>CAJQUW010008939.1:0-399967 GCA_907163375.1 Prostheceraeus crozeri | reverse complement strand
TAGCTAGATGTCTATTGTGTGTTGCAGTTTCCGCATCAACTGCTAACAGTCCCTGTTCAACAAATTGTTTCACGAAATTTTGCGATCTTCATCTTCCCAGTCGAGGTATATTCATTGCTGCCCTATTGCACTTCCATGGCAGGTGATAATGCAGCAGGGGCAGCGTGCTTGGCCACAACAAACCATGATAGTCCAGAAGACGTTGAAGTATCACATGAGATCTTCATAAGCCGCAGTGATTTGGAGTTGACTTTTTATCACTAGAAAATGTGAAGATATATACTTGGAAAGTTTACGATTTCCTGTTTTTAAAGTTGCTTCTCCTTTCTTTATTGATCAACTAATTAGAAAACTAATTACTTAGAGAGCATCAATAAAATTCCGAGATGATCATTATTGACCAATGACTTGTTGATACATATTGAGTTCAGAAAATGCGTCGTAATTAGTCGACCCTTCTACTTCATCTGCTGCTACAACTGATTGATATAGAACTGAACTGTTCATTATTGAAATGTTGACAGTTTCCGATGATTTCGTAAAATTTAATGATTATCCTCCTGCGAACTTGTGTACTGCCAAACCAACTATAAGTATCAATCAACTAGTAATTGGCTGTATTCACATAAATGCATATATTAAGATTTAAAGAGAGAGAGAGAAAGAAAGAGAGATAGAGATCATATCATGTTTCTAGTTTTCATGAGACTGGAATCGGACACAGCGAGCTGAAGTTAATGTCATACATTCAAAGCAGCCAGTGGACGCAAGAGGATCCGATTAACACGTTGGATGGGCTATGTCTTTATTAATCAAGCAATACAAAAAATACAGGAGTAAAACATTCACAGGGCAGGAAAACGAAAGGAATAATGAATTCAAGTTATTTTTTTGATTTGGTAAAGAAAAACTTTGACATCATTTTTTGTTGTTGTTGTTTATAAACAACAACAACAAAAAAATGAATTCAAGTTAAGATGACATTAAGACGACGTTAAGATGACTCGCCGAAAACCGTCCCAGGCGCGCCAGATTCGAGGTTGACGCGCCAGGGCGGCAGACGTATATCCAATTCTAGAATTTGAAAGTAAAAGCTCGCCGAAACCTGTGCAAGGCGCAGCCGCGCAACGAACCCAAAGGCCACCGAAGCCAGATATTTTCAGCTTTCTCCTCAAAAGTGTGCCGGATTCAAAGGAGGCAATCCATCCATAGATGTCGGTACTGAAAGTCACATTATCCCCTTGAATCCAGTCTTAGGCGAAAAACAACTGCAATCAATTCTTGACTTCTTCTATCTGGATCCTATAGACCCGTGCTAGCCATATAAAAACTAAAGGTATGCCCTTAGCAAACATCTAAATCGACAAACTCCACTATCTCTAAATCCACAAATGTTGGACTTCAAATCATTCCCTTAAATACTATCTTAGACAAAAAACGGAATTGAAATCGGGTCAAAACTTATTCTCTAGAAATCCAATCTACTTGTGCTAGTCATTGTGGCAAACCTTTTACAAATTACTAAAAACAAAGTTCAGCCAAATCTTGTGCTGGAATGCTGGCTTGGAATTTTTGAGGAGAGAACATGCTGAGAAGCCGCAGTTCAACACTTTCCTTACCGCCTTGCCCAATAGTAGGAGCTCTTACAATATTCGATCATGATGGGAGATGTCGCAATAGAGCAAACATAAATGTCACATGAAATGAATTTGAGAAATTCATTCGGCCTGTTGCCTACCATTTTAAAAGTTTGTAATCTCGTAGGTTTTCGCGAATTCTTTAGAAAATTGAACATTGATTTTAGCCTTTTCTGTTTAATTGCGGACTGTTCCATCGATGTACTTAATTAAGACATAATCTTGAAGTAGCTATAAAACCAAATGACGAAGTTAGCGTGACGCATTCCAATAAACAAAGAAAACTGTAGGAATTTGAAGACTTCTCATCCTTCTGTACTGTGCCTGAATATTTTTGTAGTCTATAAAATTTTCCAATGACGTCCCATCTGCATAGGTGAAATTTAACCTAATGAGATAGTTAAACAACCTTCAAATGCCGTATCTAAAACATGCTTTTATTCGTTCACTTGGCACAACACATGGTTTACGGAACTTGCTGTGTGTCGTGAAAAATGGGCAACAATTGCCTCTGGCATTCTTGAGGCATTTCAAGTTAGAGAGTTACCAGACAAAACATTAAAAAATTCCCTCTGATAGAATAATTCTTAATAATAAAATATAAGAACCATAGACAGGAACGATCATGATGATTTTTTATATTTTAGTGATGGCACATGAATATTTCATGACCAAACATCGCACTTAAGCAATCTTCGTGTGGTTTCTTAGTACCGACATCTGTCATACTGACATACTAGTCCGGGAGCTAGCGTGAAGTTGTGCAGGGAACGAGGTAGTACATAAAACTTTCACATAGCATAGTACACCTCTAACCTACTGCAAAACTTCGCGTCTGCCGGATCAGATCATTTGCTTTTCAGAAATAGAGAGGATAACAAAATCCTATGTATTTCCAGTGGTAAAATTGCGACATTTAAGGTGTTGACTCCATTTTTTCGAATTTTTGCTCATAAAAGTTACACAAATTGGTATTTTGTTGAACTGGTTATTATAGAAATCATCTACACAGATCATGATCTTTCAAATGAGTTATCATTCAGTGACAGAGGATGAAGTAAAGTGTACAAACAGACACTTTTCGTTGGTGTAAATGCAAATTTTAACATAGAAATTTCAGGAAAATTGTTGATATACTTTAACGAAAAGTGTCTGTTTGTACACTTTACTTCATCCTCTGTCACTGAATGATAACTCATTTGAAAGATCATGATCTGTAGATGATTTCTACAATAACCAGTTCAACAAAATACCAATTTGTGTAACTTTTATGAGCAAAAATTCGAAAAAATGGAGTCAACACCTTAAATGTCACAATTTTACCACTGGAAATACATAGGATTGTGTTATCCTCCGGCAGCCAGAACGAGTTTCTGCAGGGAACGAGGCCGAAAGTGAGACTTTCACTGAATGAAGTACACGCAGGCTTGCCACTTCGCAAAGACAAAAATACAGACTTGGTGATGGGTCATCTTAGTAGTATAAAAAATGGTGTCAAGTGTCATGTGAAATGAAATAACTTAAGATTGAGATATTTGTGGGACACATGAGCCTATCAAGCTGTTCAACTGTAGCCAGAGTACAGACTCTGATTTCATTGTTCATAAACAACAACGAAATGTACATGCAATGCTGACTGAGAAAATAGGAAGCTTTGATATTGCAACAAATACAAGTATATTGAGAGATAAAAACGAGTTCTTCGTATGATATCATGACTTAACATTGGACTTATCGTTCACTTAGAAAACATAGAATCGATTACTTTTTGACTATCTGAATCGAGATGTGACATTTTGGACTCTCGCTCTGATTGTTGGCGCAGTTTTTTAGCACGAATCTCTTCAACCGTTTGCTCAGCTGCAGCCAACTCGTCGTTTATATTGCCCAGTTCTTTGTCAACCGTTTGAGTGGTCCTGCGCTTGTAAACGCCAGTTACGCGTTCTTTGGACGATGACAGCGGTTGTGGAAGTTCTATGGTTGACTTATTTTTCTGAAGCAGTTTGTATTGAGCGGAAGCCTGGAATATCATTTTCATGAGGTTTTGAGAGGCTTGAAATGCTTCGAATTTTTTCCTGTCAAAATGCGAGCAGATAATGCGTCGAGCATCGTATGTTGCCGCATCCATTCTGGACTGATATATCGATTCAACGGTCTTCATTTTGGAGAATCCAGATTCTACAACCATGTTATGAGGAAGCGACAAAAGAAGTACCTCAACGACATGGGAAATGTGCGGACTGTCATTTAGTTTACCCTCGGCAAACAATTTCTCTAATGATACTGTATCCTTCATTTGAACTCGAATCAATGATAATTCGTCATGATAATTCTGTTCATGTTCAATGCATCACACAATCGCTGAAAAGATCTCAAGAACTTCTCGCTATATTTACTGGTATGAATGAGATGACATCTGCGAACAATATCAGATGTTCAAGAAAGAGAGAGAGAAGTCTCGGACATTGGAAGTCAATGATTTACGCCACAGTTATATTTTCCAAATGAAAAGTATAAATGCAGACTATTACAGACTTCATAAGGAAATACATACTTTACAGACCAGTCTGTAAATACAGACCAAGTGGCAAGCCTGGGTACACGTATGCCTACTACGAATCGGCACGTCTGCCCAGCTCTAGTGAGTTCCTCTTCTTGTCAGGCAGGATCAAAGAAAAACGCATGTAAATCTAATGGGACGCAGATTGCAGTTTTTGGCTGAAATGAAATTTTCTATGTTTACTCTAACTAAGCGAATAGTACTAAGTCCAGAGTCAATTTTTGACATGGAATGTCTTCAGGTCATTTCCTATGATGTGCATGTGCTTAGCGGTTGAGTAGGGCCAAAAGCAATTACTCACTTCACTGTTCTGAAGTCTATTGATACTTTCAAATTAAAGATCCACCATACCTTCTTATGTTATTATTCAATCACTAATCAGCCTAAATGCCACGAGTAAGCAGAGTAAGCTAAAAGTACATTTCCAGTCAGCTCCACTTTTACTCGATTAATTTTTTATACCACTACTAGAAATTAAAACTATGCAACTCTGTAGCAGAAAAGAGAACAAATTACTTACAAACATAAAAATATTTTGAAATCAAATTTTCACACGCTGTCAAGATAGAGCACTGACAGAAACGTTGCACGCACACGTGTCGATCCCAAGTTCCAAAGTACTTAATGATGCCAACAGACAAATCGACAGCAGATAGTCGACAGATCGATAGTAGGCAAGTTTCTATATTAATACAGAACTGTCACAGTCTCATTTTCCTCCAATGATCAAAATACTGTTCGATCAGAAAAATAACTTATAAAAATATCGCAATTTTACAAAACATGACGAAGAAATTACATACAAATGCTGGTCTAATGTTAAATTTCCATCTTCTAGTTAATAATCTACAAGCAAAGACAACTCAAGTAATGTACAAATACAAGTCTGGAAAACATTCGCATTACAGCGTCATGTATCAAGGTTATGCCTTCGGTTTCAGGGCAAACATTCTAACTTCAAAAATTCCCACAGGAAAATTTTCCTGAACTTCCTCTCTCAGAACTTCAAGGTTATTCTTTCGAAAGATGTTTAGGAGAATTGATCGAGGTCGTGTAAAACTGCTGTCCTCATCATCAAATTCAGGTTCTTCTGCGCCACAAATGTTCTCTTTGATGATAATCAAACCACCTGACTGAAGTCCACTGATACAAAGCTGCAGGAATTTAGACAGATCTGCATCTGTCAGTTGCCCCAAAACCCACTGACACCAAATGACCTGGTAATGATTGCGAGGAACATCAAAGTCTTGCAGTCCTGTAATGAACTTCTGCCCGACTCTCGAACTTTCGGGGCCAATGTATTCGTCTGCTTGATCGATGAACTTTTTGTTCACATCTACCATATCCACTGTCTTAAACAGCGGCAATAGTAGATTCTTGGTGATTCGCCCAATTCCACTTCCACAGTCCAATGCACGATCGAATTTGAACTCCCCGATTTCTTTATGACATGAGAGAAGAAATTCCTTGGAACCTTTAATATCATCCTCTGAGATGTAACCGAATCCTCCCAACATTCCATTGACCGTAGCTGGAATTTTTCTCCAATACTTCTTAGCATCACTGTAGAAAGTGTCTGTTGTCATTTTCTGCAAAAAAAGAAGAGTTTGTTAATACATGTAAAAAAATGTTAAAGATGGATATCACAGTGACAAAAGCAATTACATTTGAGTCATAGAGATATATTTCTCTACATTTTCTGGCTTGTGCGTTGCAACTCGATTAGACCATGAGTAATTTTATATCATTTAAACATTCCTCGATCGATATTTACAACAACCGTATTTCAGCTACAGAATGGCAAATATTTAGCTGTACGTGCATAAGACAACGTCAATCAGTTTCGACAGTGTTAAAGGTGCACTCCAGAGGTTTTCGGTTTCCATTTTATTGTATATAATCGGAGGCCTGACTCTAACCACTCAAAGCAACCCAAGCCGAATCGTCAAAGCGCAAAAGCGATGCAAAAGTTCCTGATGACGTCATTGGTGATCTTTCCAATGAGAGTGAATTAACAATAACCTTCCTACGACCACTTCGAGTCGCTGACTTAAAGTCCATTCACATCGGACTCGGTGCGTCCAACCAAAATGCCTGTTCTCAGCGAGGCGCGTGGCAAGGGGAATGGAGAACAGACCAGATACAGAATTAACAACAGATACCATACCATTATGGAACCTTCTTATTGCTAAATAATTAACATATTCACATTTCTTATGTTATATGCATTCGAATGAGCCCAAACAAGACACCATAATATGACATTTTCCCGAGATAGTTAATCCATTTATGCCCACCCATAGAAAAAACAATACCTCAAAAGTTTTGCATCGTTATTAATAACGCTTGTGGACAGAATGTTGATCCCAAGAAGTTTCAGTGAAAGTCGCTGAATTACATCATATATTTTCTGAATGTTGTTTAAGAGAAACATCGTACGTTAGTGTACATTATTTCAAGTTGCCTAAAAGAAACATCGTACGTTAGTGTACATTATTTCAAGTTGCTTAAAAGGAGCATCGTCGGTATGTATGTCTTCTTGGTACAGCCATAAATAAACCGGTATATATAAAGATCATGTTAAACATCTTCAGCATTTATTAGAGAATCTACGAAACCACCTGGCATGTTTTCTACTTCTAAAATATATAGTGAGACACATTTACGAGTAAAAAACCCTTAGTGTGGTAGTCTCCAAAGCAGGTCTTCGGATGCAGATGTGCTTCCACTTGATGCAGAAGAAATTAGCCGTTTTCTGGTAGAGCCGGCATCGGTTCTTTTGTGTAGAATATTGAACAAGTTTGTTTCCATCGAATCGGATAGATGGGATCGTTGACGGTATTGATTGCTTTTTGATGTTCTGAATCAGCAAGGATTCAGCGACACGAGCTCGAAGGGTATTCAAATCTATCTTTTTCGTGTTGCAAGAGTTGAGTTGCTATATATGCGGGCAGTGAAAGACTATGGAATGACAATAGTGATATCGATTTACATGGATCGCAATTGGGAAGTACCATTTCTTTCCCTGAATGGAGGAACGACATATGAATGGCTAGCATGCTGATCCATGGAGTCAACGCCTTCCATGTTTCGATTGCAAAGGGCCACACACGCAGGAAGGTGAATTCAATCTTCTTATTTTCTTTGCGGCATTATCTTCCGGCCGTTCTGACTGAATTGGCCCTATGGCTGAGGAGATGATGAAGACTGTTTTGTTGTCCTTCCACGCTGTAACCCTGTTTCCATTGGTACTGTCCTTGTTGCAATCTATGTCTCCACGGTCTTCGAAATTGTTTATCTGCTATCATGCGAGGAATGCAAGTTCGATTCCCACTTCTAACTTCTTTTTATTTTTTTTAGAAAGCGCATGCTAAATATTATTAATGAAAAATACAAGCTACATAATATATGATAACAGCTGCACATAACAAGGGTCTGAATAAAATTAAACGATATAGGACTAGAAATGCCTGTCACTGCTACTAAACGTGAAAGTAACGATGTCCAAGCTAAATAAAATGGAGAAAATCAAGTTCAACTAAAGGCATTTTTTATCGCTGTTTAACGCTAACGTCCAATGTTTAAAGAAATATTATGACATATATGCTTCCTTACGGGTTATGGGGTACGTAAGTTATCAAAAATCGATCTAATTTTGGAGAGGAAAGGTCAGACCTGTGATTAGCCTATGAAAAAAATTGAGGATTTTTTGTGAAAAATTTGAGGAATGGAAACGGAGCCTAATATGATAATTGCAAGAAAAACTACACATTTTTATCACGGATTTTGGGCCAAACTTAAAATCATGAAAGTCACAGCGAAGAAGGTAACCCCAGGGTTGATCACACCACACTTTTTGAAGTTGTGTATATTGCAAAGGAATACTGACTTGGTCATAATCACTTCCCGCGTTGCTACGAAATTAATTTGTTGCCTCAAGTATTCTGCTTAGAATGTGTCGAACAGAGGATGTCAGATCAAGCTGCTGATATCGCTCTGCTTCACGCTATCGTCTCCAATTCAATGATGCTTGTCAGATTTGTATACTGTAATTTTTTGAATGTAGGATATATCCTCAACTACATGCATCTGGGGCCTTGCAACGATTAATTTTTACGGACTTTAGACAAATTTGGGAGGAGAGTAACCCATAAGTATAGAAACTTTAAAATCGTTGACGGAATGCTTGTGACTTAAAAAAAGTCAGTAATTTATTATGAAGGATACGCCACATTACACACTAATTTATTAATTTTACTTTATGCTACAAGTTTTGGTGGGTTTTGTTTACTTGTTAGCGTTTGATCATATCGCTCCGATCTACATTCAAATGAACATGAATTCTCTCATACAACACAAAACAAGTGTCGGGAACAGGCTTGCCAGTTGAGTTGTTGGTCTCATACAGGCAAAGAGTGAAAGATTATCACCTCTATTCGCATGAAATTGCGCAGAGATATTGACGTCCACATCTTGCAGTAGACCCAGGTTGAAAATCTACCAACCCAGTACTATGTGGTTCAATGTCTTAATTAATCTAAGTTCACATACAACGATAAGCAATGTGTGCTCTAGTTTCACACCAACCTGTGTTCAGCAAATTATGAAAACGATCTATACGTGAATAATTCATCCAGGATAAATGTCGGTCGGCAGACCCTGGAAAATATAGCTGCAAAAATACTCATGAGATAGCAGAGCTTCATACGCTTCCAACCCCCGAACGCTAGTGACCAGGAGGCAGATAGACACTAAATTTAGGGACCATCCGCTTTACCCCGTCGGATGTATTCATGTTCAGTGGAAATAAAATGGAAGAGAATGAGTGAAACAAACGCTTCAGTTGATAAGAGCACTAAAATCCAAGTGGGCTGGGCTACCTATATGTCATCATATAATGGATATGGAAGATCGATATCCTTAAGTTCTTTAAGAAGTACAGACATGCATTTAGCATGCCATATAGTCGCACAAACATATAAAGAAAGTTGTGGAAAAGGCCAAGATAATTAATGAAAATAATTGAATGTGCATTTTATTGTTGGAACACTAAGCAATATTATGAAGTTAGAAGTAAAAAATTGCGGTGTTCAAATATACAATTCCTTAGGTTGATCGCAGTGTTTCACTCATTAAATACGTAAAAGCATTTAATGATTGAGTTCGACAGGCAATAACTTCGGACAACTTCTCTGCTTAGCAAAATAAGTCCGGACGAACCGGAGCATCTGCAGCCCTGTAGCTTGCAGAAATGAAAACGACATTCAACGTAACAAAGTGCGTCAAGGTAACAAAATTAAAAAAAACAAGCTAACGACTGGTTAATTTTTGATGTGCTAAATATGACATGGCTAAAAGAAAATCATTATATCCTAAAATGTCTAGAAATTTAAAAATACTAACTAGAAGGACAAGCAACGGTTCTCCTCTCCTCATGTGGAATGAATTGGTGAGTAAGTCTCTCTTTTCAAAATTATGTTTACCAATTATATATTGAAAAGATTCTATTTAGCAGTTTGCCCATTCAGATGATAAAAGGACAGGTCTGTTTCCAATCAAAATACCTGATCTAGCTAGCACAGCGGGATTACGCTATCTAAAATCTACCAAGTGTGTGAGAGAAAAATTATTAAGTTGTGAATCATGAGAGAAGAAAAAGAAAAGTAATAAATCATGAGTGATTCATGATTAGCAGCATGGATGTAGGGTACATGTTACAGGATTCCATCTTAGCTTCTTGTTTGGAAGTTTACATATCGCCATTCGCCAAAAAACAATACATTATCCGACACTTAGTCTGTAGTGTGTCGTATTTGAGGAATTGAATTTCTCTCTGAAAGCTATTTCTGAATTTCTCTGAAAGCTATATTTGAGGAATTTTTGAGGATTTGAGGAGAAATAAACAAATTTGAGGAGTAATCACAGGCCTGAAAGGTAGTGCCTTTCGTCAAAAATACGAAACTCGGAGAAAAAATTCCGTTATTCCCGTTTGATAGCAGTAACTTCCGATTGTCGAGAGGGTCGAGCCATCCTGAAAAGTATCCAAATTTAAATGTGGCGCCGAACTAAACAAACCTTTATAAATTACTTCTTCCTAGCACTTCGTTTAAATTTACATATCTTAAGATTGCTATGTTAACCTCAGTTTGCATAAAAGATGCACCTACCATCCGTAAATATATAATAAAAAATGCGATTTTTGTGTTGCTTTAAAGAAACATTGGGTATAAATGGATTTAATGACGTGCTCAGTTTTCTGAATTTACATAAAATCAGATGCAACATTTCAAGAATAATAACTCGAAAATGATATCTAAACAAAACATTTTCGAGGAAATACAAAAACATTTTGCGTTAAATTTACGAGCGTGAACAAATGGTGATGTAATCAGGTTCTTAGATCGTAAGTTTCATCAGACGAGAACAGTTCGTTATGAATTGAAGTGTTGCTAGAGGTAGTCTGTTTTGGAGCAATATCCGAGTAATTGTATGATGAGTTTGGGTCGACCAACGGTCTAGAAAATAGGGTCAATCTGATAAGAGCAATGAGTTCAGCATGATATGGTGACAAAAAGCATTCCGTTCTGTTAATTTTCGTTAAGTAAATCCGAATCTATAGAATTAATTCTCTAGAGTATCAAAATCTTCAAGTTGTGGTTGTCGTATGATTGAGGGAATATCAGATCAGATATTTTACTGTCAATACTATGTATAAAAACAAGTGTAATTTATCATTTTGTGAAGCTGCCAACACAATTATAAGCTATATCGACTGATGACACGCACTGCGATGAGCGATACAAACGAGTATTTTCAAGGAGAAAAATGATGTTGTTTGCAAAATAGATACTGCTATCATCTTCTTCGTCAAATTTCCTTTTAAATGAAGCGTGTTTAAACAAATTTGGTTAAAAATTCTACGATCTACAGCATGTAAACGATGCGTAGCGTTTTAATGACTTCATCGAAATACTTGAGGGGGTGAAAAACAGTTGCAGACAAATGAAAGAGACCGACATTGCTTAAGTTATGTTTTCCGATTGCAAATGAAGTATGGCATACTTTTCAGTGACTGACATTGCAAATTAATAGTTAGGATATGAGCATTGCTAAAAACTATATGATTTTGCAATAATTAATGATTTGATATTTCACACTTGTAAAGAACAGGGTCTTTAAGGATACACATATCATTTTCATGCAAAGGATGACAACAAAACACATGTGACAGATCATGAAATATAATTGACTTACGGATTGACTTTGCCATAACTTAGCTCGCAAGATGACCTTTATTAACTTACATTGTCTATTCTACAGTAATCGGGAGTCTCACCATTGAAAATAATCACATAAGCTGAGAACAATAACAAATTTCTTATCTTCGATTCCGATAATCATTCTGTACCGAATAAAATACCAGTTGTCTCCAAATACATTCATGAATTCGAATTCATAGTTGACAAAGAATGAAATTGCATTGTTACGGAATTTCGATGTGCAATTGGTCCTGTTGTCCTCACAGAGGGTCAGAATTTTCGGATAGCCATGTCGAAAGTCATCATTTTCTGCACGAACATCTGCCAACCTGTGGTGTCAGGTTGAAATGCGGGGGTAGAGCAAGCCGCCAGGCGGCTTGGCGCGGGTTGGATTTTCTTATCTCGCAAGCAAACAATTTGCCATTTCAGAACTTCTTTTCTGAAATTACTTGGACGCGTTGTCCCTCGCATCTGTGTGAACAGGCTCATAGGCTTGTTAAGGTTCTGAACGAAAATTCTTGACACGTGAGACACGCCGCGCCGCATCCGGTGTGAATGGACCTTAAAGCTGCTATGCGATGAACCGGTAGTTTCAACAACCGTCAATAAGAAGCTGTGGAAAGTGCTAGTGCTTTCTCGTGTCAGGGCATGTTTTTCGAGAAAGAAATGAATGTGCGTAAATGACAACTATATTCAGCAGACTACTTTTTATAATTAGCCCATTTCAGGACGATACCTGTTACTGCGAAGATCTGAGAAGACAGGCAGATCTTTTTTCCCTCTTGCTTGCTCAACGTATTATAGTGAAGTTACTCGTTTGTGTTTCACCTTTGCAACTGATCATACGTTAAAAAATGTGATAAATTTGAGACCAATTTTTGAGTCCAATGTTGAATTTCGTAATTTGTAACTTCGCTCTTTACTTTTGTCGTCACTTTTGTAAACATGCTATAATCGTTTGCATCCGATTTCATTGAAGCAAATACACGCTTATTATTATCATTATTTCATTTTATGCAAGGTTCTCCTTACAATAGGAGAAATGCCATCAAATTCCGCAGACAATTTCTGGTCATATTACATTCAGTTTGCTTAAAAATACATACTTCGAAAAGGTTTTTCTCGATATACATGTATATTGAAGTAAAAATATTTTGTGAACCTGTCACTCGTCGTCAGGTACGAATACAGTAAGTGAGACAATATGACAAGCAAGGACAACTGTCAACAGACGTAATTATCTGTCAAACAGAGTTCATATTTAATCTGCACTGGCAGTAGACAGCCATAAATATCTACGAGCCATATAGCAAAATGGCTTTTAGGTGATCTTTTAGACGGATGCCCTTCCTGACGACTTCCAGTGACACACTTGGGGCTCGACCTTTGAACCGAAAGATCGCTAAGCCAAGCAATTAGCCACAGTGCCACGGAGAGCACCAAGTGTCTGCAACCTTTATAACAATCAAAGCTGACGATCAATCATTTTTTGCCTTAACAAGAGCTATGATAAGAATTTTTGTATCATTTTTTAGCATTTATGATTGATTGTCATCACTTTGTTTATCATGACTCATTTGCATGGATTATGCGAATGACTAACCGACGCTCCTAAATAATTATCTTTTTTATTGTTAAGGAAATCCAAGTACAAAAGTACTATAAGTTATGAAGTATAACATAAAAATTACAAAGTGACGCTCTCTTTGCGTAGAAGCAAGCTAAGAAAAGTAGAAGTAGTTTATAAAGAAGTAGAAGCCAATGATTTGTCATCTGAGACAAATGTCAAGTAACTTTTAACTTTACAGGTAATCTGCAACACTTCGCAGCACGACGGATTTCAATAAAAACTCGGAAAATGGGCAACAGCATAGAAAAGAGTCCGTCCAGTTATGAATCCATCATGTTGAATGTCTTTCATGGCTTTAGTCGGTTGCTTGTGTTTAAGTTATTTATAAAGTGCAAGTTAAGTATTGCTGTAATGCACTTTTTATAAGGTACCAAATATAAATAATTTAATTACTAATTTTTAAATCATATGAATAGTATCATTTTAGAGACATAAATGTACATGTGTGCATCATTTACGTCATAATTGGATTGCCTTAGTTATGATCAGGGATGTGGAGTCGGAGGCGGAGTCCTATCAAATGATAGGACTTCTTCCTATCCTCGATCACACCTGCGCGCCAAAGGTCACATCAGAGACAAAAATGAAATACTGGTTTGCTTGAGAACATTGCATCTCACCCTCACGTTCATCGTGTGTGATGGCTCCTCTAAAGCGGATATTAAAATCGAAAGTGTGCTCATATTTTTTGGAGAAGGACGGGGATTTTCGTGACTGATGGAGACTGGAGAAAAACCGTGTGAAGCACACATCAAGAAGATGGGAGGAGCCGAGTCGCATGCATCCAACTTGAAGCGACATTTGATCAACTTTTATCGAAAATGATTGATAATTGATGCAATGATCACTAAATATCGATTCAGGTAAGCCTATAATGATCTGTGATGTAGGCTACCAGTTAATTTTTCAAAAAACTAAGCTTATATACTTGCAATCCGGAGTCGGAGTCCTATCAAAATGATAGGACTCCGCATCCCTGGTTATGATGCGTTGTAATTACAACAGATAAGTCTACATGTATCATGAGTTTAAGTGATGATAAATGAATCGTCGTTTCTCGATGGATTATCTCAACGAATAATGATATGCTGACTGATCATAATCTCGTCTAGCAATGATACAATGTTTCACATAAATCGGTGAAGCTGTAACTACAAAAGCATGCTAAGGCGTACATTGACAAATAAAAGAACTAAACATTCCATCAGGATTCGCGTATATTGAAAAACATCTCAAAATTCATATCACAAAGTTATATCATAAAAAATTGAATTCTATAAAACATTAAAAATGATTTCGATATGCTAACATTCGGTGAATGAATGACAACTACAAAGAATTCACATCTCTCCTCTCGTTTCGGATATGCTGCAATTCGTTGCTTTTAAAGTACATAGTTAAGATACAGATTCATTTTGCAATAAATAGCTGAATTTGGATTGATATCCGACCTTATGCAACCCACAGCGTAGCTCCCTATGATGTACAAGAGCAACTCGTTTACTGTGTTGAAATTCTACAAATAATTGAAATGATAGCAGTGAAGGATATTCCGAAAGTTAGCCTTCTTATTGCTTTGACATCTTAAGAGTCAGTTCTAATTTAGGAAGACGAAGACATGAAGCAACTGAAATGATAAAATTATTGACATCTTCTATTCAACAGTTCAATTCCATCTTGTATCGCGTTATCATCAAAATGGTTTAGAAATGTCTCTGTTGCCGCTTTATCTAACGATATTGCGCAAATGGAAGAAATAATTTGAATCCAGCAACAAAACTGGCGGAGTTCCCAACTCGAAATGCGAGTGATAAGAACGACAGTAAGACATATCGAACTGCCGCACGCTCCCACATCTAGTTCATCCTTGATGTAGTGAACCGAGATTCTCTGGCTCGAGATACAATGCTCGATTGACCGCACACATGTCGAGATCAGCGATGGGACGAAGTCCATACTCCTTACCGATTGGCTCAGCCCTTCTAGCCAAATTATCTGAAAAGAGAAATGAGTATTCCGTTGAATTTCACCTTTCATATCAATAAAAATCGTCGCGTATTTTTCTGTGAACGATGGACTTTGTGAAGTATTGATGACTTGTCGCATGGAATGTCTGTGGCGATCATGTGTATCATCACACAAACAGACAAATTTGGCAGTTCTACAAATCATAAAATATGTCGACCTAAATAGTAGCAGAAAAATTTTTGATACCCGGGTTGCGGGAGTCGAGTCCGGCATCGAGTCCGAGTCAAATTTACACTTCTGATTTAAAGCAGAATTGTAGACGGTCCGATATATTGACAGACTCATAAGCCTTTCCTACAAAGCCTATAGAAACAGGACTTACAAGACTGGTATAGGACACGTGACGTACTTCAATGAATTCTGCTACATCTCGTAAAATATGAAGTCCTACTAATTGACTGCTTTGACGTGAGGAAGCAAAACTCGAACTGTATAATAATGTTGTGAAGATGATTTGGTTTGACATAATCCCAACTCAACACTATTGAACGGTATCAGACCTGTGATAAGCCTATGAAAAAAATTGAGGTTTTTTTGTGAAAAATTTGAGGAATGGAAACGGAGCCTAATATGATAATTGCAAGAAAAACTACACATTTTTATCACGGATTTTGGGCCAAACTTAAAATCATGAAAGTCACAGCGAAGAAGGTAACCCCAGGGTTGATCACACCACACTTTTTGAAGTTGTGTATATTGCAAAGGAATACTGACTTGGTCATAATCACTTCCCGCGTTGCTACGAAATTAATTTGTTGCCTCAAGTATTCTGCTTAGAATGTGTCGAACAGAGGATGTCAGATCAAGCTGCTGATATCGCTCTGCTTCACGCTATCGTCTCCAATTCAATGATGCTTGTCAGATTTGTATGCTGTAATTTTTTGAATGTAGGATATATCCTCAACTACATGCATCTGGGGCCTTGCAACGATTAATTTTTACGGACTTTAGACAAATTTGGGAGGAGAGTAACCCATAAGTATAGAAACTTTAAAATCGTTGACGGAATGCTTATGACTTAAAAAAAGTCAGTAATTTATTATGAAGGATACGCCACATTACACACTAATTTATTAATTTTACTTTATGCTACAAGTTTTGGTGGGTTTTGTTTACTTGTTAGCGTTTGATCATATCGCTCCGATCTACATTCAAATGAACATGAATTCTCTCATACAACACAAAACAAGTGTCGGGAACAGGCTTGCCAGTTGAGTTGTTTGTCTCATACAGGCAAAGAGTGAAAGATTATCACCTCTATTCGCATGAAATTGCGCAGAGATATTGACGTCCACATCTTGCAGTAGACCCAGGTTGAAAATCTACCAACCCAGTACTATGTGGTTCAATGTCTTAATTAATCTAAGTTCACATACAACGATAAGCAATGTGTGCTCTAGTTTCACACCAACCTGTGTTCAGCAAATTATGAAAACGATCTATACGTGAATAATTCATCCAGGATAAATGTCGGTCGGCAGACCCTGGAAAATGTAGCTGCAAAAATACTCATGAGATAGCAGAGCTTCATACGCTTCCAACCCCCGAACGCTAGTGACCAGGAGGCAGATAGACACTAAATTTAGGGACCATCCGCTTTACCCCGTCGGATGTATTCATGTTCAGTGGAAATAAAATGGAAGAGAGTGAGTGAAACAAACGCTTCAGTTGATAAGAGCACTAAAATCCAAGTGGGCTGGGCTACCTATATGTCATCATATAATGGATATGGAAGATCGATATCCTTAAGTTCTTTAAGAAGTACAGACATGCATTTAGCATGCCATATAGTCGCACAAACATATAAAGAAAGTTGTGGAAAAGGCCAAGATAATTAATGAAAATAATTGAATGTGCATTTTATTGTTGGAACACTAAGCAATATTATGAAGTTAGAAGTAAAAAATTGCGGTGTTCAAATATACAATTCCTTAGGTTGATCGCAGTGTTTCACTCATTAAATACGTAAAAGCATTTAATGATTGAGTTCGACAGGCAATAACTTCGGACAACTTCTCTGCTTAGCAAAATAAGTCCGGACGAACCGGAGCATCTGCAGCCCTGTAGCTTGCAGAAATGAAAACGACATTCAACGTAACAAAGTGCGTCAAGGTAACAAAATTAAAAAAAACAAGCTAACGACTGGTTAATTTTTGATGTGCTAAATATGACATGGCTAAAAGAAAATCATTATATCCTAAAATGTCTAGAAATTTAAAAATACTAACTAGAAGGACAAGCAACGGTTCTCCTCTCCTCATGTGGAATGAATTGGTGAGTAAGTCTCTCTTTTCAAAATTATGTTTACCAATTATATATTGAAAAGATTCTATTTAGCAGTTTGCCCATTCAGATGATAAAAGGACAGGTCTGTTTCCAATCAAAATACCTGATCTAGCTAGCACAGCGGGATTACGCTATCTAAAATCTACCAGGTGTGTGAGAGAAAAATTATTAAGTTGTGAATCATGAGAGAAGAAAAAGAAAAGTAATAAATCATGAGTGATTCATGATTAGCAGCATGGATGTAGGGTACATGTTACAGGATTCCATCTTAGCTTCTTGTTTGGAAGTTTACATATCGCCATTCGCCAAAAAACAATACATTATCCAACACTTAGTCTGTAGTGTTTCGTATTTGAGGAATTTCTCATAGTTAAGCTATATTTGAGGAATTTTTGAGGATTTGAGGAGTAATAAACAAATTTGAGGAATCTGAGGAATTTGAGGAGTAATCACAGACCTGCGGTATATATAGCCATTAAGGAAAGATAAATGCATCAGCACACCATCTTATGTCCTGACAGTATTCATTTTGTAATGAGTCCCCTCAAAAGCTAAAACATATTTGCGGCGTCAGAATTTCCTTCATAAATGAAGCCGAAACTTGCTTATTTATCGGACGTCTGGTTCAAAGTTAAACTTGTTGAAGTACAAAATAAGGCTTACTATATACCTATAGGCAAGCCATAAATTTAACGAAGGGGTTCGACAAAGTGTCTCATGCATTACTTCGTCAAAAAAATGGTAAGACAAAATTATCAAATTTTCTGATAACTTTCATTGACAACTATCTGTCTCATCGTTCCTAGAGAGTGAAATGGAGTAACAACTACAGTGGCTATGTGTCGGTCACCAGTGGAATTCCGCAAGGGTCATCCACTGACTGGTCCATATATATTTAACTTCTTTGCTTCAAACTTATTGTTTGGAAAATAGAAACGGTAATATGCTTGTTAAATATGTGGATGACATAACTGTTTACGGCACAATCAAACAAGGTTCAATCGGCATTTCTTTATTGGAAGTTAGTTAATGGATTGCTGTTAATAATATGAAGCTCGATGCTGATAAAAGCAGCCAGAATTTTTTAAAGACGAAACACCATGCTGAAATTCAATGATTTGCTATCCCCGACATCCTTGTAAAATCCGAACTCAAGTTATTAGGTGTAACGTTCCATGAGTGCTTGAAATGGTTTAAATATTGTGGTAAGAAGGCCAGACATGGTGCCCTGAGACAATTGAAACCTTTTATAAGCACGGAATCCCTCGTGACTATTTACGAGTATAACTCACCATCCGAAATATCTTTCAGTTTTGTGCTCCATTATTGATTTCTGTGCATCAAAAAGACAGTGGTTTGATTGATTTGGTATAAAGACGAGGGCATAGAAGTTAGAATTACATGGGGTGCCTCAAGTTGTATATGTGTCAATGTTCTGCTTCATAACTACCGGCGTACTATCCTGGCATTTAGACTATTTTCGCAGCTACTTAGTGAACATCCGCTCCATCATCTCAAGCCAGATATGCTTCCTTTTTCTGGCAAATTTCGTGTACCAAAGTGTGATGTCGCCGTAAGACAAAGATCTTTCCCTCCAACTATGTGCAGACTTGCAAATAGTGGCTTTGTGACCTTCAGTGTATTGTTGAAGTTTTTTTTTCACTCGATTACTTTGCTTGATTTACATTTTGATAGTCTCACGACTTTTCTTATTGAGACTGTATTTCCTTCAAATATACGACATTTATTATAATTGTAATTTTCGCATTTATGTCCTCTAAAAATTGATACAATTTCTGCTTTTCAGACAGTTCACTGAGGCAGAAAGCGCGCAAGATGGCTCATGTCAAGATATCTTGAAAAATTCTACATCACTTCAATCGAATATCAAGGATGCTAAGTCTTGGGATGAAAACAACTGATAACAGCAGTCATATCTATCGTTTGAAGGGTCTTACATGTCACAATGAATATTGCTTTTTGACATCTAGATGGTTGTTAAATGACTCTGATTCCAAAAAGACAGTGACGAAGTTTTCATCACAAAACTAGCTCCACCTTTCTTGATAGCAAGAGATAAGACGTCAAATAGGCCCACTCTCTCCAAGAGACAAATAAAGGCAGTTCATCAAGGCTGCCACTCTTATTCATCAATAATAGTAACCGGGAATAGTCAAATCCGAATGGGGCCCCATAAGTATGGAACCGTGGCAGCCGTGATAATCTGAAAGGCTCTTAAGATGGGGGTAATGGTGTCAACCCAAACCCTCGCTCCTGCTGGCGTCAGTTGCCTGGAGGGAAATGGTGTGAAGGTGGCATGTAAGTGCGTGCAGATTTTTTGTAATTGCGAAGGGGGCAGGAGGAGAAGAGCGGACACAGGGGTGTATTTTATGAGCGGTGAACATTATTATTTTAAGAAGGTTATGCGCCGACAAGGTGAGGGCGTGTTTGCTGTTGGTCGTCGCTTTGGGTGTTTGTGTAAGTGGAGGAGTAGCGCACTTTTCCGTGGTGAATGTGGTCATTGAGGCAGTGGTTGTAGTGTGAGACGATGAAGAGGTGGAATTGGGCGTCTGTCTTGCTAATAGGCTGTGTTGCATCTAGTGTGAGGAAGTCATGGGTAGGACATGCATTTATTCCTGGAGACGTGGCGTGTTTTAGTCGCGTGTGCATCCTGCGAGAATCCTGAGCGTTATGTTCCGTATTTCTTATATAAATGGAGACACCTGCATGTCATGCTTGCTTCGCATATTCGCTGTCCGCATTTGAAGCTTTTACTTTTGATTTTATTGAATAATTTTGTTAAGCAAAAACGAGTTGTTCCACGACGTTAAATGGGTTTATTAGCCGATATTTCACAACCAGTTCGGGTTGCGTCGTCAGGGCAGAATGAAATAGACAGCTTGCGAAGCAGATCGTCAACATTACTCGCTAGACAGAATGGCGCCATAAACAATAAAAGAATAGAACAGCTATAGACACAAAAGCAGCATGGAATCTTAAAAACAATACTGAATAGAAAGTCATAGAAACCAAAGACATTAGATAGACAGATAAAGTCAAAAGTCATAGAAATCACAGAAATTAGATAATACTGTATACCGAGGGGACAGGAAGTTCACATCGATTCATTGTAGGCATTCGCTTTGAGTGCCATGCCTCAAGAAACAGTCTTTTGTGGTAATTGGTTTCAAATTCAAGAGCTTCAACATTGTCCCAATTTATTGAGTGATATTGTGTTAAATATATTCCTGTGATTTCTATGACTTTGACTTTATCTGTCTATCTAATGTCTTTGATTTCTATGACTTTCTATTCAGTATTGTTTTAAGATTCCATGCTGCTTTTGTGTCTATAGCTGTTCTATTCTTTTATTGTTTATGGCGCCATTCTGTCTAGCGAGTAATGTTGACGATCTGCTTCGCAAGCTGTCTATTTCATTCTGCCCTGACGACGCAACCCGAACTGGTTGTGAAATATCGGCTAATAAACCCATTTAACGTCGTGGAACAACTCGTTTTTGCATATTCACACCGACGTACGACTTTATGTTTTCATCGCTACGAGAAAATTTTGTTAAGGTATGACACGTAGTGTTATAATTAAAAATTGTGTGATTATTCTATATTTGCAAGATGTATCTTTAGGGAGACTACATGAGAGCCTAATAATACTATGCAAAAACTTCATAGCTTTATGATCAATATCCGATGTTGACGTGTAGGGCCCATTGAAGGTGTACGAGACTGACCCGACCCAACTGCGGGTTTAGGTTTACGAATATATCTCGGGTTCGTGTTCGGATTCGGGTTTAATTTTCGGGCTGCGAATTCATGATGCTTTGACATTTACAAATGGGCTTATGTTTGCTTTGATTACATTTCATAAATGTGTATGTACACAAATGTTGCTCATGTATACATTTGTTTATCACAGAATGTTGAAAAATGTCCTTAGTCACACATCTGTTACCAACAGCATATAGGTACTCATTGTTTCATCAATCTACAGCTTAGCTTTTTAAAGTACATATAGGCCTGATATTTGAAAAAATTAAAATATGAGGCATGAAACTGCATTGCAATAACTGAGAAGCGATAACAACAACAATACTTTAATATGCTGTATTCAGAGGCGACATACGCATAACAGTGATGAAGCGAAACGATGTATCAGAGAAATGTGTCTTGATTATCACAATTGTTGCTATTATTGACTACATCCGCATTCGTGATCTATTTGGAATTTACGTCGACTTCCTTGTAATCGATTCTAATTAATTGAAATAATCGTGCCATTCTATTCGTGCACTTCACAAAGGCTCAAACCCAAATTTTGAGAAATTCAGTCTCGACGCTGCCACAATAGTTTGATTTTTTAATGAATTTTTCTTCCATTTGTGTTTGGGTTTTTTGAATCGGTAAATTTTCGGGTCGGGTCGGGCTCAAAATCATTGTTTGAGTTCGGGTTCGGTTTTCAACTCAGCTGTTGCACATCTCCAGTACCCATGACGCAACGCTGAATAGCGATTGACTGAACTTTCGATAAGCAAAAAAATCAGTGCAATAGCGTCTTTCAGCAGCTCATACTCTGAAGCCAATGCACAGGCTTCACATAATTGATTGGTTAAGGAGGAATAGAGCATATAAAAGTAGACAAATGCAAGTCCACTTTTAGGCTACGGATGTACAACAGAATACGAGTGTTACGAGAATCCAATCATAAATGGTGACAGAATGATTGTAAGATTGACAGTGAGGATTCACAGAGCAGTACGGTTTGAAATGACTTCCATCGCGGTGGTAAAAGCAACCAATATACCGTGATTGCTGGGAACAACGTGACTGAAAAAGCCTACAAAGACGTTTTGAAAAGTCACCTTCCGATTGCTCATCAACCTTTTAAAGAAACCAGCAAATTGGTTGTTGGTGGATGACAATACAACAACGCATTGCAGTTACGATGGCTAATAATTTCAGGGAAGAAGGGGGTTGAATTCGGACATCGCATTGGTCAAGCAAATACTCCCTCATAAAGATTGACATGAATCCCATTGAAAACCTAAGGGTTATCCTGAAGACGAACGTGATTCGCAGGAGTCCCATCAATTTGGAGCAACTTTGTGTACATGTTATTGAAGAATCGGCCAGAATTTCCGAAACTTTGCTTCAATATCTGGTGGACACTGAAACCAGCAGAGGTCGGTCTTTGCCTTAGCGAATGGCTGCCATGCGCGGTATCGAGCTAACTGAGCATTCTTTCTACAAATTCAAAGCATGGTTCATAATCATTGGTCACGATTTTGGTAGCATAAATTCATGACGATTAAAGCAGTTTAAACACAATATCTAAGGCGTTCCCGATTTTTTGGCAGTGTGTATAGTTTGTCGATGTTTGTTTGTGATATGATTGGTGTCCGGATAGTGGATATATGTATATTCTAATGGAGGACGTGTGATGGTCGTATGAGCAGCTACGATAGTCTCTTGCAGTTGGTCCCCAATTGGTGGGAGTCTCCGATTAAATAATGATGATGAGACGCCGCAGAACATGTTCCCCTTTCTTCTGTTCTTCTTGTTGCAAGCATGGCAAGACATCTTCGAATCACCTTCCAAACTGTCTCGGTGCAATAGACTTCAATGACAGCACTCAATATGCCGCAGTCGAAATGTGCATGTCCGAACATTGAAATTACAGATCTATGTTTTATACGCAGTTCCCATCTGTACCGAAGACCCTGTAACTACCTACTGTATATCTAAACACGCTATGTGAGCAACAACAAATATCGATGGTCTGAGAAGAACATATACTGAAACACCAAAGGGAACAGCGAAAAACGAGATGTTCTCTGTTAATGAATAAACAACCAATCTGCGAATGCCTCGAACATAAATTTAGAATCTATCACAAATTATCAAATAAGTTGAAGCATCACTTGAGAAGTTGCAGAAGAGGGGATAGAAATCCGACTTTTCATTATTATATCTAGAAACTTACTAGTTATCATGCCTTCTTAAATATAGTCATTTTGATGAAATGACTAACAACATACAGCCCTTTCCTGCAAGAAATCTACAACTATTGCATGTTTCACTAATTAGATCCTTCTTTAGATCTAACGAAGTTGACTTGGATCGGTACCCACACCGGTATCATGCAGATGGTTGCCATTCCAGTCTTATTCACTTAAAAGCGAGAAGTCAGATTTCTATGGCACTGCGTATCATCACATAATAGCAATGTGTGACCAGCAGGGCGTAGCACTCTTTTTATGTGCATATCTGCTCTGATCCTGTTATGCTATGTAATGTCGAATTTCTATAGGAATAACTACATCAATGTCTGGTAATGGAGAGAATGCTCCCACGAGGCTGGTAGGAATAGTTTAGCCACGACTGGAAATGTTTCGACAAATTTTGCCTGTGAGCGATTCTGTGCATGGTTCTAGGCAAGGAGAGCTGAGATCCAGTGAAGTCCCTGAGATGATGATTGGAGAAGAGATTCGATATGCTTTCAGCATGCTCTATCAAGCGAGTGATTAGGATGGTCAGAAGAATTTGACCGGAAGGGGAAAGTCAAAGGTAGACTTCAATCCAAAACAGTCAAATACAATAAGCAAAGTTATCCGGCGCCAGTCCATAGCGTAAAACAGAACACCACTCATCTAGTAGTATCACTTCAAAAGGAAGCAAAAACGTTGAAGTACTACTTGGTCAGAACGTTAGTTTAGTGACAGTTTACAAATGCAGACATTGTGGGATCGGTTGCATCAAAATAAGATTATCTTACGGTTGGAGTCCTACATGAACGTCAATGTAATATTCTTGTAACTTTAAATAAGCAAAAATAATATTGCAACACTTTGGAGAGCATCACCTCATTCCATGATATCTCAAAAATTTCCCAAAGATCTCGGGAATATACAAAACCCTACCTGGAACGCAACCACATTTTGTCACAATGATTTTCTAATGATCATGAAGATTTATATTAACTTTCATTTTCAAAAATCAATGTGATCAATCAGTGTAGTGTCTAATAATGAAAGCTACTTGGGCAGAAGTCATCGACAGCTACTGAATATGTAATTAACTAAAATTGAGTGATCAATGAACATCATATCTCGATTCACGAGTGTTTGATTGTGTGAAAGCATTTCGTCAATCACTGACAGAATCAGCACATCAAATTGTTGAGTACACATGTTCCCATCGTACCTCGCAGATTGTTATTCCAGGATCTATCGTGAATATTTCCAGCCAACACTTGAAGTTCAAATGAATTATTGATTCAAGACCTGAGCAAATTTTCCTTTTACAACTTGGCGGAGAATATCAATGCTAACCGAAACAGTGAAGAAAAAATTGAGAAACTTAATATCGAATGGAACGAGTAAATCTTCGGATTGATTAAGTTTGAAATACTTCAGTAATGACAAACTATTATTTTTCCACAGTTTCACTGGGGTAAACTTTCGGTGAGAAATTTTGGTGAATGCAGAATGGTATACAGTATAACCTTAAAGCTGCTCAAAGACATGGACAAAAGTTCATTTAGCTGCTGCTTAAAAACATTACGCATATAACGCACCTAAACTCCGGTCAGCACGATCATTTAATTCTTTTCATGCATTAAACGTACTTTTTGACGTTAAATGAAAACTAATGTCTGCTTCATTGTTTGGCTCCATGATCTGTGTACACAGCTCAGAAAATGGCGATGCTGCTATACTTAGCCTCTACTACCTTTCATCGCTGGTCAATAATGATGAATTATCCTTTCTACGAACAACAGCAAATGAATACATGTAGTTTTTCACATAATGTGGTTCTCCTACTCTACAGCAGTATGGACACAATGTACATGCATATTTGAATGTAACATTAAGGTACAAAAATCTTCAAACTGTAGAGGTACTGTAGTATTGTTCACAAAGCATTGAAGGAGAGACTTTTTGCTGAATAGAGATAAAGAATCGCCTCCTTTTGACGGCCATCTTGTATTTTGTTCACAGAATATTCATGAGAAGACATACAATTCGCACATCCACAGCAAGAATAACTACTCCTAGCATCGTGGCGTTTGCATACCTCGGTTATAAAGTACCAATTTTCAAGGTACGCCAAGTACCCACCTTACAGTACAGGTGGGTCTTCCTGTATTTCCTTCTTTTTTATTCTAATTTGCTGTATGTCATCTTTACGTTTAAAATAGCGATGTGGCTATCTACCAAGATTAAATATACACGTATATTCCGACTTGAAAGGATGAGATAAGCAACAAATCATGGTTTGAGCACGTGGAAATAGTTAGTTTAACGGCCTGGAACTGTTCAACTGGCACAAAAAACCTTGCCATTTGCAAATGCATGTCATGCTACTAGAGTCAAGTGCTTGGAAAGCAGTGGTGCGTTAGCTAAATTGGTTCGCTACCGATCAGAGAAATGAGAGCACTAAACGAAAATGCCACAAGCAAGTTTATGAGAGCGCAAACTGTTCGTCTTCAAAAAAAGTCACGTGCTCACGTTTACGAATATTGTCATTGGAACATGTTTCCAACTTAAGACAGTGGCCTAGAATTAGGTACATCAAAATGCACGTTGACCTTGCATTTGCTATTGCAGAACAATTTGGCAAAAAAGATCAGACATGTGTGTTTTGTGTTAAGACTGCTAGCGTTTGGGATACCTAGCCTTCCAAAACACTAAAGGCCTGAAGGAAAAGCAGTTTGCGAAATATTCATACGCTATTTGTCTATGTGTATGTCTATGTGTGTGTCTATGGCCTCTGTCCTTCTTTCAAATGCCTGAGGTACATTTCAGTCAATAGTGACTATTTTTTTTTTGATAGATGCTAATCTTTCCCTATTATAAATAAAACTTTTGAGGCTGTGCATCTTAAATGTACAGGACCGCGCTTGGTCGGGTTTGAGCGTCCAGGATGAAGCGGTCGAAACGCGATCGTCCTGACCAAGTTCCTGTTGATGACCTCATTAAAAATAGTCAAATAATTTGTATGCATATTTTGTAGAATTTTATTTCACGTTTTAGCTTAAGGAACTAACATTAATTCTCTTACACACCTGGTAGATTTTAGATAGCGTAATCCCGCTGTGTTATTAGCCATGTCTGGTATTTTGATTGGAAACAGACCTGTCCTCTTATCATCTGAATGGGCAGACTGTTAAATAGGATCTTTTCAATATATAAGTGATAAACATGATTTTGAACAGAACGACTTACTCGCCAATTCATTACACATGAGGAGAGGAGAAGCGTTGTTTGTCCTTCTAGTGAGCATCTTTTAAAATTTTTAGACATTTTAGGATATAAAAATTTTCTTTTAAATCATATTTTGTACCTATTGAAAATTAACTAGTCACTAGCTTGTTTTGTTTTGTTTTTTTTAATTTTGCTACCTTGACGCACTTTGCTACGTTGAATAGATAATTGAGCGGATCAGTGATGTGAAGCGGAGTGTAGTGGAGCCGATTTTATGTTGGTCGGAGCGAGCGGGATCCTGAAAAAAGCTAGCCGGAGCGCAGTGCAATAAGGTTCAAATGGAGCGGAGCGGCATTCGACCTTTTTACCGCACCTGTCACTGCCCCTAATAAGTGAACTTCGAAATATGCATATGGACATTATTACATAACTCGCCTCAGTAGCGATATCTGACAAGAGCGAGAATAAATTGCTTTGGCATACACAGATGCTTAGAAGATTGCACCAAACATAACAGAACATTGACTATTGATGAGAAAACAATTCAGACTGATATCATGCAAGACCTGTATGAATGCTTTCAATGTAGCGTAAATGAGCACAGCTCAGGCTCAAACGAGCCTCAAACAGGCTGAAAACGATGCCGCAGAGCGTGGGATGGAGGTACTTATGTCCTACTAGACAGGCAATGGATAAAGCAAACACATAAAAAGCAGAATTAAGCCATTATGATAACGGATGTGTCTACGACATATCAAGCGACTGTGAATTATCCACCTGTTGAGAGATAACTCAAAAAATTTTGGGATGCGATCTACAGCGGTTGTTTCCGTGGCAAATGAAGTGTAATTTTATCAGCCCTTTATCAGTTTTAAAGGACCGTCACTATTGAAAGTCCATTGCTACTGTATGGAGACCCTATTACTTCCATCAAGTTCCCCTCAAAACTTTGAGCGGGTCCCTTTATTATTCTTACACATATGTTGGGTCTTCAGTATGGCAGCATGGAGGGTCCCTCCTTAATAATAAGAAGACCTGTGTTAGTCAGTGCTATTTATTCCACAGTAGGCCTACTTTGCAACAAAGTAGCCAAGCTTGCCTCTAAATGACCAATTGACTTTTATACGGATGCAACAATTTACTTCTACTAAACATCCATAAACAAAAAACAGATAATCTCAACTCAACAGACATATGAAACAAATCATTCAAAACCAACCACGACGACTGAGTTTTTTGCAAAGTTTTGACTGACTGCATTTTGAGTAGCCTATGAATTATATTCAATAGCATTATCATCTATCATGACATTGTTTTTATTTGAGCATGGTTCAGCTTCGAAGTCGGAATCTACGTGCTTGATAAATGAAATCTCAATAATTTTCAAGAGAAAGTCTAATTGACTTAGATGTGCGGAATATTTTAAATGGTCACACCTTGCGTATAAACTTTCTGATTAATTTGATTAGCGGATGAACTAGCATTTGAATGTAAATGTCTTGAAATGGTAGCTTGAAATGAGCGGCCAGTAAAGTGAATATAATTGCTGAGGAATGGGCAGTTACTTATTCTGTAGCGAAGAGGGACTCAAATGCAAAATAGCCAGGGGTGAGCGGGAATCCAAAAAAATATGGAGGGTAGCGGACAGTTAAGAAAATATAGCTGGAACGGAGTAGGCAGTTAATAAAACATAGCTAGAGCGGAGCTGGCAGATGGAAAGCCTGAAAGGAGCGGGCAGTTCGAGCGCAGAACACTCCAAATAGTAATGATAGAGAGGAGCGGGACAGTTAGTCGGATTAGTCAGAGCGTCTAGGGACGAGGTTCAAGTGGAGTCGGTAACTTTATACCGATACACATCTATGGCGCCGCTAAAAAGACTACATTAAATACTGGGCGTTTCGTAAATATTATCGAGCACTTGAAACTGTTTCGAAAGCGCTTTAAGGCTGATTGCTCGCCATCAGAAACACGTGGCTAAATTTCTTTCATGTTTCTCTATTGTCAATTATGACGAAAAAACCGGCCTGAAGCAGATTCACCGAAATCCCGATATCGTTAAAATTGAGATGATTGGAAACACGTAAATTATAACGATATCCTCGACGATTGAGTATTATTTATTTATTATCGTCATCGTTACAGATCTTTTGATGTATGCAACCAGCTGAACGGCTCGATTAATTCGTCATTATCGCTAATTGCTTCCACATCTGTTCTCACCTACTTCTACAGCAACATTTATTGAATAAAATGTCTCTCATTTTCTCATCATGAATTTGCCAACAATCTATTGTGAGATTTTGCATAAGTGTGAACCTCATCGTTGATTCAATATGTCTATGAACGCATGCGATGAATACAAATATAGAAAACAGTCTACACATCATCCCAGCGCTACCATCCTTTGCATTGACTAAACCCTCTGTTGTCTATGCATCTTGCCTTTGTAAACTCATATTGGCGGATCTATTATATGTAACGAATTTATGAAATTCTTTGTGTAAGCTATATTATATTTCAACCCGGATTCCTCAAATATGTGAGACAGTATCATGCTACACATGCAATTGCTTTTGGTCTAGCTACTGCCATCAGAAATGAAGGATCAAGTGGGACTTCTCTGCGACATCTGTGAAATATGAGATAAAAGGCACCAAAGTGCCATATTGTGGCCACAGGAAAACTTTGAATGTAATCGTTGGTTATGTCAGTATGACATGAAGAACGTATATATCATCAAATTGATTTCGGGAGATAAGAATACAATAATTGCTAAACGTGTAAAATGCACGAGTCCCCTTCAGGGGACGATTTTATTCTTCAGTTTAACTGCCTATATCTTGACAATTACTATATCTATATCACTACGATGTTCACATATGTCTATGTTTTCCGCACTGAAAAACATTTAACCTTAACCCTTTCGCGACCATTGTATGCACAACACGTCATACAAGAATTGTTCAATGTCACCGCAATTGGGAAGGTATCATTGAAGCAAATTTGATTGTGCGTGCAGAATTCATTACATTGTTTACAAAATGTGCTGAATTTTGCATATAAGCAGTGCCGTGGGACTTTTACTCTTTCATTACTTTCATCGTTTCTGCTATTAACCCTCAGTTTTGATATAGATCATTTGACATAGGTATGCGTTGAAATAGGTAATTTAAGAATACCAAGATAAATTAAAATGACCGCTATAAAATTTGAAAGAAATTAGATCATGTCAAAATCCTAATTTAAAATGAAACAGGATTTCGATTATGAATTCAATTAGGCCAATGCGACTAGTGAGTGGTTTAAGGATTCACGAGCGTCCTGAGAATAAGAAGAAATAAATAAATAAATAGACCTTGTCAGTAATCGGTAGCACACGGAAAGCGCGCGAATGTGTTCTTCTTTTGCACCCTGCTATGATAACTGATCAGATTGTGTTCAATTTTTATTGTTTTTTTTCGCTATTGGTCAGACACGTTGAAAAAAAGTTGACCGTTGATATAATAGCTCAAATTACTCAGGCATTGCTTCAAATTTTCGGCATTGCCTTGATCATGTGCTTATCTAAAAATGTGAAAAATGTACAGATACGAAATCCAAGTGAGGTCAAAATGTATTCACAATTTTCAATATATTCAAGTTCAAGCATATTCGCAATTTTCGTTGTGCTTCTGAAGTCCTTATTGTCATTAGTTAACATAGAGAGTAATGTTAAGGCACTATCACCCGTAGTTAAATGAATAAAGTAAAAACCACACTAGTACGGAATTTAGTCCCCGCAACAGCATCGTTAACCTTTCTTCGTACTCACTAACTCCTTGTGAACGTGAAATTCTGAGTTTTGGTCTTAATTTTGCTCTTCCTGACAACCGTAAACATTTTCAATTGTATGTTCGTAATTTTAATTTTCTAAGTAATAATTCTGTTGGTAATGGGTATCTTTCATCAGTCATTGGCTCTATTTTCAATGATTTGAACTCTACGTCCGATTTCCCTAAGCGCTATCATGATGCTCTCCTTTCGCTTAAAAGAAATTCCTCTATTAAGATTTCCCAAGCTGACAAAGGTGGCAAAATTGTTATCCTTGATTCAGACGCCTATTCTGAAAAGCTCTATTCCATTTTTCTTGATCGCACTAAATACAAACCTCTTGATGCTAATCCCTTAGCTTCTATGCAGTCTAACTTTAATCGTGGCTTGAAATCGTTGTCTGACAAATATCCGCAGTATAGATCGTTTATTCTCTCTTTCAAATCTGTTTTACCTTCTTTACCATATGCCTATGGTCTTCCCAAGATTCAGAAACTGAATTGTCCTTTGCGTCCCATCATTTCCTATGTAAATTCTCCCACCTATCATCTTTCCAAAAGGCTTGCATCTCTTTTATCCCCCTTCCTCGGGTCTTTTTCGTCCTCTCACTTAAAGCACAATGAAGATATGTTGTCCAGGCTCCGTAACCTTACTTTATCTCCTTCTGATCGCTTTATTTCCTTTGACGCCGAGTCTCTGTTCACTAATGTTCCCCTTTCACCTACACTTGATTTTATCGCCAGGCGTCTCCCAGACATTAATCCTACTTTGCCTATCTCTATTCCATGTATGTTAGATTTGATTAAGCTTGCAGACTCGCATAGTTATTTTTCTGTAAATGGAAAATTCTTTGAACAGACCTTTGGATTTTCAATGGGCAATCCTTTGTCTCCCCTGTTAGCCAACTTGTTCTTAGAACATGTGGAATCTGAACTCATTTCCTATTTTGTGGGATCAAAACCGTTTTTCTTTGTTCGCTACGTTGATGATATTTTAGCTGCTGTAGACTCCACCTTCGATTTAAACTCCTTTTTGTCCTACCTTAATTATCTTTATCCCACTTTATCTTTTACATTCGAATGGGAATCAGGTTATTCTATTTCTTTTCTTGACGTTTTGATAGTTCGCTCTCCCACAGGCTTGAAATTGAAGGTATTTCGAAAGCCTACTCATTCGAGTTTCTATCTTCACTTTTTCTCTTTCCACCCCTTGTCCATCAAACTTAGCGTTGCACATGGCTTGTTCCTTCGCGCTTTGAGAGTATGTAGTCCTGAATTTTTGTCTGATGAAGTTGATTCATTTTCGCTTCACTTTCTGCCTTAGCCTATCCTCAATCTGTACTTAATAAGTCCTTGTACAAGGCTAAATCCTCGTTTTATAAACCAAGCCCTCGTTCTGACTCTGATTCCTTCCATTCGCGTTTTTGTGTCCCATATGTTCCGTCATTGAATACTCGCACGCAATCTTTGCTTCGCTCGCACGAGTCGCACCTGAATTGTAATGTTAGCTTTTCCTATCCTAATAAGATTAAGTCTGTTGCGGTTTCCAATGCCCCCAAGGTCGTTCCTTCTTCTGGCGTTTATCGCATTGATTGCAATGACTGCAATAAATTTTACATAGGTGAATCCGGTCGTTCTTTGAACGTTCGGATTAAAGAGCACAAGTATGATATTCGCAATCATAACATGAACAATGCTTTATATGTGCATTCTGTAAATAATGACCACTCCTTTAATTTTGATAGCGCCCGCTTGATTTATCCCTGCAATGACCTCCATACTAGAAAAGTGTTAGAATCATCTGTAATAAGATCGCATCCCGACAATGTTGTCAATCTCAATTCCGGCCTCATTAATGTAAATACTCATGTTGCTAATCTCGTTGTTCGCGGTGTTGGAAATGTTTTATCTTAGATGTCTGAGCCTCCTTGCACATGTCATTCCGCCCCTCCTGTGTCGGCACGCTCTGTTCTTTTCTTACGTGTTAACTTCTTCATTTTTATCTTTTGGTGTACGTGTAGGTGTAAATGTATTCATTCATTTCATGATTATGACCGTCTGAAGGACGGTCGAAAGCTCGAATAACATTCTTCCGTACTAGTGTGGTTTTTACTTTATTCATTTAACAGAGAGTAATTAGGCTGAATTAATAATGATTGAAAAGTCATTGGTTGGAACTGATGCCTACTAAATAAACAGTATTCAACCATCTAAAGCAGAGAATAACTTTATATGACTGCACGCGCGATTTTGAGAAACCCGAATATTATATTCCCAAATATATTAAGTTCAAAAATACTACTTTCAACGATACAGTAGATGAGAAAATTTTACCTTTTGAAATAGGGTATAAAATTACTAACAAAAGTAGCACACCTAGAATTTTAGAGAATTTCATGTATCAGCATTTTCCCCTATAAAGCTGGTTACTTCCACTTTGCACTTCGCTTAACTAATATTAATTCCCGACAAACGAGCGCACTGCTTATATTAAAAACTAACCATTTACAGAATCTCAAATCAAGTCAATTCAATTTACAAGCACATCGTCTCACCTCTTATTGTCGAAATATCCTCCGGTCTCCGAACAATAGAATAATTGATCAAGGCGTAGATTATCAAAATTCCAGGACACGCGATAACAAATAATGATGGAATTGCTATCGCCCATAATCTGAAAAGTGCAGCGGTATGTTGAAGATGATGCATAAAATCAGATGAAAATGTTGTTTGTGATTTTAAATAGCAATATACACACAATAGCAAGATACACGCTAGTAATGAAACGGTGTGGTCAGATGGACTTGGAAGTGACTATCCGAAGAAGTAGACTCCGCTGGTTTGGACATTTGGACACGTGAAGAGGGCAAACAATCTTGTGAAAGCGGTTAAAGAGATAGAACAAAGCGGCTGTCAACCAACAGGAAAACCTGAGAAGTCATGGAAGAGTTGCATCAAAGAAAATCTCAAGAAGCTCGAAATCAATGAAGATCTTGTCTTAGACCGAAACAACTGGAGACGAGCCATTAGCTGTCCAACGCCATGAGGGAACTTCATGGCGCTGAACGAGTAGCAAGAGTGAGTGACAATTATCGAGTAAGCTATACAATAATCGAATAATCAAACTTAAAATCACAAATTGCTTGTTTATAGGACATTTCCAACTATTTTTCTCCGTTTACAAGCGCATTACATATGAAAAATTGCAAGCGCAACAAGTTTCAGCGCTTTCTGCATTTTTGAGAAAATTTTGATATTCAAGCAAGTTGGTGACAAGTACGTACTCGAACATTTTAAAAGACCTAGAGTACCAGCTGGAATGGGCATAGAGTAAAGTAATGTCCACATACTTGAAAACTTCAACCTCTACATTACTGTCAGCAGCAGTAGACGGTGCATTTCATCCAAAAGAAACTCTTCAACAAGGCTCGCAAAGGCCCTGACAAGCTTATGATATTTGGAATGCGTGGACTTACTAATGATGACAACTTGCAGACGATGATCTCGTATTGGCTGCAGAAATGAATAACAACTGCAAAAAAAGCTTAAAACATGGAATTGCAGCCTAACATCAAATGTCTGAAAGTTGATGTGAATAAAACAAGTGATAGAATCGCAGTAAGGAAAAGAGAGACTTGCAAAATACGAAAAAGCAGAGACCTCATTAGCCTGTAAATACCCGTGTAGTGCATTTTCGGGTACAGTTACGGTGATGGGCGATTGGGTCTTAAGGAAGCCGACGCCATCGATTGGTGGCACTCAATGAAGAAAAATCGTCCATCCCATCGGAGGTGTAGAAATCGACGCTAAACGGGTGAAGTGAAAACAAAGCAAACTTATATGCAAATGTACCTAGACTATACGCAAATGTTCATGAATTATGACATGAAGCAACTAGATTCTAAACTGTGCTAATTAATTGGCCAAAACATGATGATCAACTCACATTATCTGACTACCAGGCATCGGTCAAACTTTAAAATTCAAATTGCAGCACTTGCGCAGTCAGATTGAAGAGTTGAACACAGTGGTTGCAATAAGAAAAATCTGACCTCAGCCCGCGGATCGGGAGCTGTAGGCTGCAGGCAACTTTGAAAATGAGACTTTCTGCGGAGCCATTTTGCATGTGAAATTTAGAAGTATCTATGAGCATCCATCAGAGAAACCACTAGAAATGCAATTTAAAAACTGAGAAATGTCTGCTATCTAGCAAATGATTTCGTTAGGCCTATTTGACCGATATGTGTTCCTCTATTTGTAATTCTATTGCTGCACTTGATAGTGTGAGCTTGCAGAAAACCAATCAGCAGATCTAAGTTTTGCTTGCAATCTGTTAAATTTGGTTTTTATCTGCGCGAAACACCCAAGCTATATACTTCACACCGTCAATATAGCCGCGTATAATAGCTTAAAATCACATACATGCTAGCTGTTATAAATGGGAAGGGTTCAGCTGTAAACATTCGAAATTTTCGCATGTCCGACACGACTGTCCAATGCAAGCACGTGATCACAATTTATGCAAAATCAGCTCTTACTTATCTGGATAGTAGAAGAATCCGAAATAATGAAGCACTTTGTTTGGTATGAAAGCCCATAAAACGTACAAAACTGAAAAAAGAATAAATATCGTTAATGATAATCCAATCAACACATGTTTTGTTAAGGACAATTACTCATAAATCCATAGATCAAATCTTTCTCTCTCGATATTGATAATACGAGTACAACCAATAGTACCACATCCTTACTTTAAAAATGTTTCCACTTATGGAAATAAATAAATTAAGATCAGTTATGCAAATGATGATTTCAGTTTGGAATGTGCATGTAGGCTACAATGTCCTTCAGATCTTTATGCCAATATGCCCACGGATTGCACACCGACTCCTCTATCTACTACTGAGTTACAAATGCTAAATTTGATCGCAATGTTCTCTGACATAAAAACTGTTCAATGAATCTCCAGGAGAGTACAGAAATGATAGATAAGATAATTAGACAGAAGCCGACCTAACTCATCGTGCACTTGTTCGGTTACTGAGCCTGAGGGAAGACGTGGTCATGACATCCGGTTTTCACGGATCTCACGCTTGCTGAAGATTTCATGCAATAATTACTTAAGGACAAACATCACCTGAATGCAGTATATGAAGAATGATGTAATGTAATGTAATCCATGTAGCTTACTGACAAATACAATACAAGTCCAATGTGTCGTTTGATGATGACCGCAACGATTTGTCAACCGTGTAGAGCCCAGCACAATACCGCTACCAGCAAGCCTATATTGTTGTGATATATACATGAATTCTATTATACGATTTCTGCTATCATGAATCTTAAACGTAAAACACGATTCGTCAGAAAGCTACATACCTGACTGTTCAGTTCTTAAATTAGAGCAGAAGCACAATTCACACAATCTAGCACAATTCTTAACCTTCTACGCTGGTACACAGATGTTCGTCAAAAGCTTATTTAAAGTAGACCTTGTAATAATTGATTATAGTTACCACTCACCAAATATAAAATAGAAACTCAAATATATAACAAATCCTTGAATAGCTCTTTGTGGTTGTGGGCCAGGGCCTTCCATCTAAAAACAAAGAAATAGGCTTGTAGAAACATCATAGACTTGAAAAATACAGCATTGTTATAGTATATGCACTTCAGATATGAAAGGAAAGCAATACCACTGTGTCATAAATGATCGTGCGATTCTCGAGGACTGCCTTCCCAATGACTGCACACATAATCATGTGTCTTATATAAACGCAAACTGCCATCTATTGGTTTCTTTTCATTGAACTTCTCTGCTCAATCAAACTGATAGCAGGCTTCTATCAGATTTAATGAGTGGAATAGTCTCTGGCAACTGTCTAAGTTAGTAACCTGTTTTGAGAGCTCCAGGTAAGTGCTATCTCCTAAGGAGGAATAACTCGAATCCTAAACATTCCACAACTCAGTCCTGAAAGCGGCCTTTAGCCAACTGAGATATCATTAGAAAGGGTGCAACTGGCTGCATGTGAGAAGAGATATCATCCCTCGACACCTGTTAAGTCATGACATGCGAGCAGTGCATTCGAACGAGGCCATTTTTTCAGTTCACTCAGTTCCTTTCATTTGACGTCTTTCTTCACTCACTTAGTTCGCCGTTCATTTTGAATTTGCGCTAATCTATTCAGCTCACTTAAAAGTCAGTTCGCTCAGCTCAAACAAATAATTCTCCTTTTCTTGCTTCGTTGCTTCTTTGGTTTATGTTAGTTGCTGAAAAAACTTAATCTGTAAATGACGATTTGTAACCAGTAGATGAAAAAAGTTTTTTCACCTTGGATTTCATTTCTTTTTTTGCTGGGGTCATTCCTGAGTTTTTTTGACCTCACGAAAAGTGCGCGTATAATATAAGTTCCGTAGCCTTTTGAGCTATTAGACTCTTGGTGAACATTGAAAGGAATTAGTTTGATTTTATCAACCACTGCCTTCTGATTTTATCTTCAGTGAAAACCGTCATATCCAAGAAATGAAATTTGTCCTGAGCTGGATATTATTATTCCAATATCGGGTATTATTGTTCCATTGTATGTTTAATGGAAGAGTGTTGTGAGTTTAAATTCTGCAGGAAAATTCTTGCCTCGTTTTCATCATCAATTATTGCGAATGAATCTGTCACACATCTGCTGTACAATTTTCGGGCCGTAATATTCTTTTCTACCATTTTCATGGCAAATGCAGCCATCAGGGGAGCGAGGCATGAGCCCATGCTGAGACTTTCGATTTGAATATAATGTCAATTGTTAAAACGGAAAGGTATTTGTGTGCATGCTATCTCGATTAATTGTCTTAAGATCATCGTTATTGATAGGCAAAGAATTTTGAGAAATGATATCGATAATGTGTTTGACCACATCATGTTCTGGCATGCTTGCAAATAGGTGTGACATCAAAACTAGTTAGAAAAATGTTATCATTGGAAATTTCATTGTGCTCGTCTGATTTTCTGATCAACATAACTGTCTTTCACTGAGAATGAAGACGGTTAATAACGTTTAAGTAAAGGAAGGAACCACCTGGCGATATTGGAAGCGTAGGAGTTCACCATTGATAATATTGGGCGCTTAGGTGGGTCACTGTCATTTCTATGCAGTTTAGGTAATCTCTATATTCTGCATGGTTGACTTGCAACACGTCTTTGGAGTGATGTAGGTCCGGATCAATAGATTAATCCCTCTTCAAACGGAGTAGCTTTATGTTGAGTTGGTCTTTTTTGAGCATGAAGGTACTGTAACCATTTGGCTTCTCATCTGCTTCCTTGAATTTTCTTGGGTTGTTAATTAGAACGATCTGATCCCGTTCAACGTGGACAAGGGCGAAGAACGGGGAAGTAAGTCAGTAGTTTTTATGAACACCACAATAAATCTCACCTGGGAGATGACGCTCTGTATATTGATGACTTAACAAAATATATTCTCGACAAAATTGATAATGCTGTCGACTTTAGAATAAGTGAAGCTCGCCAGATTGACAGACTAAAGCACATCATTAACCGTAAACATGAACAACTGAATTTCGTACCTATAGTGAACGCATCTCGAGCGCATTGCAGCTACTATTTAAGACATCACCTGAGATACTGAAATGTTCAACCCTTTGAAAATTTCTGTACATCGGAAGGAAATAAAAAGGAGAGAAGAAACACTGTTCTTGAATATCCTATGTCAGTAGTGTTGAGGATTTCTCCCATCTTTCTTATGTAATGCTCCCTGTCCATTTTGACGACACAATTTCCCCTGTCTGGTCTGCTGATAGGCCTATAAAAGAAGATATCTTTGTAAAGTGACTCCAGTGCTCTGAGTAGCTCTTTAATCTTTTTAAGGAACTTTTCCTATCTTTTGGGAACGTGATTTCATCGATTCGGCCAAAATCGTACATAATCCTGCCCGTTTGTTGAATTATCGCCACTGATGATTGATAGCACGGCAGGCCTATTTGAAATCGGTATGACAATAAATCGTACAAAACAAATCTCAATGTAATGGGGCGAAAACAGCTCAGATAGTGACGTCCTGTTTGTGCGCCCAACATAACCAACAAGACTATTTGTTTTGAGTGGCTCAATTAAAGACAGGTAATATAGTGAAATGCAATTCAGGGTATGATTAGTCAGTTGCCTTTCTGGATGAATTACTTGACAGTCAACCAGGACCTCTTAGTCAGATGGAAGTCTTCTTGTAGATATTCAACCGTAGTTTAAAATTCCACGTACTCATGACCAAGAACTAGAGTTTCATGTTCAGTAATCAGGTTCTCGACAAGAAGGTGGATCGGTTAATACTTCTAAATTGGTGATCCCTTCTCTTTAGCGATGCTCTTGTTAAATGAGAAATCCTGAAGAAAACTGACCAACGATGTGTACTTAACTCATTTAGCTAAGCTACCCCCAACATCCTACGCGGGTCAGTAAAGGAACACAAATGCTAAAAAATACTGAACATTTCTAAAGTTTTCACATGACAGCATGATGAAGAAAAACGGGTCCATACTGCCAGTGTTTTTGACTCTTGTCGCTTATGACATTCCAACAAAGCATTCTACATACGCTGTTATACCACAATGTCATGAATTGTCCCGTCTTTTGTCAAAAAATTGGTCACCTTCAATTTGGGGCCAAATAGTCTAAGTAATGACTGGTTCTGATTTTAGGCTAATTCTTGATCCATAATTCACAATATTTTGAATACATATTGACAGTCAATATTTCTCATTGAAAAAAACATACCATCACTGAAAATGAAAAGCAACAACATCCAGTGAAATTTCATCAATCAGGCCTAGTGTGAAAGGTTTTTAATCCCGGGATTTTCGTATTTTCACGGGATTCAGAATTCCGGGATTAGGTGACCAGGATTCGCTAACATCCGTATTTAAGCCGTTAGGCTGTGAGAAAATGGAGTAATAAGGAAATAAAAATGAAGATGAACATAATTTCACTGTTGCATATTTAAATATAGTCATATTTGAAACTTTTTCATAATCAATATTAGACTTAAACTATCAAGAATACATCAGACATAGTAGTCTTATAAGTACCTGCAAATGTGTAACTTATTCATTCTTTTTTATCGTATGCTAGAATTAAATTTTAGAGTATATTCTTGCAGTATGCCAAAAATTGCTTACTTTCCTCAACCCACACATAAAACTATGTTCAATCAGTCGAGAGAAAGACAGAGCGTCATGCATACAAGTGCAGTAATGTTTAATGAATTTTCGAATTATTGTGAAAAGTCGATTGCATTTTCGATTTGAAAATCACGTAACAGGTTCAATGCGAAAACACAAATGGTGAATGATTACCACATTTATTATAGCTTATCATGTCTGCATGTTAAAAGAAAACTGTCTAACTGATGTCATAAGCTGTAATGTGCAGTGCATCGTTTAAAATACTAGTCTAATTAAAAACCACGCCCAGAATTGCTTAGCCTACGCCAGCCTAATCATGCTGTCAGCAAATGCATCAATTTTGCTGATCCCGCGGGATAAATCTGATATCACTAGCTGTATTTTACAGTCCATCGGTCAAAATACTCGTCTAAGAATTCAAAACAACGCCTAGTATTCCTCAGCCTACGGTAGCCTATTCATGCTATCAGTAAATGCATTAAGTTTCCTAATACGGGATAAAGACCGTGATCCGCGATTGCAAAAAATCACGGGATCAGTCCCCGGATCAGGAATAGTCGGGATTTTGAAAACCCTACTAGTGTGAAACAAATGAAGGAATGCGCATGATACGAAATAAACAGCTGTTAATATTGAAAGATTTTTTATTTCCTGCGAACTAAGTTCAATATAACACATACATCATTTTAAGCAAATTAATCATAGAAAAAAAAACGAATGCAATTTGACGATGGTAATTGACTCATTTAATGCTTTGTTAGATTGAATAGAAAATACTGCTGCAGTTTGTAGATGGAAATTTCAATTGCACGGCCATCCTAAGGTTGCTAGATGTTTGGAAGAAGTAAATTACTGAAACACGTAACGCAGTCTATCGTTTGTTATTCTATCAACATTGCCTCTATATGTTAATAGATGTGCCAAACGCTCTACTGAATTCAATGTCCTTGTCCGATCAGGAGCTTTAAAATTATAGTGTTTTGATTTCTATTTATCCTTCCGAAACACTTACTCTATGGTCCAAAAGATGTCATTGAAACTGTCAAAAAGCTATCACTTGGACCTTCAGAAACTTCATGCATCCGTGGAACTTCAGAAAGCCATGTCCCTCTTTTTGCTTGCTGCCACTGATGATCGCTTAAAAAAAACGTCGTGGATGGCAAAAAAATACCACTGACACGAATTGGGACAATGGAGTTGATGCATTGATCAGAGAATGTGCTGATGCGGTGAATGATGCATGGATTCGTTCGATTGGTAGATTAATTTTGTTTTTCTCAGATTTTGAAAGGTTTTCTACTATTTGCATGAACTATCATACACATTCGAAATTGCGAAATAAAAATTTTGTTTTTTCTTTATAGTTGCGTCGGAAAATGAAATTTGTTGCATATGATTCTGGTAGCATCCAAAATCTTCTTTATTAAAATACACATGAGTTGTCACTAGCTTTGCGTGAATTGATTCATGACAAATACCCCATCCCTAACTGAATTAATTCATACCTTGAATCCCATCTCCAACCTTCCGTGGATTGATTCATTATAAGCCTTTTATATTTTCATGATTGCATCATCACCTACTTATATCATAATAGCATGTAATTGCGTTTACAATGCCAGAAAATTGGAAAAAGAATGCAATCTTTGTCCATTTTTTGATTATTATTTTGTGTAAATTTATTCTTGTTCTTCATTATTCTTTTACTATCTACCTTTAACCTCTACTCTCTACCTTTCTACATTCTTACCTCTCTGTCCAGTGTCCCACTTATACTTCGCGCCAAAATGGCGATTAATTGAATACAGTTACATCTGTCTGAACTGCCAAGAACACTGTAGTAGGCAGATAATCGTACTGAAATATACTAATTGCAGACACCGATCTGTTCGAGTTCAATCTTTTATAGGGAGTCATTTATCCATTGTTCACATTGTGATCGTAGTAAAAGGATTTTCACAAAATTTCGATCAATGTGAAAAAGCGTCCTAAACTAAAGTAAATAGGCCTACCAAGAGATGTTTTAATGCAATCAGACTTATTGTAACTTGAAGGTTCTATGTTTCATGAAAAACCAACATTTATCGATTGGTGCAACTTTTGTGGAGAAATGTGTGAGGATTGATTGGAGTTAGACTGCATCCTATGGTTATTGATGGTTTCAATGATAATGGATCGCCATGAACTGTCGAAGTAGGTGGATGCAAGTTTTCATCGAAAGCGCCATGTCGTTCACTAGTCATTCTATATTTGAAAGAGTGTAAAGTGCTTTTTACTTGAAGTACCATACCGATGGAGAGATACTCTGGAATCTTTGATTAATCAGTGGATTCTTCCAGGAACTCATATAATTCCTGATGGTTGGGCAGCTTGTGCCCCAATTTCTTTTATTGATATGGATTTGCTCGTATTCTACTGTGATCCATGAGCGCAAGTTTGTTGACGCAAACAGTTCTGACGTCCTCACGAATAACGTTGAAAGCATTTGGATGAGAGCTAAATGATAGATGAGTAGGCAGAATGGTGCAAGTGAAAACCTTTTCGAGAGTTACCTCAAATAATTTATTTGTATGATTACTGTTTGTAATCAAGTTTCTATTCGCTGCATTCACAAAAAATGACTTATCTTCAGTGATTATCAAGACATAAAAGCGTTCTTATATAAATGTTTGTGTGGTGTACAGTTCAGGTTGTCTACAAATTCCTGAAACCCGGAAAACCGGCCGAAATGTTCTAGAAAGTCCTAAATATCATCAAAAGTCCATAAATTGTCTTGTACAATTCAAGATCCATTACGTAAATTTTAACAGCAAAGAACCTATGAGTGCCAGAGTTTTTAATCAAAATAGTATCTTTCATTTTCAAGTTGGTTAAGCGAATGGTTTTTCAAATTATTCACTTATTTGTAAAATTGAAGTGCAGCATTTTTGTGGTAGACGAAATTACCATAGACTGTTTGACTTACTTGAATATGTAGCAGAATAACACTTCAAAAAATATGAATGCAGTCATGTTTTCATAAATTTTTTTTTGTTTCTCATACATCCTCATTACAACACCGGTCCTGAGAAGAGCTTGCTTGATTTTGAAAAAAAGCACTGAATTTTAGCACCAAATATGTTAATCTCCTTCAATAAATAATTCTTAACCTTGCGGACTCTGGCGTAGAATAGAACAGACATATCCATGCGTGTTGCAAAAAGTCGACTACATGTTGTCGACAACCCGGTAAAAGCCGATAATTCCAATAGCCACGGAAAATCCGGAAAACCCCTTAAAAATGGTCATGAACCCCGGGAAATTTGAGTAATCCCTGAGTAATTAAATAGAAACTAGACCTAGTTGACTAAATAAAAAAATGAAGAGCATAGCACCTAATGCTTTTAACAAAGTTAATTAAATTGTGTTACTATGTTATTGATAATGACTTGAGTGTAAGCATGACCTTATCCCATTCGTTGTAGTCCGGCAGCCAGATCGAGTTTCTACAGGGAACGAGGATGAAAGTGAGATTTTCACTGAATGATGCACACCCTATGCCTACCACAAATCTGCGTGTCTGCCGAGATCTACTTAGTTCCTCTTCTTGTCAGGCGGAATCAAAGAAAAACACATGTAAATTCAATGGGACGCAGATTGCAGCTTTTGGCTAATTTGAAATTTTCTATGTTTTCTCTGATTACATGAAAAGTACTAAGCCCACAGTCATAACTTTTGACATGGGATGTGTTCAGGGCATTTCGTTTCATGTTCATACACCCCTGCCTATAGAGCTAAATACATTTAGGTTTGGCGAGCCTCTTAATGTCGGCAAACACAAGCATTTTCAACAACTTTATCCACTTTCAACCACATTCTCACATACATTGTCGATCAGAAGCATGATAACAGCACATACACAAATTGCACATCATAGGAAATGACCTGAAGACATTCCATGCCAAAAATTATGACTCTAGACTTAATACTTTCCAGTTGATAAGAGAAAACATAGAAAATTTCATTTCAACCAAAAACTGCAATCTGTGTCCCATTGAATTTACATGTGTTTTTCTTTGATTGTGTCTGACAAGAGGAACTCAATAGAACTCGGCAGACGCGCCGATTCGTAGTAGGCATAGGGTGTACATCATTCTATAAAAGCGCTTTCGACCTTGTTCCCTGCAGAAACTCGTTCTGGCTGCCGGACTATTGACTGGCTCTGCCAGTCACGGGTACTACTGCATAGCAGACCAATGTGATCGCGCTTCCCAACACTCGAAAGACAAAATGAATGGTAGTGCACTTTCTGGTAGTATTCCTGTGCCAGCCATTGAGTGTGACGACCTATAGATAATAAGGTCCCTACAGTCATGCTTCCATGACTGTCCATGACAGTAAAAAAGATGTATAAGCCGGACGACGCCAAAAGGTTATATATACAGGGCTGCCACTCTTCCGGTTTTTTTACAATAAACTAGAAGAATAAACTGGTGAGAAAATGGTTGCCAGGAACAAATAAGTTGGATTTTGAACTATTTTAGATTTTGAAAGGGGCCCTTAAGGATTGTGAAATGGACTTTTAAGATCATGACGGACCTTTTTGAGATTGTGCAGTGGCACCTCAAGATCGTGAAGGGGTCCCTCTGAGACTGCGAAGGGGCCCTTTTGAGACAGCGAAGGGGGCCCCTCTAAGATCGTGAGGGAGCCCTTATGAGACTGCGAAGAGGCCCATTAAAGATCATGAGGGGACCTTTTTGAGATTGTGCAGTGGCACTTTAAGATCGTGAGGGACCCTTTTGAGACAGCGAAGGGGCCCTTTTTAGATTGTGAGGGTGCCCTTATGAGACTAAGAAGGGGCCCCTTAAAGATCATGAGGGGCCCTTTTGAGACTGCGAAGAGGCCCCTTTAAGATCGTGAGGGGGTCGGTCCTTCTTTAGATTGTGCAGTGGCACTTTAAGATCGTGAGGGGCCCTTTTTAGATTGTGAGGGTGCCCTTATGGGACTGCGAAGAGGCCCCTTTAAGATCGTGAGGGGGTCGGTCCTTCTTTAGATTGTGCAGTGGCACTTTAAGATCGTGAGGGGCCCTTTTTAGATTGTGAGGGTGCCCTTATGGGACTGCGAAGAGGCCTTTTAAGATCGTGAGGGGGCACTTTTTAGACTGCGAAGGGGCCCCTTTAAGATCGTGAGGGGGTCCTTTTTTCGATTGTGAGGGGCCTGTTGTAAATCGTCTATTCGGCTTCGACACGAAAGACGTTTACAAAAACAGGCTAGCGAAATCAAGTAGGTAAAGGTTGTGTATCGGCAAATATTTTATATTTCCATTCACAACAATGCACAGTACGCTAGAAAATGGCATACAGAGTAAAGAATTCAGCAACTAGAATTTCAAATATACATGGCAATTCGTATCTATGATAACTGACTATATCCCAAGATAGAAAAGAGATCATATTATACAAGATATAACACTACCTGTACAAGAGCTATGTCAATACCATAGTATTAGCACCAGTCAATTGAACTAATACAACATCGCCCTTATGAGACTGTGAAGGGGCCCTTTTAAGATCGTGAACAGGCCCTTCAAGATCGTGAAGGGGCTTTTGAGATTGTGAGGGACCCCTTTTGAGACTGCAAAGGGCCCTTTTAAGATCGGTTGAGATTGTGAACAGGTCCTATTGAGAATTTGAACGGGCCCCTATAAAATCGTGGAGGGGCCATGTTTAGATTTTGAAAGGAACCTACATGGTTTTGTGAATCAGCCCTTTTGAGATTGGTTGCGGCAACTGTTTTAGTTTTTGAAGAGCTTTTTTTTTAGATACGAGTACACCTCTTAAGATTGTATAGGGTCTATAGGATTGAGACCGGTACACTTAAAGATAAGAGCATGTGGTGCCTTTTTCGATTATATAGGGCTCTTTAAAATTGTGAACGCGGGTATGCAGATTGTTAGGGGACCTTAAAGATACTGCAATTTTCAAGGGTGACCCGATTCAAAGCAGATGCTTTCTAAAACTCCGCTTGACTCTTGAGCAGTAGATTCTTCTACAAGGAAGTCAGTTATCCTTTCGTCAGTCCTAAGAAACTGGACGAAGCGCAAGTAATCAAGGTTTTGAAATAAGAAATAAATTTAGGTGGGAATGCTTGACGAAAAAGTTGTAATACGTAATTATAGAGTCTATTATGAATTGAGTTCTGATCACTTTGATGCTCTCCAAAACGTGTCTTTCAAGACTCGGCTGCCAGAAAAATATGAAAGAAAAATTTACTTAAAAGTTTCGGGAACACAAGGGAATGACGAAGGAATATTTTGTATGATCACTTGTTGCAAAAGCGGCTAAATTTCGGCGAGGACTGCACCGAAAATTGAAATATCGCAAACAACTGCAGAAGTGATAAGGATTTCTTTTCGTGTTGACTTTGCATTTACTTATGCCATGACGGCTCAACTTTTATCAATAGCTGTCATAATCTTGTTTGAAAACCAAAAGTTCTTCTTAGATGTAATAGTTTTTTATTATGTTTGAAGTAGAAGAGATGAGGGCAAGGTTTGATTTGAATCATTGCCGGAGCTACAAGTACTGATGAAGTTTCTTCAAGCTCAACTTCAAGCGTTTTTGACTTTTTAGCCGCCATCAATGCAGTAAATCAGCAACTCATTCCACAGACCATCGATAGGTGAATGTGCTTGGAAATCCGGCAGCTCACCTTCGTGCATGAAGTGCAAACACGAATTTGCTGTTTGCAAATTTCAAATTTTGGAAACGAACTATACAGAATAAGATTCGAACTGCATGTATTTCGTTAATTGTGGATGTCTGCATTTCGGAAGATGATTTGTTTGCATGTGAGTAACTGATTCTTTACAGGTATACTGCACTGATGACGGCTAAAATCCAGAAACGTTAGTATTTCCCGTAATGGATTGTATCAAATGTTGCTCTCATCTCATTTCAGATTAAATAGTATATTAAGTTGCATGGCTTCTGCAATGTGTAATCACAGAATCAGATTCATCTGCGTGCACTTCGAAGCAGATAAACAAAATACTTAATTCTGTATGTGCAATATTTGGACACAATATAGAACTACGTTTTCTCATATTGAGCAAATGCGATAGTTTTTAGTCGTCAATTTATTCTGTGTGACATTGATTCAAAATTATTTTGTTTAACGAATGTGGCTGATTCTCAGTGATCATTTCAAAGTTGTTGATACAATAACAATTAGCGGCTCAATGATTAATTTCTGTAGGTTAATTATGACTCAAAGAAAAACAGTTGCTGACACGAGTACCACTACAACATTTATTTTCTACTTGCTCACCATTTGCCCGAACGCAATCTAATTCTTCGATTAGCAGCGCAAGAGCGTATCTCTACGCAATCGCTCGTCGTTCTGCAGAAAACGGTGCAAAGCTTTGTTTCCCAGTTCATCCGAATGCATAGGATGACTCTAATGCACCATTTCATAAACGTGCCTAAAAGAAAAAAGTCACAAGGCATTGTATCTGGTGCTATCGGAAGCCATTCCAAAGGTTCCCATGACAGTCAATCCAAGATTTAGGAAAATTGCTGTTCAAATAATTTGCGATGGATCTGTAGCAGTGCGCTGGCATTCCATCCTGCATGAAGATATTCCTATCCGTCATGACATTCGGTATATTTTATACAGCATAGAAAGGAAGATTTTGCCACACATTCTCGAAAGAATAATGGCTCTTCCAAAGAGGATGGCTTATGGAAATATCTGCCCAAGCATTTAGACTGCGCTGACCATGGATTTTGTATGAAGATATTTGCTGTGACCAGACCGCTCTGCTGAAGCAGTCTTCCAAACGTCGAACAGCTGGACAGTAATTTCCTAGTGGTTTCATGAAAATTCTTCACAATAAAGACGGGATCTTGCACCGTGTGACGTCATGGCACGATTAATAGAAAATGACAAAGCTGCACGAGAATAGTGCATTATAAATTTGAATATAAAATTTTTGAACGAAATGAAGAAAGTTGTCTTTGAGACAGTTTAGTAAAATCATCCATTGGCCCATATGTAGATTATTCGATAATATGCAGTCTTTATATCGAGCTGAAATCGTCAATCGTTCCATAACTTCATGCTGATTTTGCATTAAGGGCAGATAGAAGGGTCTTCGTAGTACACTTTGTCTAACCTTCGAAAACGGTTCTCCTGAAAATAGTAGCTGTTCGAGTCATGTATTCTAGTGCACCTTGTTGAAACTGATGATTGAATAAGCATCAGTAGTAATTTTATACATTTTCTTGCTAAATGTGAGGATTCAGAAGCATCCTTATTAGAACAGAGCCAACTTCTGCTTGAACGCTTTCAAAACTTACCGGGTTGTGTGATATCCAATGATCGTAAGTTTCTTTCTTTGAGGGGGCCCACGACTACGTAGTTTAGAGGGCCCATTACGATTTGACGTTCCGGTTTTTATTTTTCATAAGAGTGGCAGCCCTGTATATAATGTTGGCAATTATTTTCCGGGATATTGCAATATTCCGTCTCAAAACTAGCGTGATGTCTTTTGTGTGTGTTCTACTGTATCTCGTCTTCTGCTGGATTTTGTGTGTCCATTCGAATATTTATTTTCGATATCATTTCTTTCGGATAGATCACAATACGTTAATGATGGAAATAGGATGTTGATATTCACATATGTGTAGACCTGATTCGACAGTTGAAAAACGGGTTTACTCAGTTTACTGAAGTGATAGCTTGAATAATTGCCGTTCATTAATTACAATTATACAGTCCGTTTCATAAAAAGTGGATCATCCTAAAATTTGACTAAATAAAACATAAGTATGACACAGAAAGCATTTTTCATGTTATTTCATGTCCCTAATATATTTAAATGTCCTTATATAATCTGATAAGCTATGATACAGTAACGGTTCTTAAGAAGCTAATATTTTGTGGCCCTACCCTTATTGTCAATGACATTACCAATTCGTCTAGGCATTGATTCGATGATATCGTTGATTTTTGACTGATCTAACTTTCTCCACTCTCTTTTTAACAGTGACGTAAGTTGTGATGCGCCATCTGTAGGTAGCAGTGAACGACGAACGTTACGTTTTAGAATACTCCATACATTTTCTATGGGATTCAGATCAGGAGAACGAGCTGGCCAAGATAATGTCCTAAGCCCTAATTGAGACTTGCATAAGTTGACTCTACTACTCCTGTGACACGTAGCATTATCATCCATAAATAACCAAGTCGATGGATCACCAAGTTGATCTGTCATTTGGCCAATGTTCATTCGTAAAACATTCACATAGCGTTCAGAATTCATGGTTCCTTGCTGTATGTGAAGTTCAGAGCGGCCATTGGTCCAAATGCCAGCCCAAATCAGTAGAGTCGCACCACCTTGTACTCGGGGACGATGTAAATGTCTCGGAATTTCCTGATCAGATTTTATCCATAATCTCAATCGACCATCACTATCCTTCAGATGGACTGATGCCTCATCAGACCAGACAACCCGATCCCATTGATTTCGCCAGTGACAATGACTCATTGCCCATCTGAGACGTCTTTTTGTATGCTGATCTGATAATTCGATCTGGAAGGGCCTCTTACAGCTCTTGAAATTCGACTCAATAAGTCCTCTACGAATAGTGGACTTAGAAATAGACGAGACTAGTGCAGCCATCTCAGTTAACGAGAGACTTGGATCAACTTTAACAAATCTCAAAATTAGGCGGTCTCTACGTTTGGATGTTTTGTGTGGACGGCCAGAGCCCTCTTTACGACAGAGTCGAAAATCATCATTATGCCATCGATGCACATTTGTGTAAGGGACATTTAGTCGCTGCTTGTAGCTCACAAAGAAAACCCTAGTTCTAGCAAGGCTGACACTTTGCCTTTTGTGAATGCGATCTCTTATTGTTCATTTGTGCTTTGTATTGTTTTCAACCGGTAAGAGATAGATTTCTAGCTGAAAGCAATCAGGAGTGCTGCCAACACCACCGCAACGAAGTCAGGAAGCTATGGAACATGAAGTCCAGTTAATCACATGTAGCAGTTACATCATTGTTGAATAATAATGGTGCTATACTGGCTCTGATTGACCGATTTTCTTTATTTTTGTTTTGCTTGATAGCTTTTGGCTTGTAGAACAACATATTACATAACAAAGGAAGCAAATGTAATTTTATAAGAGTGAGGTATGATTTTGTGTAACATTGCTAAATGAAGATCAAATTATCTACTACTTTTTTATTTATAACAGGAAAACAACTCAATATTCATGCTTGAAATTTCCAACAATGATATTAGTAAGCACAACTGACATATCTTCCAAATTTCAGAGAAATTCGTTCAAGTTTGGCGGAGTTAGACAAAGTTGAAGTTAAGGCGATGTCTAAGGGTGATCCATTTTTTATGAAACAATCTGTATATTGCATGAAATTGAGTCTATCATTGTTGTTGAATAAGCATCTTACTCGAGTAAACTTTAACATAATTTACATATGAGAAGTCTAAACTTTTTGGTGTGATATAACAAAAGTTCCACTAGGCTAAATATGCAGCAGCTGATCTCCAATTTGATGATATGGGCACAGACATCGATGAAAGAGTCTGCCAGCACCATTGAAAATAGAGGGGTTACATTACTGTTGAGAATACTTATACTGTATTTTAGTCATTTACATCCATACCCTACTTCTGTCGATTTTATCTTTAGTTGCGAAACAAATGCCCTATTTTGATGTGTCACATGTAGGGGAGACAGGGGTGAGTTGGCATATGGGTCGTCCTGAAGGAACTTTTATACTAGGCAGCATGAAACCACCAGTGCTTTTTCCAGGACCATCTTCATATCAGGCAGTGAAAAAATCGCGATGACTGCTTCAGTCGTTTATGTCTCAGGCGAGGATGAAGAAAAATTGCCGAAAAATCGCCTTTTTTGGGAGTTTGATATTGTAACTTTCTAAGAGTGCTGAATATATACTTGGACGAGTTAAAAAACAGAATTCTGTCTGAAGTTCTATCTTAACGAGGACTTAATTTATGTGGTGGTTCAACACGATTACATGAAACAGATGTCACATGAGACGCAAACATTCGTTCAGGATAGGGGTTGGGGTAAGTAGGCATATTATCTGATGGATAGAGTTGGCCTACTATTTGAAAAACACCTTTCGCTAAATGTCAAGGTCATTTTTATGGGTCTCCTGTCTTCCATGTAAGTGGCAGGCATAAAATAGTGGAGACCATGTTTAGGGCTCTTTGGATGCTATTAATAGCTTTCATAATTGGTAGGCCTATTACAAGGTCAACTGAAAAGAAATTAGAAATTTGCATATCTGATTGCGGATTCATTTTTTCCATCTGAGAACGAAATAAACACTTGAATGACGCAGCATTCGTCAGCTCTTGTTATCAGCTTTTGTCGTCATGGTAATTTCGGGTAATGATACTAACGTCGAAATACTCCCGAACGTGGTGCTAGATAATGTTTCACTTAAAAAATTCTCGTCTGTACCTTCTAGAGTCTTACCTTTTAGTGGAGGGTGTTGCCAAACGTAAGTATATGACGCTTCGCGAATTCCAACAGTCGCAGTCCTCGTTCGTTCGTCTCACCGATGCCAAAGCGTGCAGTTGTACCTTCCCAGTTTTCAGCATCTGGGACAACCTTAGCGTTCCAGTCGCCTTGTATTATCAATATGTCTTTTTTGAAATGTCTGATATAGTGTGCTCCAATTGTTCATAAAATTCCTCGATGTCTTCATCTTCGCAGTCAGTTGTGGGGCATATACTTGAATGATAGAATGATAGTCATGTTATGTGGCTTTGCTGATATTCGAATGGAGATAAGTCTGCTCGAAATTGGCGTGTAGCTGATTGCACATGACAAAATCTCTTTCCGAACTATGAATGCCACTCCATGTTGGTGCTTTTTATCATCTCCACTGAACCATATCTTGTCGCCATCATCCGTCGTCGTTTCACCTAAATCTGTTCAACTGACTTAGGCAAGACCAATGATGTCCCATCTGTATCGCTCGAGTTCGTGGGTGAGTCCCTGTACTTTTCCAGGCTGGCATAAAGTCCCAACGTTCCATGTTTCTGTAGTGGTCCTCGCCGTTAGAAGTTTGAGCTTGTATATTGATGTTGATGCTGCTCCAGTAGCATACTTGACACTCCCATCCTAGAGTCTCACAGTGGGTAGCGCGGCCGTTGGTTGCCCGGGTCTCGACCGATCCGGTATGTATTCTGTGATTCGTCTTTCATCATGTCCTTTCAGTGGGCTTCAGTGGACTTGGCAGCGCCATCTCTTCTCCAAGCCTTCGCGAATAACGTTGACCAATTTGGTTGTTTGGCACGTGCTAGCAGGGCAATCACGTGCCACTGGCTATTGTTATTGAGGTATGCTCCTCTAGATCCGCTCAGATCATCGTAGCAGGCCTCCTCTAGCCGGGTTTATACTGAGAGTTACACGGTCTTGAGTGGACTAAACTGGAACTGTCCTACTCCTGGGGATGTGTGGTCCAATATCAGACGATAGACTGTATGTTGCGCTTCATTCTGTGAGAGGTACTATCTTTTTCCTACCCCGTGGCTCCTTTATATTTCAGATGTATGATTCTTTTAATCAAAAATGTCATATGTTAGAGATTTTTTATGTAAAATGTTCTAGATGGCTTTCTGCTAATGAATACTTTAGGCTAATTTGAATGAAAATTAATTTCTATTGTACGCGTGCAACATAATATAAGAGCAAGTGAAGCATCTTACTAGGATTATTGTCATATATAATTGCTGCTATTGAACTGTCTTGACAAAGCATGTTACGGCTCTTATGACCTATGAATATACGGAGTCACTGAAATTTATGATGAGATGTGAGAGACTCACAGATAATATATGTCCCGCTTTATAGCCTGGAACGCCACTATTTCTTAACACATAACTCAATTATTCTATGAATGGCCCCACAGGTCATTAAATCCGAGGATTTCAATTTTGTAGTGACATGTCTGAATTAGTCGATCCCTTTCTGCTGCAGTTGAAATCAATGTATTTCTTAGTCCAACTTAATTGCAAGGAATTTTTTTGATAACCCTTGTTTAAGACAAACACCTAATAAATTCGGACGTTTCTCGAGCCATTTAATAAATGGCAGGTATAATGCTCACCTCTGTGTACCTGAGTTAAGTAATTCACAGAGTAAGGTTCAGCTCATCCCAGTAGTGTAAAACTAAGTTAAAGATTCTTCAGCAAACATTCATAATGTAATACATCGGACTTGTCTTCGCAAACATTTTGAAAGATGACCGAGGAAAATAGATTTAAAAATTCAAATGGAAAAATTGATGTCATTTACCTATAATCGAAACCCTAATGCATGAAGTTGATCACTCACCATTGAAGTCCATTCTTTTTGATATTTCAGATGTGGCGGGACGAGCAAGGCATCATGGAAATGCTGTTGGCATACATTGGTGAATATGAAACATTTTGCGGATGGTCCACTTGGAGAAATGTGCTGATTGACATTTTATCTTCTCATGAGGAAATAAGACGGTGAGTGAAATTGAAATTTTCACTGTTTACCTTTTCTTTTTAATTAAAGCTTGAGGAAAAGGACTAACCTTCGTACCGAAGCTGCCCCTCAGCAAAAAAGTTCTGAAAGGAATATGAGGATGACAAAGGAGCTAAGACTAATGTTTATGAAAATATTTTTAACTCATAACTCCATGACTGAGGATGCTAATAGCAGGGTGTCAAGTCAAAGTGATACTCGTGCAAGATGGTCTCAAACCGGTATTGATAAACTGTCCCAGGGAATTGACAACAAAAGTCTGTCGCAGTATATTGAATACCTAAAGAGAATGCCAACGATTAAAGTATTTCCTCTAATAGACGCCGCCCTCTAGTAAACGCCGCAGCAGAGTGGTTAATTTTTTAAATAAACGCCGCACCTTTTAGAAGTAGAAAAAGCTTAAAACAAACGTGCTGCGTTTTACTGTCACACTTTCAATATCACTTCTCTTTTTCGCCATTCACGTATTCGTCGTTCATCCACATATAATGCCTAGCAGCTAGTCGGTTTCCGATAATGTCAGCCTTTCCAATAACTTTAAGTTTAAATGCCGTGTCGTATGACCGTTTGCTTGCCATTCTAATTTAGGTACTACGTTGTCAAACGCATGAAGATCAATGAGAGCTATCATCATGCATCTCTCTGTTTTGTATGGGATGAATAAATCAGAACAGTTCTTATGGTAGAGATGCCGCAATGTCTAAAAATAACCAGCGTTGTTCAGCGGAGTCGAACTCTCAGACACGTGAGTCATCACTCACCGCTCAATAAACTCGTGCACGGAAACAAGTTTCTAAGTTTCCAAGAAAATCAAAGTCAAATACCATAACTACAAGACTTAGTAGTTTGATCCTATAGCTTAAAATATACCTACATGCATTATGATAAGATATACAATCTTTGCTGCGGACATACAATCCTTGCATATCTTATATCAAAGGTCTTTTAGATTAGAATATACTGAGCAAATACTCAGAATATACCATTCCTGTTCCATGATTTTACGCCATTGAGGTGGAGTCAGTGCTTTATCCAAGTGAGAACATATTTTTAAGCTAATTGATAAGCTCAAACTTGTAGATTCTTAGATGAAATTACAGAATTCAAACAATGTGTGAGGTAATGCGAAAATGCAGTTTCTTTCGCTGTGTTTTACAATTAGCGACCGCTGTGCTCTTAAGTGACTTAATTCTAGATCCATTGAGTGTGCGATGCTTTCTTGGATCGTCGATTCCAAAGCGTTGAGTGTTCTAGAAAATGATTATAAGATGCTGGCGTTACTAGGGAACATCGCATCATCCATGAAATTGAAATAACTAAAGTGACACGAAGCGGTGCTTTATTCAAATTCGTGACACCAGCCAGTTTTCGTAGATGCGCCCAAGAGACTTGATAAAATAGATGCGTAAAGTAGTAGAAAATAAATCAATTCCAACACGAAGGTCATGCGGCCCCATCTCCTTCATAATAAGACTTTGGATCGTGTAAATATTTCATGCTAATGTTGCAATTTTGAACGGATAGTCTCCCTTTCCGAGACGTGTAAATATAACATATTATGATAGACTCATGTTTTTCAGATGTATATTTTTATTCATTTATTTGCTTACTAATACAGTAAGTTTTAACAAACGCCTCTCCAAAAATCAGTCATTAATTAAAAGGTACGCCGCCCATAGGCATGTTTTTCTATATCAACCACCCAATATTTTCTTTACTTCATTTCGTCATTAATCATGGATATAACATTTATTAGTTAGACTTCAAGATGCAAAGAGGAATTAATTGAATTTGAAAAGGCATGTAATTTGAAGCCTTTCTTGATAATGTATTGGCTACTGCGGAACAAAGTGATATGTAATCAAACATTTCATTGTTTCATTTCATTTTATCAAATGATCCTAACCTCATTGACGCCCTTTCGTGGTAAAACTTAAAGTCACTCATTTATCCCGAATTATTGTTTTGCTTTGAGTTGCTCGAGATATTTGTTTTGTTCGGCACAGCTTTGGACTACTCTTCCTCAGAGTACTCTAATGCAATTTTGGAAGATCTGATATTTTAACTTTTGTTCATTTTTTTCATTGAATAACCTTATTAATGGACCTTGTTGTGCTGGGGATGATCATCCTGTAAAATAAGCAAAAAAGCCTTCTAAGTCAGATAATAGGATAGATAATTAACTCTCCATGGAGGTAAGTGAAAGCTTTTTGACAGCCCTCCTGACTTTGTTTAGAAGCAATCATGACTTCTTATTTCAATCTCTTTAAAACACCAGAGAACTCACATAAAGTGTTTTGGAATTATTGAATGTATGGTTATTGTGTTGTTGATGTTCTTTCAGGCAACGTTTGGCTGAGGCGTCCGCCTTAATGAACGTGGCGGAGTCCGGATTTGAAGAGGTAAATTTTTCCATTAGTTTTTAATTGATTTCTGTAATTCATCGTCGCATTTCAATCTCTTAACCTAATTTTTCCTTTACTTAAAATTTTAAAGATAATTATAATTATTTGTTGATATACGCATAAACGCTCTGACGTCTAGAAGTGCTAAAATAACCTCTGTCTGTAGAAATGGTATTCAATAGCATCCACAGGGATAATTTACTATGAAATGGAGCAGCGGCTCGTACAATCGGAGAAACAAGAAGAATTTACTGGTAATACCGTTATCACATTGACCCTTTTGGTCTTAGAAAAGACTTAGTCAAGAATGCAAACCTATTGTGGAAACATATAATAAAATTTTAAGGAAGATGCTATCTTTCATGGCGTAAAACACACTTTTAACCGTGGTCAAGTGCAAATCATATAATATTTTATTGCAATATAATACCTTACAATAGTTGTTAAAATGCGGTCGTTTGAGTCACGTTTCATGTTTGTTTCATTCGTGAAATTAGGAAAATCAGACAGTTTATTGTCCCTGTGGATTCGACAATGAAATAGATGTGTAAGAATTCACATGAAGCTATGTACAAATTAATTACCTTATTATAACTAGGCGGAGATTACAGAATAGTGGAGATCAGATAGGATGGATATTAGTTTACATCTTCACCATTTTCCAATATGTGTTTTTACAAATTGAAAAGTCATTCAAATTCAACTGGATGAGATATTCGATGTAAATTTCAAGAATATCTAAATACCTAACGATATAGAGGAATGCTTTTCATCCAATTCTCATCGTAAAATAATCCCAGCTTCGTCATAGTTATCAAATGTGGGAGTACAGGGCAACATAGATGTTCGGTGTAGTGGAAAGGCGAACTCTGGTATGCAAATGTCCAATGTATTTCACCGGTGTCTCCCGCCCGGCGTGTTCACGGGGATGTCTGTGAAATGCATTGTACAATTGCATGACAGTGCGCACGTTCACTTTGCACTAAACATCCAGATATCTATCCTTGCCTACCCCCTTATACTTAATTCATCGCGGGTTAGGGCCCACTACCGGCATTTCGTTTTCTAATCTGCATGTGCATTAATGACTTAAGAATTTTCACAATCTTTTTCAAGCGTTATGTATTTTAAGTAGTTATGCGTGTGGTAGAGTTAAATAATCTGAGGCATGTTTTGTTGCAGCCTAACTTAACCTTTCATGACACATTAGATCAAGATCAAATTCATCTGAAAATGACACATTTACTGAGGTAGAATTAGATTTCACATAGAAAATTCAGATTCAAATGCCATGATGATACAGCATTAAATCCCATTGTACTGTCAGAATCAATGTTCGTTTATTTCAGTATCCTCTGAAATACTAGGTCTATTCTTATTCGGTGTAATACATGCATATTAATGCTCATCTTAGATATTAAGAGAATTATTTTAGAACCTTTATCTGTGTAATACATCAGGTGTTTGGGTGTTTTGACATCCACTGGGACAAAATTGGTTCATAATTACCAATAACTTTTTTTAACACAGGGACTTTCAAAAAGAATCATCCGATTTCATCGCCTGCATCACATATCTGGAAAGGCTACAAAACTGGTTTCTCCTTCAGGTTTAGTACCGATTCTAAAACCCATCTTTCTACAGGGTGTTAGGCTACCGCACTGGCATGATGAAGTCCGACGACTTTTGACATCTAACGAGCTACCTCAACAATGGATCGGTCGCCTGCAGATTTTACATTGCATGAATGGCCAGTAAGATCACAGACCTAACAGATTGTATTTTTTTCTTTGAAGTAATGTGAATGATAAGATTTACTTACCTCTTCTGCCAAGAATTGCGTCATCGCAGCAGTGAAGACAGTGACAAGCGACATGTTTATTGAGGTATAGCATGTCGTCTTGATGTTTGCCGTTCATCCAGAGGAGGTCATACATAACACATATCACTTTTGTAAATAAAATTTGCTAAAAAATTGACTAAGTGTTCTGCACGTCAGAATGAACAACCGCAGCAATACTTGAAGCGTATAACACTAGTTCGTTCTACAAGCATTTTGAAACTAATTTCGAGGCTCTGTATCAATTCGATAAAATTATATTTAGTATTTAATTTAATATTTATATTTTTTATATTTCAATAAAATCGGATCATTCTTTTTGAAGCACATTATGTATTTTGTCACGTAGTAAATCAGTAGGGCCGGATTAAGTACTCTAAGTATTGCGGGATATTGGATACGAAATCATTTCTTGCAGATTTTCAAGGAATTGTACGAATTTCATGACATCGAGCCATGGGTGAACTGGATTTTGACATTTTTCATATCATTGCATGATGGTAAGATAGCTCGGTTGACAAACCCATGAATGCCAATTGGCATACTCGCGTTATATTGTACAACATGTCATTTCCACCTGATTTGTTGGAACAGCGTTGCAAAGTAATGTTATTAACAGAGCGACCAGAAGTGTGGTCAAATGAAAGAGTCGATAAACGTGATTCTAACAATGCCACTCACAACCTCATGCGTTGCCTAGAACGCCCGCAAAATACGTTTGAAAAATTCCCCGGTCTTAATAGGTTGTGGGCCTTACTTCGGCGCGGACATGCAAAAGTATCGTGTTTCTAGTCTGTCTGACAATGAAGGATTCCGCCGCTTTCACTAACCCAAGCTTCCTGCGAGTGTGTATGAGGAGGGTCTCCCTTCCCTGCTATGCTGGTATGTTTTCTAGCTTTGAATACGGGAGGGAAGAGTCACTTCGGTTCAGACTATTGATCAGCGAATCATATAAATTGCATTGCAGAGAAGATGAGTAAATTCTCGATTTTGTTCTGTCTCAAACATAAATTTTGATTAAGTGGGAAACCAAACTTAGTTGACCTGATTAACGCAGTCTGATCCGATGATACTGCTACATTCTGAATATGTGGAGAGGAGGATAGCTTTTTTAGTGGTAAGCTGAATATCAAAAAAGTTCAAATTCCAAAAGAGTGCGATGCATTTCCTGCACCTACGCTGCCATGATCACGCATAACGAAAACCTTGACACAAATCGAAGACAAATACAGTTCATGAGGCAGAGAAATCAATCAACTATTCATAGAAAGCATCAACAATTCGTTAACTGTTTAAATTAAGAAGTTAAGACACATTACTGAAATTAAAGAAATAAGTAAAAGTCAATGAACAGCAGATTATTCACAGAAAAGAAAAGCATAGAAAATAAGCAAAATGATCAAGACAAGTTACGTATCAGGCAGAACCGAACACCAAGATTGTCCAACCGAGAATTTCACTTTATTACCACTTCCTTTGCACGACCACAAGGCTTGCTTTATAATTCGCTCTCTGTAATTCCGCGCCTTGTCTAAAATTCTGACAGACTTAAAATCCATATCATGTTGGTGCTCATCACATGATTGACCATCTCGGATGATCCATCCAGATTCATTAAGGACCTTCGGTGCTCCTTCATTCTCTCGTCCACCGTCCTCCCAGTCTCACCAATATATTTCCATCCACAATCGGAATCACCGCAATCGACACAGTAAACCACGCCCAATTTCTTAGCTGGAACCGGTCTTGTGAGAGTATATAATAAGAGCAAAATAACGGAGGATTTTTTCATCGAATACTGCTACATGTAAGAGATTAGATGCGATGCAGTATTTGCCTACCATAGTATCACGAGCTTTACAGAAATATTTGATTTACTAAAACGCATTTTAACAACAAAGGTCTGTCGCAGTCGTATCGTCGTCAGCGGACCTAGTGAAGAAGGTGCGAGCTCATCTCCATCGCGAGTTCGGTTGGATTCCTGGGTCGGGTGAGTGCGGTCGGGGAATCAAGGGTATTGGTGTCTTCTATTGACTTCATGGTTGTCATTCTCTTTAGATATAAAACGCAATTTCATGACATTTTTCAGAGACTGGGAAATTCAGAATCTTCAGCTGTCAACAAAGGTGAGATCAAATCCATGTAAAAATGACATGCACTGAAGTATGATAAAATTATTGGATATAACAAAGAACATTCACAGATTTATATATGTATGTAAATTCAAAATTGTAGGTCATGTTGCAAACCAATGACCAATTCAATATTAACCAGAATTTGTCAGACTTTGCCGACTGTCTTGTGACTTATATCAACGCTAGTCAACTCAATATTGAAGATGCGACTCAAATTATCGAAATGAAATAAAACCTCACGGAATGTGTATAAGCAAGACAATGTTCAATTACTCTTCACAATCTATTCTACAAGCTAGTTTCGCTAGGTTTCTACATTGAATTAAGTGTGGCATTTATAAAGGAATATGTATGTGTAAGTTATGAGAATATTATATGACAATCGCATATGAACGTCCTTCATGAATACGAACTGTTCCCAGTTAAAAAACGAAATCGGGAAAACATTTAAAGCCAAATTTCCAATTTGAAATTTGATGTTAAATCAGTCGTTGGATATGCAATGAAAAGTGCTTTCTTTTGTCAAGTGAGTGTCACAATCGATGCTGTGAGACAAATGTTAGCTTGTCTCTGAACACATGTCTCGATCATTTTTGGACAACGTGATACTCTCATTTACTAGAAAAATAAGAAATACTAGATTTCTAAGAAATTGCTTGTACTTATAAAGAATTGCTGATTTTTAAAATAAATTGCCTCATAAGCCCTGCTTTAATTGTGTATGAAAGATATACTTAATTCATCTGTACATTTAATTGAAAATCTGAAGGCAACGCACGTCTAACTGCTCCATGACATATGCACAGAGGTTTTTATTCCTCCACACGCTTGAATTGACTGAATTCAGAATTCACAATTTCTCTCAGGGAATTTTAGATGTACATGCTCCATTAGATACATTGATTTCAATCATAAATGAAGCATTTGCCCACTGGATCCTATTAATATAGGCATGGCAAGTTGCTATAATTAATATTGCGCTACGTGTCGTGAAATATATATTGACTTGAAATATTCCTTTTACCTTCATGTTACAGTGCAATTATGTACGATCAATGCCAGTGCATCTTCCTTCCCAGAAACATAGAGCTCGATATCATGAGAGATCCAATTCATGGGTTTGAAGCAAGTCGTGAACACATGTTTTTGTGAAGTTTGTGGGTTCATTCACTATGATAATACTATACACAGTAGTACGTCTCTTTGCTCATTCATACTACGTGAATGATGAAAGAAAGCAGAAGAGGTCGCTGTAAACTTAGCGTGATTCACTTCATGAATGGTGGACTGAACACCTTTGAAGTTCAAGATCTCACAGTAACGAAATTATCTGAATCCTCCGTTTAGTCAAAAGGAATTGAAGTGACTCGGTTATTGTTTGGGAAATAAGCGTAAGTTCTCACAAAGCTAAATGCAACAATAAAAAAGTCAGCGAGCACTTGTTGTTGGGTAGACCCTAATGGACAACCCTTTCTTTAGGAATTGTATTCATTTACTTCGTAAGATTAAGTATCAGAATAGAATTTGTGAATCAAGATAAAGTTCACAAATAGTAAGAAGTCATAAGATAACTATGACGTCACCAATTTGGACTATGAAGGCGGGTCTACTTGTAGCTCAGAGCTGTGCTGCCTTTGCTTGAAATAAATTCTGATGCAAATGTTATGTAACCTACATGTGTGATTTCCACGAAGATCAAAGGTGCGCTAGCACACCGTGTAACTTTGTTGCTGACACTTTCCGACCCATGATGAGTCAGAAAAAATGGGCATGCTTTCAATAATCGTGCTTCGTGAGTCATAAGCCATAGTCCTGACAAAAGCAATTTAGTGAATGGTGATAAAGAAAAATACACTGATCTCATCGGCTTATCTTCTGAATGTCAGCCAAAGTTTTGCCTTTTTCAACTTTTGCTGACACTCAGAGGATAATAAGCTGAAATTATAAATGCATTTTTCCAGTTACAATGACAAGAAAATGAAGACATGTATGTAGGAAGTAACAGAGCATTCATGGGAATATTTTTACCCGAAATATACAAAACTACAGAATTTCAGAATACTTATTATTGATAGAAGTAGAAGCTGAAGCAGGTAAAATCATGAGAAGTAAAGAATAACGTCTGCCGATAGCAAAAAACATGCAAATTGAAGTTAGAGAAGAAGGACATCCCCACAATATTGATCATAATACCTGATGGATCAGATCATTTTGATTTTGCCGGAATATGGAAGCTGCGCATCACACCACACACTTACTTAGTATTCTTGAAGACCAATATGTTAATTTTCACAATACCAATCTTCAAATTAAGTTACATGTATATCATATTTCATCGGTAACTTAAAATATATTTAGACTGTATTCAGGCCTCCCAAAAAAACCTATAAAACCTATAAAAACCTATTTTTTAAAAACTGACATATATTTTTAAAAAATAACCTATAAAACCTATATAAACCTATTTTTTCGGACTTCTTATGATTTTTGACTGAGATGATCACATTTCTTATGCTATTTTACATACCACGTAAGTTTTCTTGATTATCGATAAGGAAAGCAATTTTTAATACTATCTGGTTTCAGATTGTGTGTTATTCGTCTTTTGAAGGTCGGTGATTGATTTTGTTCCTCGTGTGCCCAATGATCAGCAGTTATTACTCTTGAATGATTTTCGATTGGTTCAGTCTGGTTGTTGAACTGTTCGTATTGTTTACTTGTTCCATTTTATAATTTGTTATTGAATTGAACATACATGTACATGTTTTTATAATTGTGGAAAACCTGAACTTAAAATAGTTAATAAAATGACTGTTTATGGACTTCAAGCAAAATTTATGGAGTTGGGAGACCCGGTTGCCTACAATTAAGATGTTTTACACTAGATGTTTAATGTATAACTCAATTTTGACTGTTGCCCTTTGTCATTCAGAAGTGAAATTATTATCTATAGTTAATAACTTCGCTCCTGATGAAGAAGGTAAGCTACACTCTTTGTATTTTGACTTTGGAATCATCAAAATATTATGAAAGGAAAACATAACGCTGAATTAGAATATCATTTGAAACTAGTTTAATCTCCCAACTCTATTGGGCTGCTTTCAAGTCTGTGCTGTTCTCATTTGTGTGAAACCGCTTTTTGATAAATATCTCATCGTCTTTCAAACAGAAGGCCCCTTGATACATTATCTATATCCTTCTATGTGTGATTTGATAAAGTCTGTCTTGTTCCGCTTTCAAAACCAGAGTTATGTAAAAGAAAACTCAAAGAATTTGAAATCAATCGATGTGTCACAGAACCATTTGGCTAATGAAGATATTGAAATCGGACATGCAGCCAGAGACGCGATTGAGAAGGTCGAATCGAAATCGAAGGATGAAGTCATGAAACAGATACTGTCGTTCTACCAAACTGCATCGCAGTACTTGATCGATAAACTTCCACATGATAACAAAATACTTCGAGCCCTCCCCGTACTACATCCAAAAGAGCAATCCAACAAGAAAAGATGCCGCTATATCAAAATCATAGCAGAAGCGATGCCTTTTCTCAAAGATGACGACATCGTGAAAATCATCGACGAATGGAAATTGTACGGTGAAGAAAAAGTTAAGTCAGACATTCATGAAATCCGCATTGATGAATTCTGGTCTCAGATACTAGAACATGAATCAGTAAGTGGAAGAAAGAAATACCCGAATCTTTCCCGTGTCGTAAAAGCAGCTCTCATATTGGCTCACAGCAATGCCGACTCAGAAAGTGGACTTTCAGTTAATAAACGATTGCTTGGTACGGATAGAACAGCGCTTTCTGCAAAATCTGTAATCGGAATAAGAGCATGTAAAGACACTGTCCGATCATTTGATGGCAAAGGACCTTATCAGCGTGGCGAGGGCATCTTCGAAGGTGTATCAGCAGGAATTGGAGGAAGAAAGGAAAAAGGCGGAAAAACTTAAACAGGAAAAGAAAGAACGCGAAGAAAAAGAAATTCAAGCAGAAAAGGAACACAATGAAAAAATAGAAAAAATGGACGCGCAAACATGTCTTATTGCGAAAGACGAAGAAAACATTAACGTTGAAACGTCGAGAGCCAATCTTCTATTAAAGGATGCACAAACCCGTCTCGATGAAAGCATAAAAAAGAATGATATGGATGGCATCAGTATAGCATCAGATCTTTTGCGATTGGCAAAAGAAAAAATCGAAACATCCGCAAAGAAGCAACTTGAATTACAGAATAAAAAGCGGCAGCTCATGACAACTTACCACGAAATGACAATAAAGAAAAAAAGACTGTAATAACGAACTTCAACTCTGTTGATGAGAGATAGTTGACTGTAGTGATAGCAATTTGCTTGTCCTCATTTTTTGTATAGATTATTTAACAAGTGTCACATTTTCAGTTGTTGAACTTTTTAACTTTTTAGTGGAAAGATTGGACATTTTTACAAGTGTTTGTTTTGAAGTTTTCTGTTCGGTAAAGCTGTAAGTAAATTTTGTACAAAACTTTACAATTCACGAAGTATTTTTCTTAATTTTCAAAGACTGCTTTCTCTAATAACCGAGAAGTTTGTAATTTTTTAATAGAGTTGTTTTTTTATAATGAATGTCAATATTTTATGGCTCCCTACATGTACAAAATATTCATAAAGTTAAATAGCACTTGAACGTATTAATGCATGTATTGGATGATAGTCGTTGACTTCAATTTTCAACGTATTTTACTTTGTCATTTACGTAATTTATCTACTTCTCATAATAAACCTACTTATTAATTGCAATCGAATTTACGTGAACGATCATATTAGTTTGGTTGGAGTTTCACATGTAATTGAAAAGATTGATGACATGATAAATTTAATTTCAATTAAACAATAATATGCCTATACATAATAAGATTATGAAAACCTATAAAAGCCTATATATTTTTTTGGGACCTATAATTTTAGCCTATATTCTCACTAAAATTCGTTGGGAGGCCTGCTGTATTACTACACAAGAGGGTTTGCAAAACCCGGGTTGGGTTTTGGGTTCGACAAACCCTGCTGCACAACAATGCAGTATCAGGGCAAGCTAATGCGGCACTACACTTGACTTAGACATCAGCAATATCAATTCCTTACTGCACATGTTTTCTCTAGTCTAATCAACCTGCTTTAGGCCAATGAACTTTTTTGTGTGATGGGTTCAGACCAACACTGAAGGAAATAATGCACTATTTTCTTTTTAGAAATAACTAAAGTCGTTGAAATGTCAATTCATTCTGTTCACATTTTTACTTGAAATTTGCTTATATCTTGATTTTTCAGTCGAACATGAGGAAGCAACAGTGACTAACCCTGTTGAAGAGGAAGATGATGATGTTTGTGTCATTTCGTGGGAATGTGAAGAAGAGAATGCGAACAAATCGAGTCTAGAGACCAATGTCGTAAAAAAGGAAGCTGATTTTTTAAAGACAAGTGATTCTCTTGGAAACTGTCAAGAAATCGAATTATTGAAAATAGAACCTGGTGAGAACCTGTAGCCTGATGATGCGTGGTGGACGCCACGCTAGATGTATCGCGTGATCACTTGGAGATAAATTTTTTCTCGGTCCTCTCATATATTTGAATTGTTTAAGCACGTCGGTACGATTTAACAAAGCCATTTTCATCCGATTACTAAAACTTGCTATTTAACCAATTCTATTTCGTCCACGACACCTAATCAGTCAGAATAGCAAAAACATTTTCGTTTTAAGTAACAAATTCTTTTAAACACGATAGATTATATAATGTTACAAACAATTCAAGTACAAAAATACAAATCGTCTTTGTTTCATGCGAAAAGCGTAGGTTAAACGTCTAACATATCTCACCAGTAAATGTCCTCCGCATTAAGGCAGTGTCGATTATATTTAGATAGATGACGATACCACGAACTACACTTTTCTGGAGTTATTGTGTCGATATTGTCCTTGATAGCGTCAATAAGAATGGCAGTGCGATAACGTTGTAGAGTCATGTTCAGTCGTAATACTTCATCCCTGTCTGCCAATCGTTGTTGGATGGTGGGTTCACTCAAAGATCGTTTCACAGCTGCTTTCAAACACGAGTTAGCAATCTCTGTTAGGTTTAAAAATGGACTATACTTCGGCAGCATTTTCACGTCATGAATGTTCGACATGAATGGAGGATCGCTATGACAACGAGCTTTGTCCATTAGCAAGGTGAAAGTGTCTTCTTCCATCAGTGCCGAAATTTCCATTAGGAAGTCGGAGAAGAGCTCAGTGGTCATACGTCCATTGATGATATTGTAATGTACCAGACCATACTGTGGTGAGACACACAGTGCAACGGTGATATTTCGTCCCCTTTGACCTTCAACTTGTCGAATAGCTGGTAAACCACGTCGGGACCTTCCTCGAGTTCGCGCCGTCCAGATATTAAATCCGGTTTCATCTAGATACAGTAGATGAAGCTGCATCCCGATGTCGGTCATCCACTCCATGAATAATTTCCGAGATAATTTGATGTCTGGAGAATTCCACTGTATCGGGACACTCTCTAATTTCTTGATGGTGTACAAGGTTCCATCCAATGCATTGGCAATGGTCTGAATACTGACATGGGGTTTCATAGGATAATCATGTGACAATCGTTCCTCTATTTCTTTCAAAGTAATCGTTGACTTTTCATCGACGTAGCTGATGATTGCCCGTCGCATTTCATCGTCCATCTTCGCATAGGTACGTCCTCCTTTTGGAGATGATGCGATAGTCCCATCACGTCTATACTTTTGTATGATCGACCTAGCTGTTTGTCGTTTGATATCCATGTGATCTGCCAAGGAGATGTAGTCGCGATCCTCCTCGTATGACCGTACTAATCTCTGTCTATCAATTAGTGGAATTCCATTGTAACGACGAGGTGTAGAGGACTCAGACAATGAAATCGTTGAAGTTGTTGACGCCGAGGAGGACATTGTCAGCTATCACCACAGAATAACCCTGTTGCGCCTTGATCTCTTAGTTTTGTATCAATGATCAGCTGAGGACTGATGAAAAGCGGATCATGATATCCAAATATGGTAATGACATACTCATTTGTCCATATATGGGTATTATGTCTACAGCATGCAAGATCAATGAAATAGAATTTGTTGTGACGTCGATGAATTTGCTATTCGACTGACTGCACCATAGAGGACGAAAAAGAATTTGTCAAATGCACTCGGTGTTAATGAATTGAGTATCGAGGACGAAATAGAATTTGGTATTACCGGTGCAGCTCAAATAGAACTTGTTAATTATGAAAATGGATTGGAAAACCAATAGTATAGAGTGCAATTAGATTTTTAAGTCCGGAAACCTATATTTTCTCTTCTATCTTTGTACTCCTTAAAATTATTAGTAGTAGCTACTGCTGATAATTTTATACTGAGATAGCGCAAAATTCAATGAACCATTCCGTATCGATTTTCGAAAATAATCGCTGTCTGCTTCTTATCCCCAATCTTTTTTGATGTCACGTGCGTTGCCAATTCAGGAGTCGAAATCAAATGCATGTCTAGTGAAACATTCCGCATCCTGTTAACTTAAGTCTATGTGCATAAATAAAGAAACCATTTTTTTCCTAAACGTAATGACAGGGATTAGGCCTACATGTAGCATTTACTTTCTAATTGCAACATTATCATTGAACGTTCGGAAATGGCTTGTAAACAAGGATGCGGTGTCATGTCAAAAATGATGACATCAAATTGACATTACTGAAATGATACGATAATTGACTCATTTTGAACAAAATTGATAATCCGCAGGCGTGGTGGCCAAAAGTTATTTCCCTTTGTAGAACAATAAATAAAATACCGTTCTATTTGATGGTTTATCTTCCTGGAGGTCGAGCGATGTTCCATTTTTGCGAAGAGATTCTCCAAAGAAATTTGAGATTCTGCGATCCATTTAATCAATAACTCTTCAGGTTATCTTTCAACTCACGTGCGCCGAAGCTGTTCAAACATCAATACAATTGAATTTCAAATGATTTCCTCTTTCATTTGACCACAATTATAATTTTTGCTGGTCAACGTTAACAAAATTTGTATTCGAAATGTTCCACAAAATTTACAAATCGATTCTTCAGAATTTTGACGGATTTCCGGCTGTCCCCCCACTCCTCTGAGGATTCTTAATGCCAATATAATGCAATCTAGCACTTTGCTTCAGTGTTTGAAAGCTTTCAAATAAAAAGCTCTAACTTTTGAACCACAGTTCTGATAACAAGATTTTAAACGCTTCATGAATAGTTGTCTGTAATCATAAGTCTGCAGTTTGGATGGCAATTTATCTACATCCGAGTTACTGAATCTTTGCAATAGTGTGCTGCACTGATATCGGCTAATAAGTCAGAAAAGCTTGCCGTTCCTGTATTGATAAAAATCAAATCTTGTTCTTATCTTTTGAATTCTTAGCCATGCAGTTGAAAGTTATGCATCTTTCTTCTATACTTAAATTAACTGAATTCTTCATATTCACAGACCTTTCTTCAATTTTCGACTTCTTCTAATGGACACCCTGACTGTTGACCTTGTTTGCCTCGGCCTCTTCTCTCAAGCTTTCAATAAACAATGTGTTATCACTTGTTCACATAGGGCATTGGGTGATAGGAAGATGCGAGCGTATGCTGGGTATTCCTTGAGTTCCTTGTTTACATAGAGCAGCGTGAAGTTGCATGAGCATTGTGCTATCTAAGACTTCACACATTTAGCATCGTGTCAATTAGTTTGAAGCGATAAAATCGAAGTCTTCAATTGAATATTTGGCACTGAATTGTTTAATTTTGCACTGCAAGCAAGATGAAGGGATAAATCCTGAACGAATGACTAGATTGCTGTCATCATAGGGAAACCATCTTCCATCGCATACGATAAGACGACTTCAATCGATGACTATGACTATTCTTGTTTCCCTTTTGATGAATCAACTAGCTGTCCAGTTTCTGGGTTACCTCAGATGATCATCAGCGCATGTCTAAGTCGTAATTCATTTGTCTAAATGCCCGCATTCTCAGCACTAAGGCAGCTGTAGAAGTAATCACTAACTCAAAGCTGACTCGTCTTAATGTTTCTTAATCTCTTTCTTTATTGAGTTGCAGAAAATTTATGTTTTCCTATCTTTTATGCTTGTCATTGAGTGGTTACTCTTATGAAACAAGATTTACATTATCTTTGGAACGAATAAACAATAAAAGATACTCACATTTCATGGGTTACACATAAACTTTTATGGCGACAAAATAAAACCGAAACAAATAACGAAATGCGGAGAAAACTGTTTATGCGGTGGACAAAATTTATTCTTTTTAAAAATTTTTGGTATTAGATTGAATTAACGTAAATAAAATTACATTGGAGAAATTCATAAGACCGTGTTAACCCCACGTTGTCGTGGGTCGCTGAACCTCTATACTCTTGAAACATAATCAGTCCAAACGAGGTGATGACTGACAACGAAGGTTGACGTATTTGCTATATGAGAAAGTAGTACAGATATTTCACCGAAAAGTGGCTAGATCAAGGCATTGCTTCTGAAGATTCGCCTGTAGCGGCTGAAAGGCCTCGCCAAAAAGTACTAGATCGAATGCACTATCGTTTTGGGCTTCTCTTTCACCAAAAGTCAGTACAGACACACAATCTCAGAAAGGTCGCTGAAGTTTCATATTCATAAAATGTGGCGGACTGTAGCTCTCGACCCTACGACGAGAGTATCTCGTCATATATAATAGTAGTTAGTTTTGCGGACGCGCTGGTAGTGGATGCGAACATGGATAGGAACATGTTCCGAATTACCAATCGGAACATGTTTTGAACATGTAAATAGGGACCGCGTTCCGATTGATAGCCGAATTGAGATCATACTTAATGATTCGGTACACTTATTTGTGTGTTGGGATCGGAACGGCTTGTTCCGAAATTGAATTAGAGTATGTGAATGAGAATAGGGATGCGAACATCTATATCGGAACTTAAACAGATGTTTTAAGGGTGATTTAAGTCGTAACAAATCTTTCTGAGTTTCACTGCTGTACTCATCGTCTTTGTTCTGATTTGCACGCGAATTACTCGCACATCAACTGCTAACACAATTGATATCAACCTCTATGCCCTCTTCTCCTTTACCTTCGAGCGCAGATTTCGAACAGCAGCAAAACTTTTGTAGCGACATGATATGAGAGAAGCAAAGCTTAATTTATATTTGCTTAATATTTACTATAATCCTTTCCAACACGCATTGAGCGCCTAGTAGCTCTTTTTGGTTGAAGATCATCGGGATCATGAAGCTCTCGCTTGACCGCCATCGTGGGTGTTTTATTTTTTGATCCATCTTGTAAGTGACCCTTGTCCAACTCATTCACAGTCGGTCCTCCAATAATATTGTGTGCTACATTTTGATCAGATAAAATTTTCTGAAAATATGACCACCCTTGTGGTGCACCTAGTTTTCGCCTTACATCTCTGGCAGCATATTGCAGAAGGTCATCTATGTGACTATTTCTAATAACATCACCAGTTGTTTCATCTATTATCTCCCCTCTCTCATTGAACTTCACATGTTGATCAATGAAGTCAAATAATCGCTCAGCGCGCACACGATATGGTCGAGGTGTTGAGAAGGTTATAAATCGTCGCAACTTATCACGAATCTGTCGCCTCTCATCAATGTTTTCAACTGCTAACTGCATTCGTCGATAGGGATCCTTAATCTTCTGAATTTCCGTATCCTTTTGTGTTAGTTCCTTAAGTTGATTCGTAATAGGTTGATCTGTATTTTTGACTTCTTGTGCACTTTGTAATGTAGTCAATTGTATATACTCCTCTTGAGGAATGACTACCATCTTTGAATACGACATGTTTGTAATAATAAGGCAACAAAGTACATTGCTTAAAACTAGCTGTGAACCGAGAAAACTGTCATTGGTTCAACGGAATTAGGTATGATATTAGTTCGAAATCGAAGTCGTTCCGGACATTCCTGGGTTAGATCAATAACTAGATAGCCATGTGGTTTCTTAGTTACATCTTCATATAATTTTGAAAGAACTTAAGGTTGTTGCGGTAATATCTGTCTACTGAGATGATGTATCTGACTGCTGTCTCTTGGATTTTTAAATATTGCCAAATAATGTGTATTCAAACTCCTAGTTCTTTGCTCTTTCCCTCCATCAAAAATGTTTTGGGTGATATAGATTATGAAGGCTTCCCTATGATGTGCTGTATGAATAAACATTTCAGTTACATCTTTCGATGATTTGCTTTCACGCAATAGATCATCTAGCACAATTAAATCACCTGCTTTGATGTCTTCAGTTGTCGGTAACCCTTGCTTCACATTATAACCTTTCTGGCGAAGTGCAAAATGTAGTTGTGGTTGAAATATACCATAATACCATTTAACTCTTTTAATTTCTTTATTAAACATCTCATTTCTAAATTGTAGTAATTGAGTTACAAAAGTAGTTATACCGGACTGACTTGGCCCGGCCACACACATTGTGCGATCAGTGAATAGACGAAAATCTGTCATCCTGAAATTTCAAAAGCTTTAAAGACCAACACCCACCAGTTTGCTTAGAAGAAAACAAGTCATGTTCCATAACAACTTTATTTACATTTAGAAACTTTCATTTCACATTCACAGCATTTGTGTTTCCTCATCAATGTCAGCATTGAAATAACTTCTCGCGTCAATTTGAGCATCTTGGCGTTTCAATTTCAACTTAACACTCCCTTCCTTGGATTTCCGTCCCCGCTTTTTGCATTCTTCAACATCCTTCCCATCTTTTGAAGTAGGTTTATCGATGGTGATTAGACACTTATCAATCGGCATTGGCTCATAAACCAACTGTAGAACTTTCATTTGTAGCGATGCCACTTTTCCGGTTGAGCTGTGAGCACCAATGTATAGTCCGTTGACGTGTATTAAACCCATGTATCGTCCGCGCTTCAGATCATCACACTCCATTGTATTTCCAAGTAGATCGAATGCTTGAAAGTGATCGGACAATTTCAAGAATAGCGTATCGAACTCGGGTAATTCCTTATAGCCAATAGCCAATTCCTTCCTCTAACGCCTTCCTCCAATGTGTAGGAGCACTTTCGGGCAACACAACGCATTCCTTCGCCAAAGAGTCGATGGTTTTGAGTATCATCTGCTGCCATTTCGGAAAGGTCACTCGCATTTGTCTCATGTTGCTATATCCAGATGAAGACATACCATTACTGTGGAAAAATGGAACTTGAAGGTAGAAACCATCGTCACCATAGCTCAACGTTTGGAAGTAAAAGGTATTTCCAATCCCTTGAACCTTCCTTGTCGGTCGGAATTTAGAGAGATCACGTTCAAATGAGTCGCTGTCCTCTCTAACTACAAACATTTTTTGATACATAATTCAATGTTGTACTTATTCGGAGCTTTTCAACCGTCAGCGATGAATGATAGCTTGAAAGTGATTAAAGAGTACAAGCGCGTCTCTCTTATATACATATTCACATGAGTCATCAATCAATGATGACGTGTCAATCCATGATTCGTCGTCTACAGCAACACTGCGGCACCTGCTACAACTTTCCCTAGTGGACTGTTGAGTACATTGTAAATGCTGTTTACAATATCATTCAACATATTCAAAAACCCACCACCTCCACGCTGAACTAAGTTCCGCCTTTTCATATCACTGCTTCTTGGATTTGAAAATTTTCTAATGCTGTTTAGAGAATCAGTACTCAATAAAGGCTTGTATATTGGGAGGCATTTGTGTATTGCAAAAGCCAAATCACGGAGGAAATCATCACTTGAGTTTTGAATTAATTTGCACTTAACTTTATTGTTTCGCATGCTGTTTAACTTTCGCAACGCCTTCTTAAACTGACTTGAAGGTCTAAAAGAGCCATTCTTCCGAGAAAAAGATGCCTTTCGTTTTGCAGTCATTTTTATTGTGTTAAAAGCAAAGCATTTATGAAAATACACATTTTTGCTTAGTTCCATGCAACAAAGTCAAACGGTAACAGATGGTAGGTCGTAGTCATCAACATCACTCAAAGTCTGAGTCGTTGCAGTTATAAGCTGTTCTATATTACACATTAAATCCTTTGATAGAGGATAGCATGAACAGCATGGTTTTGAAGCGAAGACCTTTAAAAGATTAGCATAGTATGCTCTAAACTTGATTATGTCTCGCTCATCTTGCAATGCCACATTGACGCTCATCGACGGGGGTCCGGTAAACATGTCCACCTTGAATTTACCACCATTTTCCTCATAGTAGCTAAATACGATTATATCATGCAAACAAGTCTTCAATTTCCGTGTTTTCATTTCACAATAGCAACGAGAACTCTGTGGAATAGCTTCCGTCAAACTCAGAGGCTTGAACACTTCATCCAGCCAAAATCTTAGTACTCGCGTAAGGGCATTGGTCAATGTCCTCATAAAGAGTTTCTGAAGTTCAATATCATCTTCACAATGGTAGAATGTGACAATATCCTCCATCAGATCTATGAGATCAGCTTTGTAACCAATAACATCATTTGCAGAGTAGAAAATCTTGCTAGTAAACAGATTGTCTTTGTGAATAATTGAAACAGGAATGATCGTGGTAAATGGCATGTTTATTAATGTCTACAATCCTCAACAAGTATGGTTGTAATAGAAGTGCGATAACCTTATATACAAAAGCTGCACAATAGCAACCAATCACAGACACGCATGATGACTCATCATGAACGATATACAGTGACTGTTGAAATTATTTCTTCATCACAAAGGGGACAAAATATAGTTTACAAGGGTATATAGCATGTAGAACACATGACAAAATGAGAACATGGTAACAAGAGAAGGGATTTTTCCCGTTCAAAACACCTAATGCATTTCCGTTCACATAATAATCCAAACGTCTCTATTTCTAATTTCTTTCTGAAGTCACTTTCATTGATAGAACATTTCGATAAATCAATTGAAGGTTTAACTTTTTTTATCTCCGTTTCAGAAAGTTTCAATTTCATCCTCCTAATTTCACTGTCTTTATAATGTAGCATTGAGAAATCTTCTATCCAACTACGATCCAAATTAACATTCATGGTATGCTCATCCAGATCCACTAGTCGTTCAACTAAATCACCAGCTTTGATATTTTCATTTAGATATGTAACAGTTTCTATAGCCTTCAGCGAATAACCAAGGTTTCTTGCAACAATCCATGAAATTGGGAAACTAGCCATCAATATTCACATCATCAAACAACTTCCACGTATTCATAACTTAACCTAGTTATGAAAATCAATACAATTGTCATCAATGGTCACAATTGTCGCATTTGAGCAAGCAGTCTCAAAACAAACATCTGTTTAAGTTCCGAAATAGATGTTCGCATCCCTATTCTCATTCACATACTCTAATTCAATTTCGAAACAAGCCGTTCCGATCCCAACACACAAATAAGTGTACCGAATCATTAAGTATGATCTCAATTCGGCTATCAATCGGAACGCGGTTCCTATTTACATGTTCAAAACATGTTCCGATTGGTAATTCGGAACATATTCCTATCCATGTTCGCATCCACTATCAGCGCGTCCGCAAAACTAACTACTTATAATGCCCGAAGACGAGAGTATCTCGTCATTTCCTAAATTTCATTTCAGTTAATCTTGTATCAATGTAGACAGTACAGCAATCACTTCAGGTGGCATTCAGCGCATTAGAGTTGAAATGATAAACATCTGTTACCATTTTTTGACAGAAATGGTCCAATATGCGCAATAACAATAATTTCTGACAACAGTAGCTGACGCACATCGATTTCAATTTCGTCGGTGTGAATAGCTCGACTCCAAGTTAAGAAATTGCGGCCCTTCAGTGATGACGATGACTAATCACATTGAAGAGATGAGTTCTACAGGGTTCCTTTCTTCATACGACTGGGCATCTTTTTAGAAGACAGGAACTGCGAGAGGTAGCATTCAATCCACTATTCTGAAACCGACCTGTATTGACAAATATTAAAATGGGCAGCATCGACCTAGCAGACCAGTCATGCATAGTGATAGGTACTAATAGGTGGTGCGTGCATCCGAAAAAGTCATGCTTGGCTTAAAGAGTCGGACTGAACATCATTGAGATAACTATACAATGCTTTCATTCGGAATCGTTTCGAAAAAGAATGGTAAGTGCGCACGCTTCTGGACTTCCTCAAGAAAACTGCCATTTTCCTAGCTGAGTTGGAATAGAACCTAAAAGTACAACGACGACGAAGTTCGCAACATAAAACGGAGTCGAGCAGTGCATGCCATGGATTAGCACTTAGTACTGCAAAACAGCATCCAACAAACGATGCCGAGTTTGCCACCGACCTGGTATTCGAAAAGAAGCGCGTTACAACTGCAGAGACTGTCTAGGCAATCCTGGTCTCTATATCAGGCAACGTTTCGAGACTTACCATTGTCAATCGCAATTATACTGATGTAAATAATATTTATCATAGTGGAAATGATGCCTTTTCTTTATATCAAGCTCTCATATTTTCACATTAAGTTAGTAATTTACCATAAAATTTCGGACTAAGAAAAGTTTTAAAAAAGGGCAAAAAATCAGAATGTTTCGGCATTGCGAGTGTCATACTTGATTGCGTTTAAGGTCGAAAGGGTGAACATGGGGTTGTTTGCAACCTGAAAAACAATATTTTTCTTTTCGCATAGTGATGCATGTAGCATCAGTTTATTTTATCTGGAGCTTCTGTCGGAAGGAACAATAATGCAAATAGAATAATCAAATATTGAGCTGCATCCTCAGTTGAAAAGTTGGAACAGACCTGAATAGCTGCTATTTCATCCAATATCAAGAATCATCAGCAGGCCTGTTTCACATCTCTCAACATCGACACAACTTCTTATTTAAAGTTGCAGCCATACCCGTGTTAATTCGAGATGAGCAAGTTAGTGCAAGTCGAGATGCAATGAACAAGTTAGTTAAATTTTTGACGGGCATTCGATTTCCCAGTAGTGTGTTTACAGTGATATTTAGTGAATGCCCGTCGAAAATTTCACTAACTTATTTTAGGGAAGAACCACTCTTGTGGAAACAATCATACATGTTTCAGGTCGATTCACTACCCTTCATCAGTTTGCAAATTTGAGAAAGAACAATAATTATTTATTGTTCATTCTTTCATTTGTGCACTGATGAAGGGTGGTGAATCCACCTGAAACATGTATGCGGTTGTTTCCACAAAAGTCGCTCTTTCTTAAGATATGAATCTGGGCACTATTGCTTTTCTTTCACTAACTTGCTAATTGCAAATCTTAAATTGTCCCGGGCAACTTTAAATAGGGAGTTGTATCGATGTTGAGAGATGTGTTAGGCCTGCTGATGGTTCCTGATGTTGGATGAAACGGCAGCTATTCAGGTCTGTTCCAATTTTTCAACTGAGGATGCAACTCAATATTTAATTAAATTTGCATCGTGTTTGCAAATGCAGCATTTATTAATTATTGCAGTAGTACTAACTTAGACGATCTGCCAGTAGTGTGTTGAAAAAGTGATATTTAATGACTACCCGTCGAAAATTTCACTGACTTGCTTATTGCAAATCTCGAATGCAATCACACTTGTGTCACGTTTGCCTTGTGGCTGATGGCGACTGTGTGACATGGTTTACCTGGTTTTTCAAGGCTCCGCTTTTCCACGTATAGACGAATGACAATTTTGAGGCGAGTTGACCACCCACTCACTCTTTAGTAGGTTGTCTGAATTGTAGTAATTTCAAAGTCTTCACTGCATTTGACACTCGATTCAACATTCGATTGAGAAGTTCATGATGCAAATTCATGCGCCGATGGACTTCGATGCTTTTAACTCAAATTGATGGCAACTAATCTGAGAATGAACGAAACATTTGAATTTTACTTAAAGATGGTGCGTAATACTTTAGTGTGATTTCGTGGCTTAGTGGCGGTCATGAAGTATGGTCAGTGGCTCTCGTTCAAGTCTCACCACAAGATGTGGAGGGAGGACTTAGAGGCTCACCTCAGAGGCATTGCACGGATATGTTCTTCCTTATTTCGTGATCAACTTTACTTTTTCTATGTTTGATCAAAAAATAAGTTTGAAGGAATAAGAATAGCGGTTGGATGGTACCACTAATCGTCCGCCCCACTTCATTGCACACCAAATTTTCGGATGACTGACCGAATGCATTCATTATGACACCTTAATAAGCTGTTTTCACCCTGAAGATGGATGGTGGTCACTGGTCAGTCATCCGAAAATTCAGTGTGCGAGAAAGAAAATCGTCGAAGCACAAGTTCTGATATATAGATACTTGAGCAATTGAAGCACAAAATTTTAGTTCGTCAGTGTGGCTCGGAATGGCCCAAACCAGCTTGAAATATCTACATGTAGAATAGCTGAACAAGCTGAAGGACTAGAACAAGCTGTTTTGCTTTTATTTTTACTTTATGAGTTGAAGCGCAGCGACAAAGCAATGATCAGATACTAGTTCTAAACGGCTAGCTGATCGGGTTCCTACAGATGATCTCAGGAAGCGGTTTGACATCCATCCATTGGAAGCCATCATTCAATGGGGTAGACTCCGTCGGTATGGTCATGTGCAAAGAATGCAAGAGGACTCCTAGCCAAAGACAGCAATGACTCTGGAGTTAGACAGACGCAAACCAAGGGGACGACCGAAGAAAAGATGCTGTGACAACGTGCGAGCCGATTTGAAGACGTTGAACCTTGGGCGCATCAACGTTCAAGATCGAAACCCTTGGAGAATGGCCATCAGACAGGAACGACGTCCAACACTCGAAACACGGGGGAAATGGACGTTAAATCGTGGACAAATTAGCAAGGGCTAACCTTAGGCGAAACACTATTCATAATGAATTAAATCACAAATGTAAATGGTGATAATATTCAAATGGTAGGTAATGAAAAAAAAGCTTGTGTAAATATAAGTAGAGTGAGAAAGAACTTAGTGAGTTTAGGAGTGAGTGTGTGATTGAGGGACTTTGCCGGACGACTGATAGACAAAGATTTCAGTAACAAAGTAACAAAGCCAGAATAAGCGCAGAGCAGCCTGTTGTGCAGTCCTTCAGCTTGTTCAGCCATTCTATATATTTTAAGCTAGTTTTTGTCATTCCGAACCTCACTGACCAGCTGTAGTAGGGCTAAACTTATCATCAATGTCTGTCAATGATTTTTTGTGCTTAAATTGTTCAAGTCTCCGACATCTTTTTATTCCATGCCGGGCAAACTGGCATTATCCTCTCATCTCACTGTCTCTTTTTGACCTTCCGGAGAGTGACATCGCTTGCTCCTAAAATGTAGTCATTCCTTAGAATTATCAAATATTCACTATCGGTGCAGTTGAAGGAGATCACTTCATTCTATTTCATCAAGAATCAGGTTATTAAAAATTGTAGTTTTGTTTGATCACAAAAAATCTTCAATTGTGAGGACTATCGTTCGATTGTGATAGTCCATGGAGTGAAATTATGATGTGTTGAACATAATTATTTTATTAAATGCGAAAAAAAATAAAAGATTTAAATATTATAAATTAATTGTTGCAAGTGAATTTACTTTGCAGTTTGCAAAAGTATTGAAGTTCATAATTTTAGATACGGTTTTTAATTGAGAGGTTCGATAGGCACGCTTTTAAGTGATCTACCTAGTACTGTCCTAATTAGTGTGTGAGATCGATTAAACCTTAAACTCATGAAGATATTTCTTCTGTGATTGCAACCTGCATGCGTAGTTTGACAGTTTTGTCTCCATATTTTACTAATGATTTCCTGGAAATAGTGTCAGAAAGTGTTCATGTGATCTTGCGACGTGGTTTTACTTTTAATATAGAATCTTTTACTGCAAGCTGTTTATTGGTCCTTTCTATAATGAGGCAGGATAGTTCTATGTCCTCATAAGTGCAAGACAATGGTTTATTGCAGGCTAATGTAATATCCAAATTATACGGTCATTTACTGTCTGCATGTTTATGTTTACCAAACGTTAAATACGAGAAATTATCGTGCTCAAATTATTGTGAAACCTTCCTATTTTGTGGAGTGTGTGACATGAACATAAGTGTAACCAATTCTACCACCATCTGTCACAGAGTATTCTCAGAATAACCTTCTCGTGTGACGCAGGATTAATCGCATTTGTAAGAATATGCAATAAGCACTTGTCCGCTCTCTAAACAGATAATCAATGAGATAAGTTTCAAATGTTTGGTCTAGGCGGCCAGCTGTTCTGTACTGCGTAATACAATCATGTAGAATTCAGTAGTTTCCCTTACTGTGTAGCTTGCGTACATGTTCATGTAGTTTTCTATTAAACTAGCCATTCCTTTGAATTATCAAATGCTCACTATCGGTCCAGTTCAAGGGGATTCCTAAGACTGATTCGGTGGGCTGCTCTCAGAGTAACTGATTTTCCTGACAAAGCTTTGCAGTATTATTGGTCTATTTGTAGCAAAGAATTTTTCTGGCTTCTAAACATTATCTTGAAACTTCCCCTGGAAAAGATTGATTGCGATCGTTTTGTTCGACATTAAGACTTGAGACCGAATTAATCATGCGATCGCACATATTAATGCGATTATTATTGTTTATACGGCTTTAAAAATGTGGAGCCGTCGCAGCGAACTCTACAAATTTCAACCTTCATGGTCGACTGTTAGCATTATTGCTAAATATGAAGTATGAATACTTCATAAATAAATAAATAAACGCATTTCCATGATATCAGATATCAAAACTCCAGCATGCTAAATTGGAATAATGGAAAGCTGTTATCGATGGACTAACGGACATTGTTGCAAAATGCTAAATAATTATTCTTGAAAAATTTACATTTGAAAACATGTTGATGACTCAAAGTATCACACTTGAACCAAATTTTCGACTGCTCAGCCTGCTTCCGGGTTGTGTTGTTAAGATAAAAACATCATGACATTGCTGTTGGAACAGAATTGGTTTAAAGTCGACTGTAGTCCCATCTTTTATTATAGATACGTAGATGATTGTGTATGCATTTTTGATAATTTAGGTAAAATAAATAAGTTTAAGCAATTTCTTAATCAACAGCATCCGAATTTGGAATTTACCTCTGAAGTAGGAGGCTCAAGTATTTCTTTTTTTAGATGTTAGCATAGGTATGTCGAATACTGTAGAGACTAGTGTGTTTCGAAAGGACACATATACTGGGTTGCTATTAAACTTTGGAGCCAATTGCCCTAAGCAATGGCATAGAGGCTTAGTATTAGGTATGGTTAATCGTGCGTACATGATTTCAAGTAATCGGATAATTTTTCATAGTGAAATTAAAGAAATACTTCAACTTTTTCACAGTAATGGCTATCCCGAGAACTTTGTTCTTAACTTGGTTAGACGTATTATGACATTGAATTTTTACATAATTTTATCTTAATCTTATAACAATGACGCAGGCTGAACAACCGATAATTTGGTTCATGCATACGCTTTGAGTCGTCAATACGTTTTTAGGTGTCTTTTCTTAAGAATAATAATTTAGGATTTTTCAGTAAGGCTTTTGGTTTTCCATTATTTTATAATGCATTATGTCTGCGTACATAATTGCATTCATAAACTGTAACCCTGGAATTCCCATTGAGTTAATAAGAATATGAAACCCGTTTTCAATTTTTTATTCACTAGCAATAAACATATTCGTGGTAAACCAATCGGCGAGAGAGGTTGGCCATGACATTTTCAACTCATCAAGATAACAAGGAGTTACTCTCTGGATAAATAATTTCATTGCTCAGTAAGTCACAAGTAAATTCAAAGCAAAATTGACAGGGCCTTCGTCGACGCATGCCTCCTAACCATTGGTGTCCACGAATAATCTGCAGCCAGTGTGAAGGCTTGTAAAAAGGTGAGTGATATTAAGAAGTGTTTTGTGCCAATGCGTAAAAATGATTGATGTGTGAAGTTCATGTTTCAGAGGCAGTTCACATTTTTTGCTGATTGTGAGTTGAAACCGTATGATCGCTTTTGCTTTATGTTGTCTCGTGTGCAGTGGACTTTAGCAATGAAACATATCTGAAAATCTTCAATTTCGCCTTCGTTTTGTTTGTTTTGGATATAATCGCACAAACAAGATTAATTACGATAAACAATATACAATTTACAAGATTTTTCTTAATGATGTTTACCTACATTTATGGCCTACTAAAAATAGAAAGAAAGGAGATAAGAAGCAGGGTTAAATGGAAATATTAAAACGAAAGAATTGTATAAAAGTATGAAGACAGAACATAGTTTTTAGTAAAAAAAAAGCCACGTGAAAATAAAGTATATGTATAACAGCAACAGGCCTAATTAAAAAGGTGAAAACAAAACCAATAATGTATGTAAACAACCTATACAAAATGATATTCAAATACTACATGTGAGTTGTATACAGAACATTATTTTCAGACAAATATAATTGATTAGGTCAACATAACATCGCAGAAACCTTTCAAAAAAACTTGTATTTGAAGATATTATATTAGACTGGAAAAGATACTTAGGTATCTTTCAGACAATATAACGATAGACCAAAGGTGACATTAAAAGCGAATTGAACTACCTGTGCCTTTAAGTAAATATGAAAGTGCTCCAAACCATTCACGAAAAAAGAACTTATAGACAGTGCCCTAACGAACAAACGGTGCTCACCTTGGCCGAGCTCGAACCAGTTTCAGCCTCCCGGATGATCGGGTAGCACGGGGTAGCCCCTAACGAACAAACGGCAACAATTAGAGAGGTACCAAAGTCAATTTGAACATGCTTGAATATTTCAGTCCCACTTGCGTAGTTTGCGCAAATCTGCAGCTAGTTTAATACTATATAAAGTAGCCATGAGCAGTAAATCCGTTAGTATCACATTCGGGTCCATTCACATCGGACGCGGCGAGGCGCGTCTTCACGCGTCGAGAATTTCGTTCAGAACCTTAATAAACCTATGGGCCGTTCACATAGAGCCGCCCGGGACCGTGCCTCGTCCGATGTGAATGGAACTTTGTGATCATATAGAAATAAACACAACGACATAGGGGACTTTCAGATTGGGTTCATTGCCAAATCCACTACACACGAGACACAAAATTCACTGAATCAAAAGCAGTCACACAGCTTCAACTCACAAGTAATAGAAATGAACTACCCGCAAGCAAGTCTTCACATGTCAGTCATCTAAGATTTGACGACAGCACACTTCTTAGCATCAGTCACCTTTTTATGAGCCTTCACACTGGCTGCAGTTTATTGCTGTTCGCCAACGGTTAGAAGGCATGGGACGCCGAAGGCCATGTCAATTTTAATTCACTTGCGATTCACTGACTGAGTAAGTTTTGTTCTTTTGTTGAACCGACGATATCACAGCGCATTCAACAGTGACCTACACTTCTGATAAATAATTTGAGCACAAATCGAAATTATTAATTTTGAATCGCTCTCTTTATATTTTCAGATGTTGTTGGAAATGAAATCTACGAAAGTGCAACTTTCTCAAAAAGGAGCATCGAAGATGAGATGCCGAGTATTTCGTGTACGGAACAGATCTTAGAAAAATTTCAAAACAAATCTGAATTCTTTGAATCTATCGACAATTCCAGCGATTTGGAATGCAGTTCTGTAACAAAGGTCGATGAAGAAGTGAATCGTCTACCCAATATTCCATTTCGTCCCAGTATTCAACCAAAAAGCACCAATCGTGCGACGATTTATCATTGTCGACGCTGTTTCAAGTCCTTCCATGTTTATTATCAATATGTTGATCATTTGAAGACCCACAAGAATGATCCCATCTTCAAGTGTCGTTATTGTGATAAAGGATTTAGTCGTATTCAAAGCACACGGAGACATGAACGCATTCACACGGGAGAACGACCGTTCTCTTGTCGATTCTGTCCCAAAACTTTCAATCAACTCTGTAGTCAAGTTCGTCATGAGCGCTTACACACAGGCGAGCGACCTTATGCATGTGATTTCTGTTCTAAACGATTCAGTGATGACTCCAATCGACGGAAACACGAAGCTAGTCACAAATCTGACCTTGATGGAAGTTTGTTTAAAAACAAATTTTAGTTAAGATATGTTAAGTCACAGATAATTTCATTTAAATGGATTGATGTCTGTGCATCCCCTTAATGGAAAGGCAATGCTTGAAATACTTAATTTATTCATATGGCTCTAGATGAAATAAGAAAAGTCAGCAAGATATACGAGCCTTCTAGAACGCACTTAAGTATGTATCTTATCCCACCATCAGGAGATAAAGGCTGAAAAGTACGAATACAAAAGCTATGTGTTATAATTTATTTATTCAAAACCCTGCGGAGCAGGCCATGTATTCTCCGAATCGAGGGCGAGTTTATTTGGCATATATCTTCATGAAATCGATCAGATAAGTTTCGTTTGACATCTATCGTAATGCATAGTTTTATTTGTAATTCAAAATGTGATGGTTTTCGTTTGTTATAATTCACGAAAATTATTGCAAGTTTATTGCTCCGTCTGCGGCGTCGGGCATAAGAGTCAATCAAATCGGGAATTCTTGCAACTTATTTCTCTCAATCTGTGCTTTTCTCATATCCATATTTCACGATGTCACATCTAGACATTGTCAAGTGTTTTAGCTTTGACGATTGAATATAATATACGATTAGATTTCCCTCTAATAGTAAATCAAATGCTCTAACTGTGCTATAGATAGATATCTCCAGGAAAAAGTGGGATAAGTATATTTTATCCTGTTGATTTAAGGAAAGATATAAATGTTCAGAATCTGCGAGTATCAAATGCTATGATTGTGGTGTGTTTTGTGTGACTCGGTAATAACATCAAACTCAGACTCGTCTATACTTCAATTAGGGTTGGTACGGGGCAGGGAGAAGTATTTCGCGAAGTTTATCGAGGTTTATTTTTTTTTATTGAAATGTCGTTTTTCTCATGCTGTTATCATATCGAGGTTCTGCTTATGAATGGTATACTTTAATTCATTGTCTAAGAATTAAGTACTGCTTTAAAGTCTGTGATAAATAGGTGTTCATCATCAGTAGACTAACTGACTTTTCTTCACGCGCCAACAAACATATCTCGGTTACCATGAATGCGTTTACGGAAATAAAACTGCTGCATTTCGCCATCGTTTTATTCGTCCTTGCACAAGCCGAAAAGTTCTATCATCAAATCTAACCGCTAGCTCAATCAATTGATTACTAAACTTATTCACTTGGTCAGCCGAGAAACTTACTTGGCTAAGGAAGCAGTGTGGTCTGCATCGAGGTTGGTACACAGTGTGATCGCAGGTAGGCGGCTTCGATGTGATAGGGTTTTCCAGTCGATGCATCAAAATCACCGCTAGCCAAGTAAGCAAGCAAACAAGGTCCGCCTAATTAAATGAAGTAAGTGATTAGAAATTTGTTACTTCATTATCATATCATAGCTGATCATGTTATAAGTCATAACTGCCACCGTCTCCTGTCACTCATCATTGAATGAGTTGCTAAAAGTCCTAGCGCTCCACTTATTGGACGCAAGTGCAGCACCACTGCGGCGTGAAAAATTGCTATTGTTTGTAAACAGGTGGCGACTAGCCTTCATGCACGCAGATCAAGGATTTGAAATCTTCTGTCCTGAACCGAGGGAAAGGATGACTCACCAAATGGCTGAGTATGGGAGTAGTACAAATTTGAAGTTTGCCAGTGAACGGATGGGCCGATCTTTATAAAACTTATATATTCTTGGAGCTGATAACATCAGCATTCTTTTGATCTCAGAAACTCGAAAACGCCAGCATTAATACAACAAAATTATTAAACTGTCTGCAGTTGACCGTTAAAAACAATGTTAACGCGAAGGCGGTGTTACGTTTGGTAAACGTGTAAATTGAATGAAATTGTTCACATTGTTGTCCAAATTCGAAAAAATCTGAAAGCTTGACACGAGCCTGATTCAATGGTGAAATCTTAACTTTCTGCATTGCGCAGTTTCGTCTGTAGGTATCGATGAATGAATTGACCAAACATTCATACGTGCAAGTCTGCAGCCACAACTGACCAGACACAACCTAATCGCTCTGCTTAATCAAAGTAAGCACATCATTTCACATGGCATACCATGTAAGTTAATAGAGGTTGAGCATCTTCATCAATGTAAAAATCATTTCAGACTTTTTCAGCAGCTTTTTTCTGTAAAACTTATTAGAACTGCATCCTTTTGTACATTCAACTAAAAAACCAACTTAAAATCCATGCGCAATGATGAAGCTGAATGATAGTTCACACTCAATTTCTATCAAAAGATTCTGTCGTCCTCATTTTAAAATCATGCGTCAAAGAATACGCTCAATTTTCTTTCGCAAGGCCTGCTGACCACAATTGACCACTTCAGAAAGCTAAATATGCGCGTGTTTAAATTTACGTATGTTAAAATAATCTATGGAGCACAAGGTTTCATATGCTATATCGTTTATCAAAATTGAACCCAGGACTTCAACACGAAAATTGCATTTGAAAATGGGTCCATTTTTTGCAATTTTTTTAAACGATCTGTGTGATCCGGTGAGCAAACAATTCATCACTTGATTATTCCGCACTTTAATTTACAGCACATATACAGCAGAGGACCATTATTATTTGGTAGTCTAAAATTTTCGGTAAACAGCTTATTCTTATAGTAATTTAATCTGAGTCATAATCAAAAACTGACTATGTGCTTCAAGAGTTTGCAATCATATTATGCGTGTATGAAGATGTAGTACATTTGCATTGGATGTTGTGGCGTGGCGTGTGGCAATGCCGCAACGAGCACCTTCAAAGAGGGATGGAATGCAGCAACAGACCGAAAGGGGCAAGATTTTCAGGTTGCAACTCATGATATTCAACAGTGAGGCGGGAGTGAGTTCATATAAAATGTTGATGCGTTAGAAGTTAATAGTCAGCCTGTTCATTACCGATAGGTTATTTATTAATTAAGAACCTACAATGCTCGTAATTCTCTGCTTTAGATTTGCAGTCAACAAGTGACTTACAATAACAACAACAAGTGAATAACAATTTACAATGGTGGGGGCAACAGAAATATCAGCTATTCTCACTGCCTATGCTTCATTAAAGAACAGTCAGATAACTTTGATTCTTTAGGACTACGTTTCGCGTATATTCCCTTCGTCTCATCAGACGGTGTATTTTACAAATGTAGCTTCATTACTTTAGACGGCTGCGAGAAGGGGACGTCATAAAGATTTCGTATGGACACGTGTGTGAAGTTGGCGCAACCACTCAGCGCAACCATTTTTGTTTTTACTGTGCCACTCCCAAAAATCACATCAACCACACACTTCGAGGTCGCTGATTTTGTGTCACTACTCGGTTCCACGAAATTCAACATCCTTTGGCCATAAAAAGCAATTCAAATTTCAAACTGGTTGCGCTGTGAAGTTGGCGAAACCAATTTTTCCGACTTTTATAATATCAATGCATCCTGCCACCAAACCCATTACAAACGATGAAATATTCATGCCTAATTATGTGTCACGCAAAAAAATTAATAAAAATAATCAATCTTCATGTAAAAAAATTAAGTTTCAAAAATTTATTTTACCAAGGTGTGAAGTTGGCGCAACTAAACTTCAAAACAACATTTTTCAGCACCCACGCAGTTATGCATCTCATAAATAGTACCAGCGGGTATGCCAGGTCAATTTTCATCAGAATCGACCAAGCACTCGTAGCTATTCACCCGCTAAATCAGAAAATATCATCCTCCAAAAACACATGATTTCCTGCCATCTATAGGCGAAGAGCGAAAAAATACTATGTTGGCAGCTTAAATTGGCGACACACCTTTTCCTGCTTTTTTCGGATTCGTTAGTCATTGGTTCTTTTGAGTTTCTATTCAATGTTATGTTGAAACTGGCGTGTTTCCAAAATTTGATGCTTTATTTTGGATATAAAAATACAAAATATGAATTATTTTGTGATTTTTAGGCATGTTGCGTAAAACTAGGCTATTCTCTGACATTTTCTTCACTTCAACCTTAGCTATGATAGAGCCTCGTTTTTATATGCTTTACACTAGGCCTAAGTCGATGCATCGGTTTTCTTAAAGAGGTTGTAGCAGTAACAGATTAATCTTACAATAAACATTATTTTTTGCAATCTTACTGTCGATGAAATCGGATTTAACTTCTTTCACACGAGGTGAAATCAAAACACATCAAGTTCATCATTCTTGAACGAGAGATGTACATGCCTTCTGTCCACTTTGAAGTTTCAAATAATCGAGTAATTCATCAGACTTATGATGTCAATGAATTATCTCATTACGAGTCTCGCTAAAATAATACACGGTTAATACTTGATTTCACGATACATTTCAATACAAATTGAGTAGCAGCATGTGTACGCAGATGCACTTAATATTAACTTAGAGCAATATCGGTCTTGTATAATTAATACTTTTATCTTCGAGATTTTCATGAACATCGTTGTTGCCATTAACTTCAAAGTATGGACATTATTCATGATATCATGGTGAATTAAAATAATCAATTCAGTATAGCTACACGTACATTTTGTACATACATATACATATTTCGATGATAGATTTGATTCCATTCTTCTTTTCACTGCGCATTTCTGCTGTCAAACCATTTCGTTAGATAATATATGTAGGCCTATAATGAATCCACTTTTCCGGCAACTGTCACTTCATAATACATGTACCAGTCGAATGTCACAAGATCAACAGCGCACGAATTTCATTGACGATTTAATGAGAATAGCAAATTGATCAGCTTCATTTGGTATTCTCAAGTACACTATTTATCTTTGAATTACCATTTCTATGCTTGAAAGCAGGAATCATCACATGCAGATGTTTGCATACTCATCTGAAATCCTGTGAGCCACGAGACGTTTTTAATGTCATGATGTCCTTGATTGGACTACATAGCTTCTTTCCAAACTGCAAAACACTGAATACTGACACCAATTCAGAGACACGAAGAGGATAAGAAATTCATCGACCACCCCGTAAACAATGAACCACTGTTTATGTCATCGAATCGCAATGCTTAGTTCATCGTTTTCCTCTCACTGTCATGTGACACTAGCATTTCTTAGAAATTGCCTTGGAGTTCCATTTGATGATGCACTGTCTGTTTCTATTAATAGAAAAGGGAGACCCATCAAACTGATTTAGCGAGTGAACAGCTGTGTTCACTCGCTGTTAACGAGTGTTTGGTCGATTCTGATGAATATTGACCGGGCACACCCGATGTTGCTATTAACTTGATGTGAAGCGGCGTTTGAGCAGAGTAATTTCAACCTGAAAATCGGTTGCGCCAGCTTCACAGCGCAACCAGTTTGAAATTTGAATTGCGTTTTATGGCCAAAGGAGGTTAAATTTCGTGGAAACCGAGTAGTGGCACATAATCAGCGACCTCGAATTGTGTGGTTGATGTGATTTTTTGGAGTGGCACAGTAAAAACAAAAATGGTTGCGCCAACTTCACACACGTCGTATGGACATACTCTACCAAAGAAAAGAAAAATAACCGAAAATTCATCTACATTACCTATCTATATAACTCATCTACCTAACTACAATATATTTGACTAGCCGTGGCAACTCGGTCTATTCGAAGTTATGGCTAGTCAATAAATTGAAATTGAGGCTACTGTGACTGACTCTAGCTGTATATAAATGATATTTTTGCATTCGATTGAATTTCTGCGCTATTTACTAATTCTCGGAATGTATGGTATTCCTGGAAAAATAGGTATTCTATCAAGCCAGATTGGAAAGAAAATGTAGAAATCCTCGTCCGCTTGCCCGCTGAATTCATGGAATAGCTTATCATCTAAGCCTATGCACCCCGATTGTCACTTTGAACAAGTTTGATTATCTGAGACATTCTTCTCGAAGCCGTTTCTTGACAGCAGTCTTTGAGGACACTCCACGACAGCTCGATAGAACTCAGGAGGCCAGATATTATTTGAATGAGCATTCGAATTAATCTATAAGAGAAATATAGCATCTAAAATGGATCACAATGTATATGATAATTAATTTCTTTTTTCATTCCTGTTTATTTATATTGAGAGTAATCAAAAGTGGTATATAGAAGTATAAGTGTCTGAAATGTGCTGTTTAGTCTAGGGTATATGAATGCTCTGACACCGAAGAAAAATTCAGAATCCAAAGCCGTAGTCATTTCGTTATTAATATAAACTTCATATCCATAGTTATCAGTGTTTTAGCTATTTTTTGTGTAGGTAACCGCGTGACTATGGTATTCTGAGCATCGACGCATTTCCATTTGACAGAATTTCAGATTTGCAATTAATGCTCAACTATCAGTTGATAATACCTGTTTCAGTAGCTTCAGTTATTGAGAAAGGCTAACCTCGTACTGATCGTCTTTGAAATACTAGTAATGCAAATCATGGGGACATTTAATCTATTCAGCAAATGTCTGATAGAATTCAAGGCGAAAGCGTTAGCTCGCATTCGAAAACTAGTTAAGCGAAGAAGCTTTGAAAATTGTCGGTGTACTCATGGTCGCACGCGAGCTTGCTTTTTTCAATTTTGATTTAGCGCATTAAATGATCCCACGCCACTATTGGAATACTTTCTCTTAAATTAAAATTATTTAGAGCATGTGCGTGTGTCGCTAATTGCTCTAAGTATTGCCTTTCTAGCAACGTGGATACAATTTTATGTGCAATTGTCTCATATCTTTCTGATTCCCAAAGATATTCTCATTTCTTAATCAATCTCAGGTCATCGGATCTCACATTGCCGAGTTGAAAACAGTCGCAAAGCAAGCGTCTAATAATAAAATGATTGAAAAAATTTTATGCCACATGTTCTGATGAGCATGGTCATTAAAGCAGTGACTTTTGTATGTCTGAAGACCAATTTGTATCCATTGTTTTACGTAACTTTTTTCTGCTGATGGCAACTTTATAGAAATGTTGCGAAATGTTACAGTAAAGAAACTAGCTACCACTGGAATAAAAACTTCTCAAGTGGCCGAGTATGTCAGATAACATTAAGTTTTCTTTTATGTGGGTTGTTAATTTTCTATCTTCTCCTTATCAATTTGTTGGCGTGTTTCTGCGGAAGTTGTACCCAAAGTCGCTATACCTACAATTTGGGCTATGTGTATAAAAAGCAGTCAAATTTGTCCTAAATTATTTCGAGTTGGCCACTTACTATCACGACCAATTATGGCATGCATGGAAGAAGGGGTGCGGATTGAGACTCGGAGACCGAGTCCTGCAGGCTCTGTCTCAATTTTTGTTGCCATTGTCAGTAATGGGATGATATCTGATTGGATATTTCAATGCAATACATGATGCAGTGGCGTCCGAACTAGCATTATTACATGTATGTATTTTGCATCACAGTGCAAATTTTAGCGAATGTCAAAGAGGGATTTATGCCCTCCTAAATAAAGTGACAAACGTTGTCGATGCAATCATAGAATTCGTGAACTGTATATATATCCAGCTGAATGGAAAAAATTGACTTTAAAGAATTATTTACTTACCTTATTTTGTACTTAAATTCATGCAACTCTGTTGAATTATGATTGATTTCATGATTCCATAAAACATAGACCGAATTTTAAAATGAAAAATCTAGTCAGCGCAGGTCACCAAAATTAGTTCATCACTGAAAATTGACAAATCTAATTGCTAAGTTGCTAATTGCAAGTCGAAATGTTCCTGAAGCATCTGTACCTCAGTGATTAAGTCAATCGGGTGTCTAGTTCAAATTTTATAGGAAAGTGCAAAAAAGTAAAGTTCAAGAAAATTCCGAGTATGCAAATTTTTAGCTTATTTTTGCTTATTGAAAAGTCCTGTCAGAAGATCAGATAGTATATACTGATGCATTAAGCAATCGTTCCAATTTTTACAAGCAATCACAGGCAATCTTCATGTTTTGGGCATGCTTCTAGTACAACTTCTTTTTTGGAAATGTACTAGGGGCCTATAGCCACGTGTAGGCTTACTTGACGAAAGGCAGTCAGAGAAATCCGCCTTGTAAATTTAGTGAGACTGATAATATATGGGACCATTTAGGATTCTGCCTAAATCAGCAGTTGTTTGTCGGACTCAGACGGACTCGGTGGCTGCAAGGCATGCTCGCAGGATGAGTTTTTCTGAAGTAACACTCTTATAATGAAGCCACTTGAAATTTCTGAATTTGATCTTAACCCTTTCGTACTCAAATTATGATAAACAGTGTCAAAAAAAAATTTTGGTGTTTGAAAATTACTTAAATACAGCATATTAACAGGTTTAATGACTTTTCAACGATTTACTATCATTACCTTATAAGTTGGCCCATGTTGTCATTTGACAACATTTGAGAAAAAGTGGAATTGAAAAATGCTATTAAGAATGTTTTACAAATGCCTGGATTAAGTAGGAGCATTAGCCAAATTCAAAAGCTATATTTGAAATTGCTATTAATATATTTTGCTAAGATTCATAGCCACTTATCACACTTACACACATGCAAACACACACACATACTCACACACGCAACTCATCTGTAAAATTAAGAAACGTGAAAAAGCTTAAAGCAGTTCTTCGTGTTATTCAGGCACAGCCTCATTTCAAATTTTTCACACTCCCATCTGGAGAATCCATCTTGACAATGCCTGCACCTTCCTCGAGATGTACTTCTTGGAAAATGTTTATAACCGTCAAAGCGAGCACGAGCTGACGGCTGAGGTTGGGTTCGACGGGGACGCGGTACCGGTTCTTCAAGATTTTCATCATTTACCTCGCTCAGACGCGGGCGAACACGACGTACATTGGATGTACGTGTTCCTGATGCTAAACTTACATCTGAGGTTAGACTCTGCGCAATGTGACCAACAAAAGTGAGCAGAGTCATGTGCCTAATGCCCTTTTGCTCGGAATGCCTGCGATGGAGTAGCCAACCATTGATACAACATATTCCGAAAAGATAATGACAAAGTCGGAAGTAGTATTTTTTTTCCGCGACGATCAATCGAATAGAGTCCTTTAAGCATGTCATGGAGGTCCACGCCCCCCATATACCGTGAATATTCAGCAACCATTTTCGGGCGTCTGACCTCAACACGTCGTTTCTCTCGACGACTGTATCGACTGCAGGTATCGAAAGGCTCTGCGCCAATAAAGTTACTGCAGAGAATAACAGAGCCATTGTCCATCCATTTTAACACTCCAATATTCGAATTAGCATCCAGAACGTAATCGAAGTCTCCTCTAGTTGTCAGCTCTCGATCGTCTTTGATTGGGCAATCCTTCAGTCTGTTTTTCTGTATCGTTCCGATGAACAAGCAATTGCGTTCCTTTAACTTTTTAATCAGGTCAAACGACGAATAATATCGATCTGTATATATAAAAAACAATCTGTTTCGAGGCAAAGAGTCACAAAGGTGTAAAACCACATCACCAGTGTAGCCTATCGGGTCTTCTGACAGAGGCAGCTTGTCTCCGTCTACATGGAAATCGTATATGATACCAGAAATACCACAACGAGCAATGATTTTAAAACCCCACTTCGTGGGTTTTTTAGGCATGTATCGACGCAGACGGGTTCGCCCTTTATATTTTACCATCTGCTCATCCACACATTGTCTACTTTCTGGCTGAATCTTTCTGCAGTTTTCACGAACATGTTCTAACAGTGGCCTCACCTTGAAGAGCGGATCATCTTCATTAGAACGATTTGCGTTGTCATTTACATGAAAATACCGCTTTATTGTCTCGAAGCGGTTTAATCCAAGTGCAGCCGCAACAGGCACATGTCTGTATAATGGATTCCAATACATTCGATAAGTTGGCATCTTACATATTCCCATTTGAATAGTAATACCAATAAATTTTTTCATCTCCCAAGATTTACAATTAATGGATTGCCCAGTACGTTCCACACTATACCGGTTAGTCTCGGATGTGAGATGATCAATCATGTCTTGAGTCAGGAACAATTGGAAATAGGCAAACGGTGTGAGCTCGGCCTCTGGAGCCATTTCAAATTGATCATCCTGAGGACCAGGGGGTGAGGTGAGCATAGGACGAAGATGCCGTCTCCAGCGAAAGGCAACAGATTCGTTATCGTCTTCAGTATCGTCAATATTATCTTCATCGTCTTCAGTATCATGATCAGGAAGTGAATCATCGTCGGATTCTATAGGATCGACATCATCAGTTAGTATTTCATCATCCGAAGCTTCGGATCTGACTCTCCAAACATCTGACGTAACGTTGCATACGCAACCTGTTTTGAAGCTCTCCGTGGTCGATTATTCATCTGAAAATACAAATAGAAGTGCTCTGACTTTACTCCACAAAACTATTAGAAAATTAGCTCGGGGTATATATTATTAGCATAATATTTCGTAATATTCAGAATATTATTATGTTCATTTCACAAACTTCCCTTATAACAAAGGAGGAATAATCAGTTAACGTAATTTTGTGCAATTTCAATGTAGCCAACATGTATAAGTCTACGGAAAATTTAAGTAGCTTTCATCTTAGAGTAAAATATAATAAAATCAAACGCTAAGTTGTTAGCATAGACTAGTTTCTTTCCTCAAATTTCATTCGAAAATGTTGCTTAAATTTTCCAATACGACTCAATTGTTGTCAGATGACAGCATGAGAGGGAGACGATATCACTCAAATGTTGTCAAACGGCAACATGAAAAGATCCGACTGCATATATGTTAAATCTTCGGCGAATTAATGTAAATATATAAAGAGTGATCCAGTATTTTTGTCAATAATCTGCAGTAATAATTTAAAGTACATATTATAAATGGCTGTTCAAGACAAAACAAACGAAAATCATAAGATTTTAGATCAAGATGTTCTCAATGTTGACAAATGACAACATTGACAGTATTTTGAGTTATTCGGCGTAGATTTTGCAGAGGACGTGTTGCTCCAATAAACTTTATAATCGAATTATCATACATTGAGCTTTTAAAAGATGCCAATCTCATTGGTTTAACAATAAATAGTCATTTTTTAGAATATGTATAATTCTTTACTTACCATTATCTCCAATACCAGTATAGAAAATGACGCTTATTTGAACTGATATGAATTAAAACAAAATGAACTTCAACAATTTAGCAGTAGGCGATTGAAAACATATAATTAGAGTCAGAAAAATCAGATTTTGTTGCCATTTGACAACATTGAGTATGAAAGGGTTAATGATGAAATCACATGTAATGAAACAGCTCAATCAGTCATTCATTTTCTTTGTAGACAACTTTGACTGCTGCGGTTTATTATGCTTGTGTCATTTTTGCTAAAAGCACTGATGTAACGGTATACTTCCCGATAAGCCAGTATTATTTATCATATTATATGGTCACACAATTTCTGTTTGTAAAAATAAATTTCTTTTATGCATTAATTGTCAGTTATATTGTGAAAAAGCTAATACATTTTCTTTCAAGTTGCAGTGTCCTTTTATACTTTAAGCTGCACGGTTTCTCTAACATCAGCGACGCTGGGACATGCCTTGTTCGTTGAACTAATCAAATTGATGCAGCGAGAATCAAAAGAGCGGTGACTGCAAACATCGATCGTCGAGCTTAATATTGCAATATCGATCGCATGTGTGCGCACATGTCTGTTCTAAAAACATCATATGCTGCAGAAAGAACCCGATCAGATCGTCATAAAAACAAGTTGAATTGAGTGATTATGAGCGCCATTTAGGCACCATTATTTGTCAAAATTATATATCAAAATCCACATCGTTTGTACTACATTTAAGTCGAGCCTGAAAACTTTGATCTAATACGCACTGTATAAGGGATCACTTGTTAAGCGATTAGGTACGATCCACGTCGAATTCCAGCCCGTGTAGTGCAATGTGGGCCCCGCGGAGGCCTTAGATCCTGTGAAGCCTTGTTCTTGAAGACCTTCAAACATTTGAAGAGGATCAATCAATATGGACGGAGTAAGAGACGTTTGGCATATATATACTTTTAGAGCATAGCCCGTCCACAAGCCAAGTCTAGTTATCGAAATGGCATGTAACATAAAAATAATCATCTTTCCTCAAAGGCACATTGGAAAGCGAACCAAAATTTGATGCACATTTTTCTTAGTGATTTAAATGAAATGTATCAAAAGTTCATTCAATATTTTCTGAAGTTATGTTGCCCACCAGCAAGGATTAGGTGCAAAAGAACTCCGAAAATTGATCGTTTTTGGTGGAGATTTTTGCCATTGAACAGCATCATTTTTATGGGTCTCCTTTTTTGGGCTTTCCGGGGATAACGGCAAGTAATAGATATATTAGCGGTATACGTTGCATGTACATGTATGTTCCCTTTGCATGTTGAATAAATTTCCCCCCTTCAGTCACAGTTCGAAGCGTCAAAAGATCATCGCAGGTCTCGATAGCTCTAAGTCTAGTGGACCAGATGGTATCTGGGTGCTTTGTTGGAAAGTCGGTTCCAATTCCTAAGAAAGGTTCTGACTAGGGTGCGGCGATGTTTTATTTTCCCCAACGACCGATTTAATTTCGATTTTTTTGTAAACCAAAAAAGAAATCATTTCAAAACAGTCTGAGCTTTATTTTCTAATTACGTGTAAGTGGGCGATACATGTATGACCAGTTGCGTGCGGTGCTACTTATCGATAGGCATGCGATGCGCAGAATCAGAATTTGATATTTTCTAAATGCCCATGCGTTCAAAGTTAGACATTGTCCTTGCACGTTATGGCATGTATCATATTCGATATTGAAAATGGCGCTAACATACGCAGCGCGAATATTCACGAAATTATCTAAAAATGAAGTCCATCCTCCTTGACATTATGATAGGAAAAGCCTTCCCAGTAAACATGTGACGTCAGCGGGATGTCATGACGACGTCATTCCAGGATGGCCCACGTACGTCTTATTTGACAGTAAAAAAGACGTCACAGCAGAAGCATCACAGGACGTCAGTATGACATCCCGCCGGGACATCCCACGTACGTCACAGCGGAACTCTCACAGGACGTCAGTCTGACATCCCGCCGGTACATCCAACGCACGTCTTCAAAGTGCTCCTACGAGACGTCCTAATGAGTCACTTGACATCGTGACAGACATCCCATTACTAGTGATGCGAATGGAAAATTTTCCAATTTTTTCAAAATTTTCCAGTGGAAAATTTTGAAATTTATTTTTTGGTGATTGACATTTTTCCTTTGTTTTAGAGACCTGTTGTAGTCGCTTGAAAAGACTATGCAATATGCAAAGACCGAAAACTTCTCTATCATTCCTGTATGTTACCTTTTGGAGCCAACTACACCCTTTCCATGTCTATTTCAGATCATCCCAAATGAATTTCAGATATTAGATGGATTTCAGATTTCTCTAATTGAATTTCAGATATCTATCAGAAACCCAACTTTGAAAGGATCTTAAATTCAACTGGAGAATCTCCAATTCATCTGGAAATGTCTGAAATTCATTTGGGTAGATCTGAAATCGATTTGGAACTATCTGGACCATCTGAGCTAGAAATGGAAGATGTGCATGCAGTTTGTCCTCAACGAAGATCGGAGAATATGCCAGAACTTAGAAACTGTCATAGATATTCTTCTACTCATCACAGATATCTTTAGTTTCCAAATATCTCACGAGTTTGCAGTCTTCCAATATGGTCGCTCATGTACAAGGTGTTTCAAAAGTAGGCTAACAGTAGAAATTGGCCTTGAAAAGCTATGTCTTAATGCTATAGATTAATAAGCTATGTCACAATAATCTTTTTCATGATGCCACAGATAGCTAATATGCCTTGTATTCGTTAGGGGCAAAAATTCAATACTCTTTGACATCGCGTAAATCATATTAAAATATCTCATGATCTCCAGTGTTTTCATGCCTACATATTTCACTACAACCCAATTTGAATCTATACCGATCATGAGAAGTCGAATAACTATCCAACATCTATCAAAAAAAAATTATTAGGAAACCATGTAAACAAGATAGTAGTTGTTTCAGTGTTACTGCGGAGAAGGAAGAACAGCTGACATTCGAATGTCCTCCGCGCCCCTCAGCCTGGTGCACGAAGACGCTGTCGTCAACACATGACAGGGTGGCGAAGAAGGAAGAACAGCTGACATCCAAATGTCCTTCACCTTTGTTAATTCCAGCCTCCTCTTAGACCATCGTCAGAAGCTTCTGACGATGGCCTAGAGGAGGCTGAAATTAATAAAGGTATTAACATTAAAACAACTACCATTTTGTTTGCTTGGTTTCCTAACAAAAAAATGAACAAATGAATAACCAAGGCCTATTCAACATATCAAAAAATTAATCAACTTAAAGTTGCAAAAATTCACGAACGCAAATGCTCAAAATGTCCACCATGGACATCGGCACATTCTTGTAGTCTTTCGGCCACACTGTGGCACACAGTTCTGCATAAGTTCCTGTCATCACTGATCTCTTGACAGGCATCTGTGATGTAGGAGCGGAGTTGAGAAAGTGTGTGAGGTTTTCGTCCGTACACTTTCTCCTTTACAACGCCCCAAAAGAAAAAGTCCATCGGAGTTAGATCGGGAAGAGCGAGGAGGCCAAAGGATGCTACCACATCTCCCGATCCACTTTCCTGGAAAAGTGTCATTCAGATAGCTTCTGACACTCACTGCAAAATGCGCTGGTGCACCATCCTGCTGAAAGTACAGCTCATTGAAGTTGTTCAATGACTGCATCTCAGGAATCGCAAAGGATTGGAGCATTTGAAGGTACACCTCAGCCGTCACAGTTCTTTCAAAAAATACTGGCCCAATCACACCGTTGCTTGACATACGGCCCAGACGGTTAAGCCAGGCTGGTTCAGCTCATTTGTTGATACCATGTGCGGATTTTCAGGGAACCAGTAGACACAGTTATGTCTATTTACGTGACCTGATAGTTTGAAACTGGCTTCGTCAGACCAAACTATCTTGTCAAGCAAATCTGGTTCTCCCGAATTTCCGACAACATGAGCACAGCAAACTGCAAGCGTCGTTCAGCATCATCCGGTAGAAGGTGCTGCAACAGTCTGGGTCGGTATGGTTTTCAACTCAACTTTCCTCATCAGTCTCCAAGTAGAGCTTAGAGAAATGTCCAACTCCAATGAGGCTCTTCTTGTTGACTTCTTCGGACTTTGAACAAATGTTTGGGCCACTACTCCTCGTTTGATGTTATTGAAACTGATCGAGGGCGTCCTGACTTCGGTGCATTCTCTACCGAACCGGTCTTTTCAAATTTATCTCGAATGCGATAAATAGCAAATCTTGATGGAGGATTGCTGTGAAAGGCATCTCTCCATTCCATTCGCACCTTTTCAGCATTCTTGTTTTTCCAAAAGGATTTCAAAATCCATTTTCTTTGATCATCTTTTAGATGACCTGACATGACAGAAGCAGCAAATTCAAAAAAGCTTCAAGCTTGTTTAATTCACTTCAAGTCAAACTAACAGTGTTTGATTCAAATCAAATTAATTGAACATATCCATGTACGTAATGTCAGATTGGTGCTATATCTTGTCCATGATAGATTTCAAAATTCCTTTGCCAATGGAATGCTACTGCATAGACTTCTAAATGATAGTAGCAATTACTTCGAAGTCTATGGCTCATGTTGGACTGATCATGGATATCCATCGACTTATTCAGGTGTAAATCGCCAATAGAACGGTCAACATAGATTTCCTAGGGCAAAATCAACTGTTAGCCTACTTTTGAAACACCTTGTATAATGCTGCGTGGACTGTGTGCTTATTCTTCACATATTCATCAACATATGGAGAATTTGTATCACTATGATCAAGGCTGCACAATAAAGCTTAACTTTCAAGCTAACAAGCAAACTCCAAAATTATTTTTGCTCCAGATCTTTCACATGGCATGAAATTATACCTCTATTGTAAAGCAAGATTCACGTTATCCCAAACGGTGTCTGTGTGATAATTAAAAGTGCTAACAAAATGGCACAATTGCCACTGGTGGCAAAGGAATGTTCAAAATCCGCGGACGGAACTCGTATTAGCCTACTACGATATAACTTTAATCGAAATAATGATGAAATCAATAGTTTTAGAACCAATTTATTGGTACTTAAGCTGCCTCGGCAGTGGAAGCGCTCAATTTATGAGGCCTATCAAAAAATCCAAACTTTCAAAATTTTCCAATTTTTTCCATAATTTTCCACGGAAAATTTTGATTCAAAATTTTCCGGAAAATTTTCATCACTACCCATTACCATACTTAAAACTAGCTTCAATCATTTACCCAATTATGAAGATAACGAAAACATTGGAATCATCTGTGGATAATTATATTTTCGCAAATTATCTAAGTATTTCTGTTTGCATACACATTCCACTTGAGACAAAAGCAGACGCTGATAAATCACGGATCCTTCTTCGATATCCATTGACCTTCTGTAAGCACGACGTACCTGAAGAAACAGAAAAATTACATACATATACAACGCTCAAAAGAGAAATCACTATATTAGAATATCAATATCTAATATGATGAAATTGCTCATCAAGGTATCGAAATGCATGCCTATTGAATTTGAGTCACCGTAGAGAAGATGCTTCGACATGTAGGCAGGGCCTACATTCAATATGAACAATATGTAATTCTGTATAGTTCGTAAAATTTCTTTCATTGACATCAGGGCTGTGGAGCCGATGCGTTATCTCATCGGCTCCGGCTCCACGACACTGATGTGAAAGGCTCCGGCTCCGACTTCAAATTCAGGTTCTATCTATGCTGGTTATCCTGGATCCGTTGAACGGGTTTTTTGGATGACGGTGTGGCCTTTAGAGGCTTGCTACAATCATCAAATTAGTTTTCATTAACAAGCAACGACTTTAGTTAATAGGCCTAATAAGAATGATAATAGCCTAATATAATGACAAATAACATACTTGTCATATATTTTTGCATGAATTGACTATCTCTGGAAGGTAAAATAAAGTTATAGCCAGGATTGGTTAAATTAGATAAAGATCTCCCGCACTGGCTAAATATATATTGGCCTAGCCTGCAAACCAGTTACTACGAGGCTACATTAAATAAGACACATGAGTGATGATGATATACCTAATTAGCCGTCACAGGGGCCGAATAGTAGTGTAAGCTTTTTAACAAAGCTTGAATATGAAACTGGATAGCGTATGCCTCTAAATAGCTTATAGGGCCTGTATCTACTCGAACATGGAAAGGGTATCGGTTATATAGCCAAATATACCGTATCAATAAAGATGTCAATTACTTTATTGAATATTAAAGTGTATATAGGCTAGCTTAGGTTGTTATTGTTATTTGTTATTGCCTTTATTCAATAGTCTGTTGGTCCATGAATAATATGATCGGTGGGTAGCCCACGACTCATCATCTGTAGAAATTGTAATTTAGATAGCCTCATTGCAGTGTAGGCCAGAAATGTACAATTGAAAATTATACTTAAAAAATTAAAAATATCTAATTTAGGACAAGTTTTGTAATTCTATGCAGCATACTTAATCAGTTAAGGCCTAACTTACATTATATTAATTTCGTATTTTTCATTATGGCGTAAAGTTGCACTAAATAATTCATCAATGATTCATGTATATGATTATATTCAATTTATGTATAACACATTACCACTATTCCTCTGATGATGGTTAGGCTGATGAAACTAAACTCGGAGTATCACACAGTATGTTGCAGGGTGCTATGCATAATAAAAATTTGACTGCGAGCACCGAGCAGAAATCCCATCTACTTTGCTAGCTTTCGAATGCGCGTGCGGTTTAATGTCACAGACAATAGAAAAGGAAGGTCAAAACCCCATCAACAATGTGACGTAACGTTACGTTTCGGAAACGTTCCATATACGTTTCAGGAAACGTCTCCGATACGTAGCGCTTGCACATTATGTTTACGTAACGGAACGTTTCAAAGCGTTTCCATGAAACTTTGTTAGAATGTTACAGAGATACATTTTTGATAAATTATTGGAAGCAATTCAAGTTCGATAACATAAAATGTTCGCCGCTCACGTCTGTGTAACAATAACAGCAGTCTTAGATGCGAGTTCTAAAATTGACAGCATCATGGACTGTGTCGCAGTTGAAACAGACATTGACGAACAAAATTAAATGACTTACCATGTCTTCAGCCTCCATCTAATAACAGAAAACTTGAACACATCAGTCCGCTACTTGACTTTATGGACGGACTCGATGAATCAATTTGGTTAAATCCATTCATATTTTCAGTTTTGATTGTTGTAGGACAGCGATTCCGTGCAGCGATTCTTTCTCTGAAATACACAATAAAGATTTTGTTTTATAAGCAAAAAACATAAGTTTGCAAAACATCTTTCGAATGGCACAATTCGTTAACATTCATAGTATATTTCAAAAAAAACAATTCACATCATTAAAACATTTACAGAGAATTTCAGAAAGTCTTTTTCTTAGATAATGAAACAGAGTTTTAAAAAGATGATGGGACAATTCATAGATACATGGATTTGCACTCAATTTGCATGAGGACTTAACATGGCACAATTAATCCACATCCGACTGGTTCAAAGTACACTCATGCGGCTCTTTGGAGGAAATAGAAAATAGATTTTCGACAAATGGATGCACGCATAATCATAACATATTGCATGCACTAGTCCATAAACATTAAGAATTGTGTACACGTACGTATTTATAACAGTAGTCTCAGCAATAATAATTAAATTATACCCGCGACTGGCGATCGATGTCATTTACCACATAATATTCCAGGATTACAAAACATTCGGAATATGCAAGCCTCTAATTATGATAAATTATCTTAGGCGTGAGGAAGCAATCTGACTCGGATAGAATTCAAGAGTGAAGAAATTCGCAACAAATTAATTGATATCAGATGACGCTATCGTTTTATTGACAACAAATATCATTTTTCTTTTATTTTTTGTGATTTCATGAAGTTTCAAAATGTAAATCATATAATTTCGTGAAAATACGTGTATAACTAATACAGAATTAATTCATTTAAACTTAGGCAATGAAAGGAGTATAGACATCTCACCTGTAAGCTCTGGCATTTGGTAATATTAATCCAAACACATTTAGTGGTCAGAATGCATCAAACTATCACGAGATGACATTCAAAGCCCTGGTTTTCAGCTACGAACGTAGGAAATAGAGTCAAGTCACTAAATATGAAGTAAACCAAATCACGAAATATTTTGTAAGATGATAACGGTAAAAGCTTAATCGGCAACTTGAAAAGACAAAATAAATGACCTGTAAATTGATTGTGGAGGTCGAATATGGTTCGCGGAATTTGAGTTCCTCTAAATGTCCAAAGAACAGATGGTGATCAACGCGTCGTTTAAGAAAATTTGGTCTAAGTCGTAGACGTTTCATTAAAATCGTAATGCTAGACAAATGAATCACGTTCGATGCGCAGAGTAGCCAGGAATGAAATGAAGACCGTTTGCACGTTTCCCTTCTCGCTGTCATGTGATTATCGATGGTGACGCGTCGATTTGAAGGTCAGTCGCTCAGGCGGGAGTGGGGAAATAATCTGTGCGCAGTTCTCGTCTATTCGGAAATGAAATGCGATGGGCATGCAATGACCGCTTTATCTTAAAGCTGCGTAAATCATCGAAAGACAGACTCAGTCCATGCATCGAATAAGCACAGCCGTAAAAAGACTTGCTGCATGATAATATTAAAATGTTGTAATTATAATCTATTCCAAATGCAGTCGCAAAATTGTGATTCTTCTGATACCATCATGAATCCTATAAATATAAGAGATGCATGGGTAGAAATTAATGATGAATTTTTACATCATATATAGACTACATATAGAACTCCATGAGCATAGTATATGCTGTAAAATTTTTGCATATTCAAATTGAATGTAAAGCAGACTTCCGAAGTTTTTGACGTGTCCAGCAACCAAAGTCACGACAATTTGATAGATCAACATTGATCATATATGTAGTGTTGCAAATCAAAAAGGCCAGCGTTCCGCGTCGATTCGCTTTCTTATTACTCAGGCAAACACATCACAATGATATAGACAGAAATGTATATCCGACTTCCACTTTAGGTCCCAATTATGCGAAAACATGACGTCATGTAATTTGACGCACGAGAATGGAAGGCAAGAGTGTGACGCCATACATGGGAGACTGGGAGACACAGTAATACCGCATCATAGGCGGCAAAGCCCACATGCACACACGCACCAAAGAGGTCACCACGGCTGAGAAGCCGACAAACACCTACGAGACACAGTAATACCGCATCATAGGCGGCAAAGCCCACATGCACACACGCACCAAAGAGGTCACCACGGCTGAGAAGCCGACAAACACCTACACGCCCCACAGGTCTTAAGACCTAAAAACTGAGAGATTAACAGGCTCAACAAATGTAATCGTTCATCCACTCGGGGCGCCTCTTCACACGCACACTTCTACGAGGAATGATGCTATTATCGTTCGCATTGGTTGAATACCCATCTTCCTCATCATCATTCAGTTCGAAGTCCTCTATGATATGTTTGTCGCTGGGTACCATACGAAGGTGCGAGACATGCCTCGTAACCCCATCGTCGTTAATAATCACTCCTACGCTCGATTTAATGGAGGTGATTCTATGGGGCCCTGACCAGATGCTTTCACACTTGCCCTCAGGATCACGCATGTAAACTCTATCTCCTACGGTGAACGGATTTCTCTCTGGGTCATACATGTCGTTATCTATTACGTTCTGCTGCTTTAGTATGTGGTCGATATCACCTGTTATTTGTTGCCGCTGCTTACTGATTCCCGGCTTCCTCGAAGAAGCTGAGAACATCAGCTCGAACGGACTGAGATTGTTTCCGTCCCTACTGCTATTCACCCAAAAAATAGCTTCCTGTATCGATCTAGATGTACGCGCAGCGCACCTTTTAACCGTTCGATGCATACGTTCTATGACTGCGTTGCCCTGGGGTCGATATGCACATGACAAAATTTGTTCTATCTCCCAATTATCTAAGAGCTCTGCAAATAGACGACTACGAAATATTGTCCCGTTGTCTGTTAAGATCGAGGAGGGAGGGCCAAACTCAGCGATGGCTTGCTCTACATGACTGACTAATTCGGACGCTGATTCATTTTTCAACTCACGCCATACGGTAAAACGGGATGCTAAATCAATTAATGATATGTACGGCTTTCCCTTAAAATGCGTTATGTCCATAGCAACCCTGTCCCATACGATATGGCTAGATATTCTACCATGTTGCCATTTGAAGTTGATGGCGGGATCAATTTTAGAGCAGGTGTCGCATCTGCTGACAATTTTTCTAACCATCCTCCTGGAGACTTGAGCGCCCCACTTTTCCCTAGCCAAGCGTAAAGTCCTATCTACCCCGAAGTGACACCTCGTATGTATTGACTTTATGTCGTTGATGAGCTGATTTTCTTCTCTATCTTGAACAGCAGCAGTCGCTAATGAAGCAGTCGCGGTGTCATTTGACACTACCAAATCTTGTTCTATTTGCAGCCAATTACGCGGTACACGAGTAAGTTTATCAGCCAAATTTTTCTTTGATTCAACTAAAATCGGTTCTAATTGGAGCTGCTCAGTTTCAATTATTTCTTTTAAAGTATCGAGCCTGCGCCGAATTAATCTCTCCGATAGCGCCCGAGATTTTACATTATGCGTTTTATTAATAGTCGCCTGCAGCCACTTGTATACTGTTGAAGAGTCGGTTCTGATGTACAAGTATCTTCGCCCCCATCTCAGTGCCATGTTGATTCCTTTGATAACGGCGTCCAACTCGCTCAAGTTTATGTGTGCCGAGTCGTCCCGCGGTCTCAACCAAGTCGCGTCCTCTACTATGCTCCCACTAACCTCTAGCGCTACACCTATTGCCAAACCGCTAGCATCTGCCCACACTGTCATCGGAGCGCATTCACTGACTGGCCACTGCCCACGCACAGGATCGCCTTCGTTCCTAATTTTCTCTAGGATTTCTTTCAAGGGTTTCCTTAGGTGCTCGGAAGCCACGTCATCCCATCCCATCTTAGAGACGGCAGTCAACCGCTGCATAAAACTGCAGTGGACTCGCAACCAACTTGCTGTTGGGAAGTGGCCCACCAGCTCACCCACTATGCTATGTATTTGCCTCCTGGAACATTCATCAGGGAGAGTCGGTATTTTGTTGTCTCTTTCCCAAGACAAGTCTTCCTTCACCTTCATGCCTAGCACCCTAACTCCATCAGTGCGACCCAGAGTCAAGGGTTCCTTTGTCACTAATCCCCACGTCAGTAAATGTGATTTTACATGATTAATATCAACTTCTGAAGTATCAATAAATAGATCATCTACGTAACTCGAAACCGCCTTCTTGATCTTATCATCTTGGTCCAATACTTTCTGAACTATAGCTGTCATTATCTTGGGCGCGACTGACAGACCAAAACCCAGTCTGGTAAGCAGATAAATATTTCCTCTCCAACGGACAGCTTGGTAAGTCCATAGTGACTTATCAATATGAATTTGTAAATAGGCTTTCCTGAGATCTAACAAAGCTCCTTTCTCTCCTTTCATACGCCACTCTCTCAGCCTATCTGCACAGAGGGGAACCGCCCCACCCGGATAACTCTGAACAATACGATTCAGCTTGCGATAATCTAGCACCGGGCGGACTTTACTCTCATCACCTTTGTCTTGCTCAATAGCCATCAGCGGTAGGTAACCGCGTATCTCGCCATGCCTATTGTTTGAGTGTTTGACAAGAATGCCTTCTCTTACCCATGTTTCTATTTCCTTATCGCAAGCCTCCCGATTAGTTTGCTTAACGTAATTACACGGAAATCTGTGCAGCTCTTTAGTTTCGTCCTCATTAGTCCACTTCCAATTAGCTACCCAATGGCCATTGTTAAACCTTGCCTCAAAATCACTATCGGAAATAACTGTATCCTTGCTAATGGTAGGCTGAGTAATGACATTGGCCATATTATCCTCTAACTTAGTGAAGTTTATCATAACATTCCCGTCACGACAACACAGCTCAAGCCTGTTCTGTGACAACACGTCCAATCCTATGACTACGTCTACGTCTAACGGTAGCCTACGGACACAATACGCAGTAACAGGTCCTAAGTCAACACTATCGCTTCCAATCGATTTAAACTCAACTGACCCACTCGTATTCAAAACTGTCCGGTCCATCATTTCTAAGGCAATACTGGGAGAACTACAACGCTTCCACCGTACGTGGTCGCTGATTAAAGTCAAACTGCATCCTGTATCAATAAGTGTTTTCAATTTTTTACCGTTAATACACATTTCTTTAATTAACGCTTTGTTACGCTTGCGATAGGGGTTAACCCTGTCATATTTAGACGCGAAATTTACGCAGAATTTACCGTCTGAATAGTATAGCTCAAACCCATTCGAGGCCAACACGTCCAGCCCTAGAACTACGTCTACATTTAGAGGTAGACTTGAAACAACGTGAGAACTTACGGATCCTAAGTCAATACCACTATCAGTTACTATAGAACTCAACTCAACCGACCCCCGCGTAAACAGCAAAGCCTTATTCATCATCTCCAACTTCAAAATCTTAGAAGAATTACGGCGTCTCCCATGTATGGCATGCTCACCTATGAGGGTTACACTGCATCCGGTGTCGATCAGAGTTCTCATTGTCCGACCATCGATGCACATTTCCCGGATTAATGCATCTGTGCGGGGGCAGCATGATCCGGCGCAGCCGCCTCCGCTTGACCGTTTCCCTGGGCGTTTCTCCGACAGTCAGGACGCATGTGGCCAACTTCTCCGCACTTGTAGCAGACGGTATTGCATTCTCGTTCGGTATGTCCGAATCTCCGGCAGCTGTTGCAGCGCGGTCTGAATGATTTGTCCGCTCTCCTCCGTTGATTGTTAGCATTTGAAATTGTTGCAGCTGAGAGCCCCGCTGTATCGCAGACACTGGTCAACAGGGACTTGGCACAGGATATCACCGATTGTAGGTCGAGATCTTCTCCACATTGTAGCCGTACCTGAGGGGAAACTGATGGGGGCAGGGCGTCCACCAAGTAGCACGATACAATTTGGTCAGGTACCATGCTTTTATCGCCAGATATGACTTGTAGAGACCTCTTGATTTCATCTGCCAGTACATCCACTGATTCACCGGGCAGATGTCTGATCCTCTTCAGGTCTTGCCACGCTTGCAACTTCGACCGACCAAACACTCGCCGCAACGCCGCGAGCGCCGTTGCAAAGTTGGATTTGTCAGCGTCTGGCAATTGTTTCCAGGTGGCATAGGCAGGACCATCAAGAAAGATTGGTAAAATCTTTGCTAATTTGTCGTCGGTTTTGTTGGCGACATCCTCGATCGTAACGTCCACCGCAACCCGGAACTTGTCTATCCATTGCTCGATGTCGTCATTCGCACCGCCAGCAAACTTTTTCACCACTTCGATCAGCTTCATGAGCCGTGATAGCTTGTAGTGTTGCAAATCAAAAAGGCCAGCGTTCCGCGTCGATTCGCTTTCTTATTACTCAGGCAAACACATCACAATGATATAGACAGAAATGTATATCCGACTTCCACTTTAGGTCCCAATTATGCGAAAACATGACGTCATGTAATTTGACGCACGAGAATGGAAGGCAAGAGTGTGACGCCATACATGGGAGACTGGGAGACACAGTAATACCGCATCATAGGCGGCAAAGCCCACATGCACACACGCACCAAAGAGGTCACCACGGCTGAGAAGCCGACAAACACCTACGAGACACAGTAATACCGCATCATAGGCGGCAAAGCCCACATGCACACACGCACCAAAGAGGTCACCACGGCTGAGAAGCCGACAAACACCTACAATATATATCAAATTGTGAAGGAACGAATCGTAAATAAATTGCATATATTCCAAATTCATTATCAAGATTTTTATTTTCAGACTAATTTCCTGATTAACACGCAAGTATACGCCGAGATTTATCAAGTATCACGACTGTTTCGGTATTGATTTGCATTTAGCATAATTTTTTAATCGTAGGTGATCGCATTGCGTTCCAGCTGATATGTGAATCTGATTGATATCTGAATCTTTCGTGTTATTCCATGAGACATTACAGAGACATCGAGTGTTAATTTTTCGAGGGTTAATTGGTTTAACAAAAATTTACAATAATTGCGATCCTTAACAATAGTGAACTATATTAATCGTTCCCTCAGATGCATAGTTCAAGCATGCCTCATTTTAAAGTTAAAGTTTCGCATGAAACAAATTGAGACCAATTGAAACTTATAAAACAAACGTTTCAATAAGTCTCAATTCGTCTCATTACGTGTCAGACAAACTAGAGTAACCAGCTTAATTTAATGTGAATCTTATCATAATATGTTGTCTTCTGATTATGAAAAACCTCACATTAAATATCAACAAGGTGTTGGATGATGGTGAATGAAATGAAACTTATCGAGACGTGCGGGAACGAAAAAGAGGCGAATAATCATTATACCTCGATACATCAGCTAAAAGATCATATAACTAATAAATGATCATTCAATATGGTCTAATTTTACTTAAATTATACTATACCTTTCTTAAAACTCTCAACCCGACATTTTGTGACTGGGGAACATAATGAGACGTATTGAGACTAATTTGAAACATAACGGAAACGTTTCAATGTTGTAGGGGACAGGTACGGCCGACGCCACCGCCTATTTGTCATCAGAAAGAGTTCTAAGGTAGAATATATCGAGTACGTGGATGAACAGAGCAGAGTTTTGAGCTTAAATAAGAGATGATGAGACTGAGTTCCGAAATTTGTAACGAGCGAACACGGTCTAAAAATATGAATTGTGGCTAAACCTCATGAATAACTGGTCAATTTTTTTTACTGTGAAATGGGGATTTAATAAATGCGGAGACCACTCTACCTAGGCCTACTCTATGGTGTGCACAATGTAACGAGCGAACAAATGGAATTCACCGCATGCTATCATGTGAGCTTAGAATGCGCATGCACTGCGAGTCGCTCGAAAAGCTATTTTGTTCGCTTGGCATATAAGCTTTGGAATCAGCTTCTCCCCAGACCACTTTCTCTGACCAATGCAATCTTGATATTTTCAAGAGGCGTGCGAACAGGTTTCTGGTAGGGAAAACTCAGATTAGAGGTTCTGTTATTTTGCTTCAGTTCATTTAATGTAATAAAATTTAGCCAACTACTTTTTTCATTAAGTAACCCCTTAGCTCATGGCTCGTAGCAGTGCTCGGGGAGAAAATTCAGTTAAAAATGGCTGCAGCATGCACTAGAAGAAATTGGTCATCTTGCCACACTTCTCTCCAATCATCAGCTTAATATTGCTGCTAAAATAATTATCTTTTCATAACAGCTTCACCAACTAGCAGCCATTTTATTTACTAAGAGCCAGAATCAATCAATCACAACTATGTATCACAGCTTTTGTCAGTCCGGAATCTTTATGAAACGCAGTTTGCATCAATGCTCAATCTTGACTACTACATTCTCAAGCGGCCACAATTTGTATGAAACTCCATTTAAACAGCAGGGATCCACTTTATATTTTACTGCTGAAAATATGTTACTGTTGCACATCAGACTGCTTGTTTTTATAAACAATGTCCCAGGTCTCTAAGTACCGTAATTCATTATACGTGCAGAAAACAATTAATGTAATGAATGAAAATTCTACTTCATATAAAACCATTTTGATTGGTACAAATGTATCATGCAAACATATCATATGTGAAAATGAACTGTTTCAAAAAATTTGCAGGTCGACATAACTCATGCACAATTAAGCAAAATAAATAGCGAAATGCGTTTATGATGTCGACATGAGATCTTTATCATTAATCAAAATTCGTTCGATGAGCATTCAATAATAACAAGAAGCAGTAATTCATGTTCAAAAATGTGTAAAACTGATAAAAGTACACGCGTAACTATCTACACCAACTAGGTTGCATAATGTGAACACATTTTCTGTACAAAACAATATTGCGAAAATAAGTCATCTCTGAATATGGAAATGCACATACAGGCTAACTTGGAAATGTTGAGTCTCACTCCTCCTTGTGAGTGTCCTATAGACAACAATAACTTCAATAAAGAAGGAAACAGTAGCATATCCTACTAGAAATCGTAGCAAACAAGACATTAAAATGCATTCGCTTTGATATCATATTGACTATTTTATACAGGTAACCATTTTTTTAATGAAATGAAAAATATGAATAGCATTCAGTTTCAAACCAAAAAGCAGCATGTCGGCTATGAGTGTGACAGAAAGTTATTGAATCGATAACAAATCATTACTGCTAAATGCTAAGCATTGAATTTACAAAGATTGTTTCAAATGAAAATCGTCAGTTTTGTCAACAAATATTTTCTTGATAAACAAGTCCAAAGTGATGTATTAACAAATTCTTAGATGAAGTATAAAATTCCACGTTAACGACAGAAGCCCGCAGCGTTTCAAGTTGTCGCCTTTTGCTTCAGGTGAAAGTAAAAGATCTTTTCTATCTGAATCTGAGCTGATGTCTTGAAAGGCTACGGCCGTCTGAGAATTGCTTTGATAAAAAAATTGTCTTGGACTTGCTTAGAAATTTACTTTTGTGAAGTAAAACTTACATGTCTTCTGTAATTGTACGGTAAACTTATCTATCGCTTGCTACATATAGGATCTGCCGACTGAGGTGTTAATACTCGAACATAGAAAATTGCCACGAGACGATACCAGGAGACAAAAGTAAATAACAAAAAGAATAACAAAAGGAAGAAATTCATAAAATTGCAGGAGGCATGTCCCCCCTGGGGTGAAATCCAGTTCTGCATGAAATGCTTTCTATTGATGAGTTATTGTCATGGAAGTATTGCTTGCGGAAATGGAGCAATTTTTCCTCAAAAGTTAAACTGTTAAGTCGCAATTGCTCTACGATCTCCTTGCATTCATTTGAAATTTGTTGAAAGACTTGTCTCCGCATTTCATTCAGCCAAATTTCATAGAGATCACATAATAAACGCAGAAATGCTTCCCGACGACGCTTGGGGTCAAGATTACGATGATATGCAACTGCACTTCCAATACCTATTCCAACGCCTGTTAGTATGCCAATCGCAGCTCCAATACCAGCACCAATTGCGATTCCCACTGGACCACCAAGAACACCCACGGAAGCTCCAGCTGCGGCAATAGCGGCTGCTTCAGCAGTCACTTCTGCACTGACAACAGCCACAGCTACTCCAGCACCTATACCCCCTCCTGTCGCTAATCCTGCTCCCGCTCCGATTCCAGCACCGATGCCTATTCGTTTACCGAGCTGATCCGTTAATAGAAATTTCTTTGACTTACTCAGACCATCAGTAGCCGTTATATTTGAGAAGGTAGTGAAATTTTTGTTAGCAGAAAGACGGTCATCTGTCACTCCTTCACAGAGAATTTCTGCCCAACTTTCATTTGAAAGGTATTTATTAAGCAAAGAGGCTACCATTTTCTGTCTTAATTGGGCAATGTCATCAAGTGGATCTTTGGAGCAATATTCTAAGAACTGATCAAAAGCTCTATGGAGACTTTTCTCATCAGTTGGTAGGGAGTTTCCTTCTTGATCGCTCTTCATTTTTTCGCCTTGACAAGATGATTTATCAATCAATGGTACATTTTCAGAGTCATCAAAGACCGAAGACATACTGGCGGCCATTGATTTGACAGACCTTAAATCTATGTCGTTGTCTTGCACGTTTTCCTCCAAGTTTGAATTATAAACCGATTTAAAGAATTCTTCAACCTTGAACTGTAAGAGATATTTCTTGCCTGAAATAATCGTGCTCTTTTCTAGGTCATGTGAGCTGATGAATTCCATTAAGTAATTGCATGTGCTTTTCTTAGAACGCAATTCCTTGCATAGAGCCTCTGTCTTTGTTGAGAAGGCTCCCGCCAATGTATCAAGCGTTCTCCGCATATCATTTAGCTTATGTTCTCTGTGGGAATCCTCCGCCACTTTTTTCAATTGCGCTTCAAAATCATCAAATTGCCGAAGTGATTCATTCTCCGGATTCATGTTCGAAAGAGATAAAAAAAAAACTCGAGATTGACTTAAATGCCTCTTTGTTTCACTCAGGCATTCTTCGAATGTTTGCTTGATATCACATTTTTTCTCTTCCCGCTTAGCATTGTCCTTCTCCAGATATTTATCCCACAAGCATACTGCCAAATAAATTAGACCTGCTATTTGTTTTGATGAAATTGAACTGAGGGCTCTTTTGATATTTTTCCTAATTGCGGATATACTTCTGGTGCCATTCACAGCCACAATAATTGCAGATGCACTGCTAACAGTATGTAAATATTCAGAAAACGCATCATCATCAATAGCCGGTGAATCAACGATTTCAAAATCTTGCAAAAGCAAACTGTCTTCTGCTATATCTTCATTGCTTAGATGCACATGAAGAGGAACATGAGAATTTTCTGATGATACTCTGTTTGAATCTGCCAATGTATTCAATTCAGATAATGTAGCTGACTCATTGTGTGGACAAATAATGTAGCTTACTCTGGGTTTGCTTGCGTGGAAGTGAATAAATCTCGGTGTGCTAGCATTACTTGTGGGAATTAATTCTTTTCCAATAAAAGTATTTGCAAGCGTTGATTTTCCGACACTTTCACTACCTATAATTACCACTCGTTTAAAGGAAGTCGTTCGATCATGTTCTAGTCTAATTTTGTCTACAAGCAAGCAAGGTTTGTCGCTTCTTCTTGCCGATTTCACATCAGTGGATGAGAGGAAAAATATTTTCTTACTTGCCTCACTTTCTGTTTTATATATTCCTTTTTCTAAACTTGCATTGTTTTTTCCAATCAAGAACGATATCGCCTCTGTCATAAACTCCTTTTTCTGCTTTTCTATCGATACATTTTCTTCAGATTCTTTGAACATTTCATCCCATTTTGTATAGGCAACAAATATTGTAGGCTTGATTATCAAATCATTCAGAGCAACCAAGCGATTGATTTTCTCTCTATCAATAGCTGAAGTAGCAGTGAGCACATATGCATCTGCTTTCTTGAATTCTGCACTGACGTGATTCATAAAGTGGAGTTCCTCTATTCCTGGGGTGTCAATTATTCGAATACCATCACATCTCAAAATGCTGTCCTTGAAGTTCTTACATGGAAGATAGATGTTAATTGCTTCTTCCGATTTCATCGAACTATTTTTGTCAGCCTTTTTTGATAATTCAGATAGTTCCCGTTTATCATAACTGCTACCAATTGTAAAATATCCATTTTCTTCTTCAGTACCCTGAACGGCAATGCAACATGGAGTACAAAGTCCACGATGAGTCGGCAGAATGCAGTCTGGGTTATTTATCAAATTATTCATTAGTGACGATTTGCCAGTGGAAGTTGGTCCAAACAGAATAATATTGATTTTATCTTCCAAAGCTCTACTTAAAATTTCCTTTGAAGACTTAACATCCTTGGAGAATCTCATGTTATCGTTAGCATCGCTATTTTGCAGTGACGTACCACTATAACACGTGCTTAGATATCTTTTGTAAGTCTCATCAACTTCTTTGACATAACTGCTCAAAAGTCGTGCTCTCGCTTTCACCAGAAGTATTTCTTTTTGGTAATTTCGACTTCGATTGTCCCTCCCCATTTTTCCTGTAAGGTGAAATATATATGTTTAATAATGAATAATTACAAAAATGTTAAATGCATCACAAAATTAGACAGTGGAAATAATCAACATGAGAGTTGTGAAAAACATATTGAATAAATGTTATTTTCAATGGATCAATGTATTTCATTGGAAATAAACATGTTCAATGGTATAAGAATATTGACAGGGAGTATGGTCAGTAAAAGTTTACCTGATTTGATCCAATGAGTCCAGATTATGATACATAAACAAGCAAAGATTAGAAAACTTCACTCGAAAAATACTCAAGGCTAACCTAAGGCTACGCGAAGTCATTCGTCATCAACAAGATCAATTTTAAATCTAATTCCGAAGCTGAAATGAAAGAATTCCTTTATGTCTTAACTATCATGCCCTATGCTTTGACCGATAAAGCAATAAGAAAATTTGGGAATAGGCCGTGTTTATTTTGATGGAAAATATAAAAAAATGTACAAATTATACAAATTATGTCAATCTCCGATACGTATTTCATTGACCACCGGTCAATATCATCAGGGATAAAAAGATGATGACTTCATAATTTGAACTGAGTACAAATTTCAAAATGATATTGATAAGGTCTTACAGGTTGCATTTAGAAAAATAAGAAATCTCTGTAGTCTTCCATTTCAGCCCGGCTGTTTAACTTAAGCTTACACTTATCTATATAAACAGCTTCACGGAGTCCGAGATTCCGCTCTATTAATCTCAATCTTTCTCTCTCTTTTCAGGTGAAGTGAGACGCGTCGCTCCAACTATAAGCGAGGCGGAAGTCATTCAAAATATCAGCCACAAATTTCGTTACTCTAAGCGATCAAGAAAGTCAATATAAGTGATTAAAACAACAGTTTGTTTTTCAAGTAATAGTGTAATTTCAAATTGATGCTTAAGATGATGGATTGAAGTGTACTGATTTATAAAATTGTGGAAAGAAAGCAACGCCCCTATAAAATCAGCAATTTCATTTGAACCTTTTCTATGATCAAATTTTAATCAATCATTAATGTCCTACGATCCTCAATAATGCTTCTGTAATATTAGAGATTTCCAATAATAAATGAGAATGCTCCTGTAATATTGGCGATTTCCAATAATAAATGAGCAAATGCTCCTATAATATTAGCGAAAACGTTCCAAAAAATCAAATCATTAACAGGAGTAATTTCTCGTGTAATTACATGAGACTTTTCTGTAAGGGGCACTATCAGTGACCCGGCCAATAATATCAACTTTCATACTGCGTGAGTTATTATCCCATTGTTGAAGGTGTCTATGTACAGATGAGCGATTGATGGTAAGGGGCTGTTCAACCCTTACATATAGTGATCTTACTGAGTTTCCAATGTAAAAATTTTGACATTTCATGCATGTAATTTTATATATGATGTTCATTTGGAACCGTAATCTCTTATCTTGCATGGAACATCGGGTTAATGTACGAGTATAGTTTTCTGGGTTCATACGTACAGTTTTCATCAGTTTTGCGATTATTGTTCATCATGCTTCTTAAAGTTTGATTGCGGCGAAGTAGTGTATTGTTTTCATTTCTGATAAGGTAGATCGTGATATCAAACGAATCTTCAGAAAAGAAAAGATAAACATTACACTAATTCACCGCAATCAAACCTTAATAAGCGTGATAAACAATAGACGCAAAACTGTAAAAACAGTACATTAACCCAAAAAACTATGCATTAACCCAATGTTCCATACAAGATAAGAGATTATGCTTCCAAAAGAATATCATATATAAAATAGCATGTATGCAATGTCAAAACCTTTACATTAGAAGCTCAATAAGACCACTATATTAAATTAAAACACATCACGGTAAAAAATTCGAAGAATCCAGGAGACGAGAGACACCAAAGTTAAACAACTACCCTAGTGGAGAATTGTTTTTTTAACGGCCAATCCAAGGAAGGAGATGGAATCTTGTTCTCTGATCCCATTATCTGACATCTTAATGCTATGATGATTATCGTCTCCTTTAAGTCGTGATTGCAGAATACTGTGAGTTTTTGAAGGATTGAAGAAAACAAGCCAATTGGCGCCCCATTCTGAGACCCTGCGTAAGTCTTCATTAAGAACGTCGCATAACTGTTGACGTTGCTGAGTGTTCTTAGTAAGTCGCTCATTGAAATTGAAGAGTGTCGTGTCATCTGCATACATCATTAATTTACTCACTAGGCAGTCTGGAAGGTCTTTGATGTACAGCAGAAAAAGAGTGGGTCCCAAAATTGGCCCTTGAGGAACTCCTGCATTGACAACCTTGGTGGAAGACTTTTGGCCATTGTGCAAATAATTAGGTAACTCAAAGTCAAGAGTGAATTAAAATAGATTAATGCCATAACATGAAGTAAACCCACCCTAGTATACAGTAGGAGACGACATACATTTAAAGGCTAGCCGACACAACTTTTGAAAGGAAGGGAAATAATTAAAACCTGTAATAAATTTTATTTTACAATCAAAGAACTAAAATGAGAGTTCGTCATGGACATGACGAGAAGCCAACTGAAATTATAAATAGTGAAAATCAAGAAACCTAATAAACCAAAATAAGATCGCTGTGTGCGGAGTCATCAGGGAGGATCCATGTGTCTGCATGAAACAAGGTTTCGGCCCCTAACCTCCAACCTGTACCACATGGCGATCCCAGGCCAATCATATCGAATGAACGATAGGGAAGGTCTCTCAAAGCCTGAGGAAATATACCTAAAACCTAACCGAAAATAAGTTTTGGATTTAGAAAAGAAAAAGGAAACATAAAATAGTCCCTAAATAAGTTTGGAAAATAGTCGTTAATCCAACATACATATGATGGGAGGCATTTGACGAGGCGAAAAACAACCGAACTTATACACGAGGAACCTATTCATCGAGAAATACTTTATGCAAGAATTAACTAGAGGATTTACCTTGTAACCCCTTTCCCTGAAGATATTGAAAATGCTCTTGAAGTGAAGGCGGAAGCATCAGATGAAATCCTAGCGAACCTGATAAGTTGGGCAGCAAAGATGTTTCAGCTAGTGTTCAAAGGCATGTTTCTTTCGGGGAAGTATTTGGACCACTGGGAAGTTGAGCTTATCAACCTTATGGAAAACCTCCGTGGTGTATAGCCCACTATCTTGGATCTTGATTTCAACATCCAAATAATCTGCGCATTTGTTGTTATCACCGCTTCTGCTAGCCAAGAGGTCGATCGGGTAGATTTCAGGAAGGCTCTTATCGAAGTGCTTGTAACTAAATACAGAAATGTCGTCGACATAACGTGTGTTGCGAGAGAGAAGTTTGGCCAAGCCAAATCTCCTACTCGCTTGGAGCCCCGTCACGAACTTGAACTCCCTGTATGCTAAGAATAGGTCAGCCAAGAGTGAACTGGAATTCCCACCAATAGGAATACCCCGAATTTGTTTCAAGAGAAGTACCCCGAAGGTAACAAAAGTGTTATCTAGGATGAAATCAATAGCAGTGAGGAATTGGGGTTTGGACCAGCAAAGCTCTGTACTTCTTATTCGTGAAGAAAGTTCTGTAATAGCCAATGCAGATTAAGCTTTTGGAACTGCAAAAAATTATCTCACATTAGTCTCTGAAGGAGTCCTTTACCTGGCTTAAATTGAGGTTTGTATAGAATGTGGAGAAATCATGAGCCTATAAAGAATTGCAATTAAAACCTGACATCCTGTCCAGAAATGCGTTCACAACCGAATTATTCTTGATGGAAAGGCAATAACTGCTGAACTTGTCACAGACCAATTGCTAACCTTTTAATAAGTATGGCCAAATCTTTGGAAGTGCTGTTCCTGACACCAGCTATGAATCTGCTTTTATACGGATTCTTGTGCAATTTTGGTATCTAGAAAAGTTTAGGTAAAACCATAAACTTATCTTTAACCGTTATGCCAAAAGAATCCTTGAGGGTGGTACAATGCTCGGCAATAATGTCATCCATGGAAGAGATAATTACTGACAGCGTTGAAACTGCCAAGGTTAAAGCTCTGCTCGTTCAAGAGGACAATAAAGTAATACACTTCTTACACACTAATTACTTCTTGCACACTATGGCAAAATTGTTGGCGGCCTTACCCGCTAGAGCAATGATGTATTCCTTATGAAAGTTTGAAATGAAGCTTCTACACTCTTTAGATCTTAGTCCCACGTGCGAATGCAAGGATGGAAAGTTAGCACTTAAGAAGGAAATGTGTTTATCAATTATCTTAAGGACAGCCTCAGACCAATTCAGAAAGTTTGGAATCTTAAGGGCCTACTTTCTACAGGACTTTTCAATAAAGGAAACTAATGCATTTTTAACGCTGACTTTAGCAAAATCCCAAGGCTGGTGAATAGGCTCTCTATAAGTAGTGCCCTTTGCTATCAAGTCCTGGCAACGCGACTGGTTGTGTCTTCTCGCGTCTCTGTGGTCATTATCTCTGATTTTGTTGTCTCTAAGCTATTATTGATCGGTCTTTCTTCGTTCTTTTTCCGGCATTCGACGTTCTTCATCGTCGCTATCGTGATTGGATTTATTTTCTTCGTGTGTCACCGACTCCTCTTTGATCCTCAATTTATTGCTCTCCCGATATCCAACGTGATATCATTTCACTTGCCTATCTGTTGGCGTTCTGCAGTAATAGAATTCTGCTATTGTGCAAGTTCTGCACGCGGTTTTTCCATTATTGAAATAAGACCGAGTATTTCATCATCTAATGATCAACGCGTGATAGTGTTGTGGTATCGGTAATGACAGAAAGTTCTGAAGTTCTTGGTTCCAGTCACCGCAGCTTTAATCTTTTTGTGATATCATGACGTCTGTTAATGACATTCTAGAGATGAATGACGCCGAATTTTCGAAGCGTTAAGGTTCGATAGGCAAGAATGATATGGTTGAGGCTATTTTGTATTTGAAATCCATCGTTCACAATCATCAAGAAAATAAATAGGAGATTTCTTTACCTGATCTTTCGACCGAGCTAGAGTTGAAACTGAAACAGCATCTCGACCCATTTCTCAAGAAAGTTGAAATGCTGACTAATGAAATTCAAAATCTTAAGCAAAGAAACATCAAGCTCCAGTCGGAGATTACACTGGTCTGAATAATCCGAGTCTAATCTGAATCTGAATAATGATTTATGCTGCAATACCTTTGACGAAATTTCTGAGAGATCCAAGAAAGAGAGGAACTTGATCTTGTCCAAGGTTGCTGAGTGCGTTGGATCAGTTCATGAGAGAAAAAAGCTCCATTTTGAGAAGATCACTGGAATCTTCCGCATTAAGTTGAACTGTTGAGGCTAAAGAAGCGGCTTTAAGAAATGCGAGAAAATTGAGAAACATCCCAAACTTCAGAGGAGTTTGTCTTAACGTTCATCGTACAATGTTGCAGCAGGTACAATTCAAATCTCTCCGTGATGAACTCAAGCTTCGTAGACAGATGGAGACAACGTAACAGTCTGCCGTGGCAAGGTTGTCAAACTTGTCAAAGTAGATTTCAACATCTCCAAATGTTTGCGATCCCAGCCTGTCCTATCTTCTATCCATCCTATTGAGTAATGCACGTCGGTGCATCCTAAATTAGACGAACTTCGTGTGTTGAATTCCGTGTATACACCACAAATTATAGGTATAACAGAATCGTGGTTGACCGATGCTGTCGACTCATTAATTTTGCACATCACTGACTTTGCTTTCTATCGTACTGATAGACAGTGTCGGACAGGAGGTGGTGTCTGCGCCTGGTGTCATCTGAGTTTGCTCCCTGAACATGCAGGCCTGTGATTAGCCTATGGGAAAAATTGATGATTTTCCTTGAAAAATTTGAGGGATGGAAACGGAGCCTAATATGGTAATTGCAAAAAAGCTCCAAATTTTAGCATGGATTTTGGCCCAAACAAGTCATGAAGGTCGAAGAAGGCAACCCCAGCGTTGACCACACCACACTTTTTGATGTTGTGCATATTACAAAGGGATATTGGCTTGGTCATAATCACTTCCCGCGTTGTTACGAATTTTATTTGTTGACCTCAGGTGCTATCTGCTTAGAATGTGTCGAACAGAGGATGTCAGATCAAGCAGCTGATATCGCTGTGCTTCACGCTATCGTCACCAATTCAATTATGCTTTGTCAGATTTGTATACTGCAATTTTTTGCATGTAGGAAATATCCTAAATACAGGCATCTGGGGATATTGTGACGATTATTTTTCACAGATTTTTGACAAATTTGGGGAGGAGAGTAACCCATAAGTATAATAAGATCAAAATCGTTGACGGAATGCATTGCTTGTGGGTTAAAAAATCAGTATTATGAAGGATACGCCACATTACACACTAATGTATTAATATTATTTTTTACTGCATAAGTTTTAGTGGCTCTTGTTTACCTGTCAGCGCTTTGATCATATCGCTTCAATCTACATTCAAATGAACATGAATTCTCTCAGACGACACAAAACAACTGTCAGGAACAGGCTTGCCAGCTAAGTCGTTGGCATCATCTAGGCAAAGAGTGAGAGATTGTCACCCCTATTCGCATGAAGTTCCGCTGAGATATTGACATCCACATCTTGCAGTAGACCCAGGTTGAAAATCTACCAACCCAGCAATATGTGGTTTGAATGTCTTCATTAATTTAAGTTCGCAAACAACGATAAACGATATGTGCATTACTTTCACACCAACCTGTGTTCAGATGTCGGTCTGTAAACTCTGGAAAACGTAGTTGCAGACTCATAGGATAGCACAGCCTCATAAGCTTCTAACTCCGACACACTAGTGACCAGGAGGCATATAGACACTACATTTAGAGACCATTCGCTTTGCCCCATCGGATGTGTTCATATTCAGCGGAAATATAATGAAAGAGAGTGAGTAAAGCAAAAGCTTCAGTTGATAAGAGCATAGAAATCCACGTGGGCTAGGCTACCTATACGTTATCGCATAATGGATATAGAAGATCGATATCCTAAAGTTCTTTAAGAAGCACAGGCATGCATTTGTCAACCCTATAGTCGCAGAAACATAATAAAGGCTGTGAAACAGGTCAAGATAATTAACACTAGAAAGACCGTTGGGTCAATTGACCCAGAAATGATAATATTTGAATCCGTACACCTCTAAAAATTTGCAGTAGTTGACTTATCGAATTTGTTAGTTTCGATTTCTATTACCAATTATGCATGAAAGACCGTTGGGTCAATTGACCCACTTCATTCCTACACTCTAACGAAGCCATGCCTGGGCGTTCATTCACTGGTCGTGCATGCGCTTTTTGTTACAGTCAATGAACAATGCGCCTACACTCTAACGAAGCCACGCCTGGGCGTTCATTCACTGGTCGTGCACGCGCTTTTTGTTACAGTCAATGAACAATGGGTCAGCACTCCATACTTTCTTGCTCTATGATATTGAAGGTGACATTATTGATTTCGTGAACGGAGTGTGGAGTAGCGTTTCGGAGGAAGTGTCAATGTTCATTTTCTGTCAGGATGGCTGCTCACGGCGCACGGCAGCTGAAATCGCGCACTTATAGCTAATGTGGATTCCGACGAGAGTGGAAGTGACGATGAAACTGAAAATGGACTTGCGATGAAGAGACGAAAGTGAAGACCCTATTGAAAGAGAAAGCGTCAGAAGAAGTGCTGAAGCGAGAGAAATGCAGTTTACATCCTCTGATGGAACTCATTGGACTCGGGTGGATATTGGAAGCGTCACTGACAGAGGAAGAGCACCGGCACGAAACATTATACGACAAAGACCTGGTGCAACTCGTTTCATTTTGAACAGAGTTGATAACGAAGAAGATATTTTTATCGAACTTCTTGGTCATGACAGCATTCTTCGAATCCTTGACTTCACTAGAGCTGAAGCAAACCGACAAGGAAATCATGAGTTTGAAATTTCTGAAAACGATTTGTTCGCCTTCTTCGGACTGTGCATAATTAGAGGCGTTCTACATTCTGGAGTCAATTGGAATAAATGTGTTCAAGGAGACAATGAGCAGAAATCGATTCAAGGACATAAAACGCTATATACGCTTTGATGATAAAACAACCAGGTCAGAAAGAAGAGAAGCCAACAAGTTTGCAGCAATTCAAGAGCTATGGGAATCAGCAATGAAAAGGTGCGGTGATGCTTTTTTTCCTGGACAACACACAACTGTCGATGAACAGCTATTCCCCTGCAAGTGTCGGTGCCCTTTCTTGCAATATATTAGCGCAATGTTTGGAATAAAGGTTCATTTGCGATGTTGATAGCAAGTATGTTTTGAACGCGGTTCCTTACACAGGGAAGGATGAACAACGTGATCCACGCGTTTCTGTTCCTGAATCAGTTGTCATGAACTTGACCAAGGCTTACACCAACAGTGGCATTTCAGTGACGACTGATAACTTTTTCACCTCCAGCTCCTTGGCCAAAAATCTTTCTCAGAGGAACATAACTCTGTTGGGAACGATTCGACAAAATAGACGTGAAATTCCAAGGGAAGTTGCACAGTGCCTTGCTTCAAAGCATATTCCGGTTCACTCATCTGCATTCTTCAAGTCTGAAAACCAAATGAGTCAAAACAACCAAAAAACTGTGCTGGTTTTATCAACTGAGCACAGATCCGCGAAAGTCGATGAGAACCATCCAAAGAAAAAACCGGAAATTATCAGAAATACAACAACACGAAATACGGCGTTGACATTTCCGACCAAATGTTGAGGTTGTATTCTACAAAGTGCGCATCAAGGCGATGGCCGCTTGCGGTTTTCTTCAACCTTTTGGACATCTTATGCCTCAATTCGTGGATCTTGGCGAAGGAAATGAACATGAGAAGTGCAAGAACACGCAGAGAATTTTTGTTACACATCGGAAAGTTGTTCTGCAGCAAGGCACCGTCCCGAAAGCGTCCACCTCATTTCAATATTTCTACACTTCGTTCTCAAGCCCTGCAGAGCGGATCATCTGAAGAACGGACGAGATGTCAAACGTGCAAGTCCAATAAGACAAAGGTAACATGCTGCCAAGTGTTTGTGCAATTCGTGCAGTTCCTCTTAGACAGTCAGATGAGAGAGAATTCTTATCTCAACACTTTCAGCTTTTGTTATTACATATTTCAATAAAAATTGTTCACCGACATTATGTATTTTTTTTTGTTGTGGGTCAATTGACCCAACGGTCCTTAATGGTTAAAAAATTTTTGGTCTTTCTAGTGTTAATGAAAATAACTGAATAAGCATTTTATTGTTGGAATTCTCCGCAACATTATGATGTTGGAAGTAAAAATTGATTGCAGTGTTCAAATATGCAATTTCTGTAGGTTGATCGCAGTGTTTCACTCATTAAAAACTTGAAAGTGTTGCACTAAGGAGTTCGACAGAAAAAAATTTCAGACTTCTCTGCATAGCAAAATAAGTCCGGACGAACCCAAACATCCGCAGCCCTGTAGCTTCCAGAAATGAAAGCGACGTGAAATAAGAACTCGTTATAAATCATAATTGTTCAAGCTCACCAGTCAGAATGTCAGCTACATGTTATAGGATTCTATCTCAACTTCTTGATTGGAAATTTACATATCATCGCCATTCGCCAAAAAACAATACATTATCATACATTTAGTCTGAAATGTGTCACATTTGAGGAATTTCTCTTAGTTAAGCTATTTTTGAGGATTTGAGGAGTAAAAAAATATTTGAGGAATCTGAAGAATTTGAGGAGTAATCACAGGCCTAAACATGCTCATGTCATGGGTCAAGTGAATTTGGAAAATCTTTGCATCCATCTTCGGAAAATTGACTGCCTCTTTATTGTGGCATATGTTCCTCCTAACCTTCTGATTGAGGTAGTCAAGAATTTCTTCTCGGCCATTATCACTGTCATTGATTCTCATCTCCTGGATTACCCAAATTTAGAGATTATTATTTGTGGTGATATAAATCAATACGACACAACTGACTTTGAATCGTCTTTGAGTTTGTTTAACATCGCGAATTTGTCGACAAGAGAAGCAAACTTTCTTAATAAATACTTCTTTCGCCAGGAATATCCTCAAAATATTCAGAGCCTACAATTCTTCCTCCACTTAACACCTCAGATCACAACTGCATTTTGCTGAAACCCGCCAGAAAGTTCACTTGCAGCTTCTCACATCAATATGTTGTGTATGATTACAGACAGTCTCATCTCAACGAATATCTCGATTCTCTGTCAAAGGTACACTTTACTCCTGTTTATCGAACTCAGGACATTGACAGTAAAGTCACAATTTTTATGAACTTTCACGATTATGTGTCGGAAATATTCCTCGTACTTCGGTAACCCTAACATCCAACGACAAGCCTTGGGTCACGCTTGTTCTGAAGTCTTTAATTAACCTAAGGAATGGTGGAATATAGTCAATGATGTCCGAGGTACAAAATCAAAATCAAATTTGAACGGCATTATTTCACAATTCAGTAGCAAGTCTGAAGCAGCAGATACATCAACATGTTTGGCTCGGTTTTCCCATCATCTCTCGATTGCACGAGTTTTGATCCAATTTGTAGCAGCGCTAGTGAAACCTGTCTGACTCTCATTGAAGTGCACGAAGTTTATGCAAATCTTTCCCGTTTAAATGCACAGCGTGTGGAAGTGATGGCATCCCAAATCGTGCTTACAGAGAGGGTGCAGTATTTCTTGCCGAACCTCTCTGTCATTTATTCAACTCCTGCATTCTTCTCAGTTCAACGCCTAAAGCTTGGAAAACTGCGATATCTGGGCTATTCCAAAATCTTCTCCTCCAAGATTGGATGCCTTACGCCCTATATCACTTCTTCCAACGACTTCTATAGTATTGGAGAAGTATATTCTTGAACAGATGAAAGCTCATTTCATGAAAAATGTCAGCTCTTCTCAGTTTGCATACCTTCCGTAATCGTCTGCTACGTGCTGTTTGATATATTTTTTCAACTGTCTTACGTCCATGCTTGACGATAAAATGTCGTTGGTACTGCTGTGGTTTCTCTCGACTTTACGAAGGCATTTGATACCATTTCCCACCAAAAAATGATTGAGACTGATTGAGTGTAACTTTCCGTGGCAATTCATATGTTGGATTTTATCATATTTGTCCGGTCGTCTACAAAGAACTAAAATGAACGACACCTTCAGTTCACTCATTCCCGTCCATAGTGGTGTGCCCCAAGGATCAATCATCGGTCCATGCCTGTTTATCCTCTATACAGCTATCCTCTTCCGTTACCTTAATGTCAGCACAAGAGCTACGCTGATGACACTACTTTGATTTCATCGATCAAAAGTGGCTAAGTAAATGCTTTTAATAACATCATTTGTAACACATTCGAATATGTTAAATGCGAATGTAGCAGTGCTCATTTGATGTTGAATGTGAGCAAGTCTAAGTTACGAATATGTCTTAAGTCTAAAGATTGTCAAACCGCATCCATACCCGGTGTTGAATGTGTAGACTCACTTCGATTACTCGGAGTGACACTCAAAAGTAATTTAAAGTGGGACTCGCATTTCCGTAACGTTTTGAGGAAATGCAACCGAAGATTGTATACACTTCGAATTTCGAAGCATATTTGTGACCAACAGCAGCTAAAAATTGTGCATTTCTGTCTAATTCGAAGTATGTTGTGTTATGGCTCTCCTTTGTTTGCTTCATTGCCACACACAATTCTTGACAAAATTGATTCTCTTAATAGAAGGTGCCACCGTATTATTCACGAGAGTGACTGTAATTGTCTGATATCTTCTCCATTCAAAAATGCTTTATGCAGGTATGTTGCAAACCTTTTCCGTGAGGCCGAGGAGTCACTTTCCCATCCTCTTCGTGACATGATACCTCCGCGCTTCCCCCGTTCGAACCAGAATTATGTTGGATTTCCCCGAACTTTAAGAAAACATTCAACTTTTCCAGTATATATAACTTCATCATTGAATTCTTTACACTGACAATTATTTGCATAATCCTTTTTGTATTATTTGCACTTATGAATGGTTTAGGTCATGAATGTATTGATTATCAGTGAGTTAATAAACGCTTTCTAGTCTTGTCCCTAAGTTTTGGGTCGGAAATAATACTCAAGTCACCAGTTACCACGTGTGAAGCAGGCTTGTAGCAGAAGATAGAATTGGAACAAAGACAAGGCTTGCTAATAAATTCTCTGATTTCATATATTGAAGTATTCCTTAAAACCTGTTTGTAATTGAAGAGTTCCGGTGTAATTAAAAAAACCTGCAGTGGACTTTTACTACGAATTGGATTAGGCAACATGCTGCTAACATGGGAATCATTGAAAATGGAAGAAACTTTCAAGAGATCTACTTCTTTGCACTCAAAAGGGATAATAATAACTTCCACGGCTACCTTATCAACCAAATCCTCGACCTTCAAGAATCTCGAACAGAAAGATTCAATTAGATACGAGTAGGAGCCAGGCCTGCTCAGAGTAAAGGAAATAATCTGCTTACGTGTAGTACGACTTAGAGATTTCAAAATGATGTAAAATTCGTAAAGCATGTGTTGGAATTACAAAGGTTATTAATTCTATCGTAGAGAGATTCTAAGCAGGTGGTTAAGGAATTTTTCTTATTAAGGCGAATTCCGTGACTCCTAGGTCTTCTAAGGACTGGAGAAGAGAAGTACTGCTTATGTAAGGAACCTTTGGAGACACAACAAAAACCTTGAATTCTATCGTTCAAGCCAAGTGGGAAGATTGTACAGGGTGTCTTTATCCAAAAATCTTCTTTCTTCGGAAGTTCCTTATCTCTAAGTTAAGATTCATCAGAAAAGTTGGAATCAACATGCTCTATAATTTGCAATTTAATATTGCAGAAATTATGACAATCTTGCCTAAAGTGCTCATAAAAGAAAGTAGTGGGTTTGAGAATGCATGGTGACGGTGACCATTCAATCTAGCATTTAAAGATTGGGTAGTCTTGCCAACATATTGGAACCCACATTTATGAGTTAAAGAGCACCTTACCATCAATCGCTCATCTGCACATAGACACCTTCAGCAATGCGATAATAACTCACGCAATATCAAAGTTGATATAATTGGCCGGGACAATGATAGTGAAAATCTCGGACTCTGTGAATCTGTTAAGTGTAAGCCTAAGTTAGACAGCCGGGATGAGATGGAAGACTACAAAGATCCAATCAATATCATTTTGAAATTTGTATTTAGCTCAAGTAAAGAAGTCATCATCTTTTTATCCCTGCTGATATTGACCGGTGCTCAATGAAATACGTATCGGAGATTGACATGATTTGTCTAATTTGTACATTTTTATATTTTCTATCAAAATAAATACTCTGCCTATTCCCAAATTTTCCTGTTGTTTTCTCGTGCCTCAATAATAAGTTTAGAAAAATAGGACTTTAGGTCAACAAATATATTAACTAAATATGTCAAATTTTCATATGTCACTTTAACAAGGGCAAGGCCAACAAAGGATGCAACGGTATATACAAGTAACTCAAAATTCAAAACTTAGATATTGGATGAACTGAAATACATATTGATGTTAGGCTTCATAGAATCAGGGACATCCATGATTGAGATCATGGATGTTCCTGATAGCATGCTGATAGTATGTGCCAGCATGTACAAATAAAATTTCTCTCCGATATCTTCCTCTCGTTGGTATTAGCAAATCCTCGCTGTAAAATCATGGAAGTACACAAAGAAACATTTGGAGGTATATCATGATGAAAAATGAAATGTTGATAGAATAAACTATATTATGACAAAGCGTTAACGAATGCGTATGCGAAAAGTGCCATTTGTTGCCAATATGAAAAAATGAAAGCATAAATTAAATTTTAAGCTATACACAATATTTTTAAGAAAACATAACTTAGGTGCCATTCATAAATCACGTGATGCTAAAATGCTTAATTTTTAACCCCCTCCACTTCTCACAGATCACGTGATGAAACTGTCTTATTGAAGATGGTGGACATATAGGGCATATTCCCTTTCCATGGTTGCCCCTTCTCCCTTGCCTTGCCAACATCTTTCCAAATAAAGGTAAGAACCTCTTCTCCTTTGCCTCATTACCTAATATTTGCTAGCGAAACGCATGTTTCTTCTGTAAAACTTATCTCAGACCTCGGTTAAAATATCCTATATTGCTGTCGGATTCGAATTAATACCACCATGTATTTAAATTGTATAAAGACCCTAATGTAGTTAAATTATTTGCTCCTATAGTCTAGTGTCATTTAAGTAAACCTACTTAAGAATGTATAGGTACGTGCAATGAGAGGCCTCGTTTCAAATATACATAGACCCATCGCTTTCGAATACCTCCAGCGTGTGACGACTTCTTGCGACGTCAAAATGTGAGGCGTGCGTCGTATCTATTAGTAGTCTATCATTGTTCCATGGCATGCGCTCGATTGCTTTTGAGACGACGGCCACTCCATCGTTGTTTCTATCATTTTGGATCGAACAGGTACTTTTTGGATTAGAGACGATAACGTGAAGTGTAACGATGTCAACAGCCTGATTTGACTTCGTCTGTTCGATGCATCATTGTTACTCGGATGTGCACTGTTCTCTCTCCCTCTTCGTCTCATCCACTGCTATTTGAAATCTTCCCACGACCACCACCCAGCCACACCTTTTTTTAAGCTAAAAATGTTTGTCTAAGAGATGTGGCCTGGCCATCATCACTTCACGAGTTGTCGCGAACTGACTTTGTTCACCTCAAGCGCTTTCTGCTCAGACGATGAGGTCAGAAGAAGTCAAACCAAATTGCAGACATTCAAGTTATCGCCCCTAATTCAAAAAGTACTTGTCCAATTTGCACAAAAATTGTAACAATCCTCACTGACGCGATTGATTCATCTCTACAGATTTTAAACAAATTTGAAAACAGGGTGGGAGAGATAACCCTTAAGTACCAATTCGGCTTTATAGCAACTGAGGAAAAGTGAAAACTAGACAACTCTTTTAGCTTGAATCTCATTAATGCATGGAATCCGCAAATAAAGGTTGTTTTGATTTCTGTTTAGTTATTGTTGAAGTTGTTATTTAATTTCAGATACTTTTCTACAATGAGTTGGATATCCATTACTTAAAAATCTTGGTTTCAAAATATTTAGACCTATAATTTGTTTGTTAGTAGAATAATTTCTGTGCACTCTCAGTGACTTCTTTTAAGAAGGTTCAGCTTTTTTTTTGTTCAGGAACCCAACTGTCCCATAGTAAAAGGTGGTTACTATGTAGCTTCTTCGAGTAAAATGATGTCATAAAAGTGCTAGAATTTAAATGAACAACAGTATCAAGAAAAGAAATCTGATTATCCGTTAATTTTTCTGATGCAAATTGGATATTCAGATGAAAGAAAATTAAAGCGATTTAATTTTAAGAATTGAAAAAATCTTTCTCATGATAAAAAGTTGTTTTCTAAAAACTATTGTGTATAAGTTAACATGCAATCGATGCTTTCATTTTTCACATACCTTATCGAAAGCAGGATCAAGAAACTCTTTACATCAACACAAAGTCAAATCATCCTAGAAATATAATATAAACAGCTGCCCATAACGATTGAGAAACGACTCAGTGACTTTTCATCGAATGAAGCTGCATTTCATGAATCTGTTCGTCATAATGAGGAAGTGCTGAGGCAAATAAACTTTCATTTATATATATATATATATTCTTTTGATCACCATTGGTCAGTTCAATTTATAAAATAGAAATAAGACTAGACCAATTAATTAATAAAACTTTTATTAGACGATATTTCGTAAGACACTTGATCACGTCTAAAATTCGTCTGAACAAGTTATCTGAAAATCATATTCAAATACATAGATCTAAGATAAAAGCTTTAATACTATGGCAGGAGAGAGTTGGATAAAATACCTATACGATTAGAGGAAATAATCAGTATGAAAAAATTTCTGGGTAATACGGTCTAGATGGATGAGGGACCTATAAAACAAATCAATTATGTGCAATGTTAATTTCAGATTTACGAGATTCGATGAAAAACTTTTCAGCTGCCTTTCTTTCACAAAAGTTCTTAAACCTTTCTTGCATTATTTCACAGTCAATATCTTCACTTGTTGGTTTCATTGTATGCAAAATGTTGGTAAATCATGCTTTCTTTTTGGTTAAGATGTTCGAAAACCCGCTTGCGTAGTGAACGCACATATACATGCAGTGGCGTATCCAGGACTATCATCAGCTGCTGCGGTACAGCATTGACAAACATACACGAACATGTACATTGTACATTGTATACATGGCCTATTTCTGTCGCAGACCAATGACTTATTTTTATGATCTAAGACGCAGTCAAATAGGAAGAGAGTTTCAATGAAATCTGTGAAACGCAATGATAATTCTTTGAGAAAGATGTCAAGTACTTTTTTCAGACAATTACGAATGTCGATTCGATCACTCCCAGATGCATCAATCTGATCATTCTTAAAAGATTGACAAAGATTTTCGTGTTGAGGAGTGGCTGCGGCTATGAATGATGTAAACCAATCAACAAAATTTGTCATTATGTCCTCGATCGACTTCTGCAAGTTTTTTGATGACCTGATATGCAATCATCAAATTCTGTTTTGCTTCTTGTAATATTTAACGACAGGGCTGATTAAGGTAAATAAATCTCGAATAGATTCCAACTGTTTTGTTAACGTTATCCTTTACAAAATTATTCACAATCGCATTCTGCAATAGAAACGCTCCAATGTCTAACTCACAGTTCATAGCAAGCTAAATGCACACAACTACACTTAACCGAATGCAGAGAACATCAGATAAAAAAATTATTGCTTCAATCGGCCTAAAATTTTCCCAAGCGCAGCTCACATTGTTTCTCTCACCCATACAGCGCTCAAGCAAAAAATCTGCTGGCGATGATATCATCCAATGTGAACTCAGGAATGAGATGTCTAGCTGCGGTGCTTGAGATGGCAGAGATCACAGCAAGCCTTCAAAATGCATCTTAATCGAAGAGAAATTACACAAATTTCATGACTCCGAAAGAGGAGCATAACATAATCACTTGAGACATGATTGAATGACTATTTTCTTGATAACTCTAATTTTTCACGTGATACGAAATTATGTCCCACAAGAAAATCAAAAGCAAAAGTTTGCTATTGCCGATCGATTTCGGCAGATACGGCGGCTCTACAATGCAAGCTGATATAATGAACAGAATTGACATAAAAATGTAGATATCAAAATAATTTGAATAAAAGACATTATGAAGCATTTAGGAAGAGATGGAAAGCACGAACAAACATATCTTTAGATTCTCTGTCCAAGCGATTTGCACTTGGAGGCAAGTGATAAAATGGCATGGCTTTGAAGCTGCCCCCATAACTAGATATATGGCGGCTTACCGTGAGAGAAGTCTATATCACATCATTGATTTGTTGTCTGTGACCTGTCATTCGATGTCTGAGTGCATCCCCAGATTTGTCCAATATAGAACTGCTTACAGTTATCGCAAATGAAAGATCTTCATATCATTATTTGTTAGGAATCAGGGATGCGGAGTCCTATCATTTTGATAGGACTCCGACTCCGGGTGTCAAGTGTATACAGCCTTTTTTGAAAAATTAACTGGTAGCCTACATCATAGATCAGTATAGGCTTACCTGAACCTATCTTTAGTGGTCATTGCTGTATCAATTATCAATCATTGTCAATGAAAGTTTATCAAATGTCACTTTGAGTTGGATACATGCGACTCGGCTCCTCCCATCTAGTTGATGTGTGCTTCACACGGTTTTTCTCCAGTCTCTACTAGGGTTTACAATCCCGGGATCTCGACCCTATTTCCGAGATTAAAAATCCCGGGATTACGTCTTCGAGATCTCGAGGTATTTCGAGATATTTGAAAGATTGGCCCTGAGTTCCATCTAAGTGACATAGTTAAGAGAGTCAATGGCTTTTTTGAAAATGCATCTTAATTTTTTATGTTCCAAGTTTGATAAATTGTCAATGTGCTGTATTTGCCGAGCCAGCTGGTTAAGCCTCGTTCACACGATGACACTAGTGTCGTGACATTAGTGCCGAGGAGCAGCGCGAAATCTGGGCTAAATCAATGCCGGGACACAAACCGTTCAGACGCTTAATAAACAGTGTTGTGACACTGCTACTAGTATTGCTTCTGTAAACTGAAAAAACTTCGTAAATTGATAGCTGAAAGACAAATCACAACGATTTAAATAACGACTAAAGGCCCGTTCAAGGCTCGTTCAGACAGAGCTAGGTTTGCGGTTTGCGGTCTTTGAGGGAAAAACCGTCGAAGAAACCGTCATTCAACCCAGTGAGTCTCCCGAATTCGCTCTATTGACAGGTCACCGGACTGCTACTGCAGCTGCGCTGTGTTGGTTTTCACACATCGACAACGAATTGTGTCTCGGTGATTAATTGTTTTGTGAGATACTTGCGAGAAGTCTGCTAGTATTGGAAAAGTCTCCTCCTGCAAGGAATGATTCTCTCGAATCGTTGGTTAGGATGGAACTGCAACAATTCAGTCTATCTCGAGACACGGGAATGATCGTCAAGCGGGTAAAACAAGTCCTGGAATCGATACCTCCAACATCGGTAGAATCCGAAAGAGCATTCTCGGCGGCCGGTTTGTTCTTAACGAAATTACGGTCGAGAATGAGTGATACCACAATTCAGTGTCTTACCTTACTTCGCCAATATTTTTTACCAGTTGACTAGTTTTACCTACTGTAGATGTTTGTTTAGTTCACGTTGAAAGATATAGATTTTACAAGCACGTATCGTCTTTTGAAATATTTCTTGAAATTTAATGATTAAAAACATATACAGTATATATAAATCTCGATCGAGATCCCGGGATTGCGATTAGCCAGTCTCGAAAATCCCGGGATTGAGAAAACGGCTAGAGATTGTAAACCCTAGTCTCTACCAGGCAGGAAAATCCCCCATCCTTCTCCAAAAAATATGAGTACACCTTCGATTTTAATATGCGCTTTAGATCCATCACACATGGTTAATGTGAGGGTAAGAGATAATGATCTCAACCAAACTAGTATTTTATTTTATTATCTCTGATGTGACCTTTGGTGCGTAGGTGTGATCGAGGCTAGGAAGGCTTGTCTTCTCTACTAAATCACCGAGTGAAAAGACAATCCTTTTTTCACTATCACGGTTCATTCCGTCAACTATTACAAGCTTTGCATGCAGCAGTGTCTCTGTACATTTCTTTGATGGAGAAAATTCACATCAAGACAGTGACAGCTATGCACGAGAATAAATAATTTGCTTCTATTATGTTTCGGGTCTTGTTACAGGCCGGAGTCTGGAGTCCTATCATTTGATAGGACTCCGACTACGACTCCAGCAAAAATGATAGGACTCCGACTCCGCATCCCTGTTAAGAACTCAACCTGACTGCCCTCTACGATCACTTCGCAGCCCTTACATCGAGGTCCACAACGAGTTACCCCGTGAATTGTTCTCCGGTAATTATTTGAGAGTAAAACTTGCAATTATCTGGGTTGCTTATATGATTTAACGAATCTGCAATCACGAAGAGTTTAAAAGGTGAAACGCATTTGAGACCGGGGGTATGACCTTGGTGAAAATTTCAGGATTACTTTTATTGTATTCATGTATGAATTGGAATATCATTCTCTGATCTTGTTCCGTGTTCAGTTGAGAGTTTTCAAAGTTAGCCTTCACAATTGCATCGTTTATTAATTGCTTTGGATAGTTCAATGTTTTTAATCTTTCCCTTAATTCTGCAAAGCGGTGATCTCTCATGCGGTCATCAAAACCATTACTTGCATTCTTCGAGCTAAATTATCTGGGATACATGTATTTCATAGGACGTGTCAAGGATGGACAGAGTTAAATGTGACATAATTCATTGTATCTATCTGCTTACGATATAGGTCCGTACTAACTTTTCCATCCTTTCTATTTATATGGATTATAACGTCCAGAAAATGTAAAGGTTCGCTGTCAGTCTCTCCTGTAAATTTGATCGCTGGATGCAAGTTATTAGTTACATTATGAAATGATTCATTACTCTCATAACTATTTTCCCAAATAATCCAACAGTCATCTAGATACCTCCTCCAGTTGCTTATTATGTGTCCCCCTTTGAAAGGGGGAATACTTCTCTAACACTTCTATACATGGCATCTTCAAGGCAGGCCATTACGAGTCTGGCATAAGTGGGCGCCACCTTCGTACCCATAGCCGTTCCATAAATAAAAAGAAGGTATATTTTCAGTGACAGCCACTTCGTAAATATGAAATGTCGATAAAATTTCGAAGTATAGTCAGGCAGCCAGAACGAGTTTCTGCAGGGAACGAGGCCGAAAATAAGACTTTCACAGAATGATGTACACCACATGCCTACTACAAATCTGCACGTTTGCTGAGTTCTAGTAAGTTCCTCTTCTTGTCATACAAGATCAAAGAAAAACACATGTAAATCCAATGGGACGCAGATTGCAATTTTTGGTTAAAATGAAATCTTCTATGTTTTCTATGATTAAAGGAAAAGTGTTAAGCCTAGACTCATAATTTTTGGCATGGAATGTCTTAAGGTCATTTTCTTTCATGTTCATGCACCCCTGTCTATAAAGCTAACCACATTTAGATTTGGCGAGCCTCTTAAATGTCGGCAAACACCAACATGTCGCCCCACTTCATCCAAACTGAGCCACATTCTCACATACATTGCCGATCAGATGCATGATAATAGCACATGCACATAATAGGAAATGAGCTTAAGACATACCATGTCAAAAATTATGACTCTAGGCTCAGTACTTTTCGTTTGATAAGAGAAAACATAGAAAATTTCATTTTAGCCAAAAACTGCAATTTGCGTCCCATTGGATTTACATGTGTTTTTCTTTGATCCTGTCTGACAAGAAGAGGAATTCACTAGAACTCGGCAGTGCGCAGATTCGTAATAGGCATAGGGTGTACATCATCCTGTGAAAGTCTCACTTTTAATCCGTAAAGCTTGTCACAAAATAAAAGATCAAATACTACACCTCATAACAATTTCTTTATTTCATGACTGCACAGTTAATTAAATCCATGATGTGCTCCGAAAATATTCTAGTTTGGAGCTTGTGTATTACTCAATGCAAATCTAACCTATTTGTCGTCCGCACAGATAAGTTAGTAGTAAGGAGAACTGCTTTAGAACAAATTTGCCAAACCTAGACATACCTCACTCTTTTCATAAAATGGCAAAATTTATGCATACATAAGCCTAATCGTAGAATCGTGGATGCTGTGAATGAACTGAAACACTATGTGTGGACCACTATTAGCCAAAAATACAGTATAGGCAATATTATAGGCGTCAGCACAACTTCAGCAAAATTAATACATACTAATCCCATTCAGAGGTTCTCAAAATGTCAAAAATTCAAATAGCAATTCAATTCGGCTAAGCAATCAATTAATTTAAATTGCAATTATGTAATCATGCCGATCAATTAATTGCTTAATTGCAATTAGTTGATATCATAAATCACCAATTAATGCAATAATTTATTATGAACATTTCAAATGACGAATTCTTGAATATTTTTTTTCACTTTGATGCTACACTTCAATGAATTAGGCTACATGGGATTGCATATTTACAAGTCACATTAAGTTTAGATAGCGCCTAGGGTAGCTTTTTATCAGTTTTGACAGTGACTTCACGTGAGTAGACCCATTACATGAAATACATGTAACTACATTCCGAAATGGATGTGAATAGAATGTTGATTAACTTCATTACAGACAATAGTTCGTGCATCAAACTCTTAGTGACAATAAATTATTAACCCTTTCACGACCAATGTGTGCAGAGCACGCCATACATCAATTATTCAAAGTCACCATGATTAGGAGGTCGTCATTAGAGCATATTTCGATTGTGCGTGCAGAGCACGTCATGGTGACTTGCGACAATTTAATGAATTTCACTTAGGTCGCGAAGGGGTTAAACAAGTCAATGAATCACACGTGCCTAGATAACAGAACATAAAGTATAAGTATATATAAAGTAAAGTAGTAAATTTATCATTAAAGAATTGAATTATTTGAATTATAGAGACACTGTATAGGCTACTCACCAAATAATTTCTAATTAGAGTCTTGAAAGCTGTCAGTTTGTGAATAACACATGTCTAGTGAGCTTAATCAACAACTAAATACTAAATACGTTCATCTGAGGTACGGAAGCTGCGGTGGATCAAACAAGAGGCTCGACGAACGTGATCTGCGAATGCTTCGAATTGTTAGTGGCAATAATCCAAGAATGACTGCAGGCTGTAATCCAGAAAGAAATGGGAAGCAGAGGCGATCGAATGTGCCTACGCACTATTCAAAGAGGCTTGGGTGAAGCAGGATGTGCAGCTGTTAAGCCAAAAGAAGGGGCCTTTTGTGATCTTAGCAATTCACATGTGTCTCGACGATACCAATGGGCCTTTCACCACAGTCACAGGGATAAGGATCAGTGGAAAAATGCAATTTTCAGCGAGACTGCGATAGATTTTTGAGACAGTTGTCCCCAATGCGTGAGGTGAATTGACTGTGAAGCACCCAACCAAAGCAATGATTTGGGCCTGCTTCTCAGCGAAAGGTCAACACAAAGTCACGTGGACGAAGGTTCGATGGATTCTGACACTTACATAAGATAATCGTAAGATAATCATGGGAGACCTGTCCAGCAAGTGAAAGACTGGCATCCTAATGGCACAGGGACGCTCCAACAGGATAATGTCCCCTTTCATGTCAGCCGAAAATCAAAAGAAGAGTTCCGAACTTTGGGAAATTCCTGTAATGGGAATCAATGTCATGGATTGGCCGGCTCTCTGCAGCCCGGATGTTAATCCTATTGAAAACATCTAGGCATGGGCAAAAATCGAGTGAGCACGGAGAAACCTCTCAACAAAAGCGAAATCATATCACATTTCCTTGAAATATGGCATCGTGATGATGAGCTGGTGGCGGTATGCCAGTCTTATATTACCTCCATGCCAAGGCGTGTGAGAACTCCTGTTCAGCGGAAGGACTTCATACAAATTGCTGATGGTAAGACATATATGCTTTGTTTGTTTGAGCAATGTCTATGTTCCAGTTACTCACCAGTATTTATGTGCAATATATATGTGCAAAATTTATGCATACATAGGCCTAATCGTAGAATCGTGGATGACTATTATATAATACTCTATGACATTAAAAACGATCCACTTGATATAGAAAATCTCAATGGAAGAGAACGACTTTTATTTCATACTGCACTGACCAGGATGTCTATGCATCAAATTTGTCATGCTAATATAAAGCAGGTGTCCATTGTCGATATCTTTGGCATAGTTGATGCACTTCAAATTCGACCTTTTATCACTATCAAGCAATTCTTTCTGACTAAATTTTGAAGCAAAAATGTCGCAATCAGAGGACAATTAAAAGGAATGGCTGTTGGAATGCTACCATGAGGAAAGAGTTGCAGGTTTGCTGGACGGAAGTTGGGTGTGTCACACTCCACTGTGAGCAGATGTGGAATCGATGGAACAATAATGGAAATGTTAAAAGAAGGGAAGGATCAGGGAGACCGAGATTGACAAACAATGCTACCGATAGGAAGTTGGTTATCTCAGCAAAGCGCAATCGCTTTAAGAGTGTTCCTCGACTGGCCATCAGCTGGAAAGCTGCAGCAGGAATTGCATGCAGTATACGAACAGCATATCGCCGTCTAGCAGAAGCGGGCCTGAGGTCATACCGACCTGCTGTAAGAATTCCTCTAAGTAAGTAATGCGAGAATTTCACACAATGACATTGTTTCACTGCCAATTTTTTTCTCCGCACGTCTCGAACACAAGCGAAAGCGTATGGAATGGTGTGAGCAGCATCTGTCGTGGAGCACAGAGGAATGGCGTCAAGTGATGTGGACGGATGAATCCCGTTTCACTTTGGATTTCCACGATGGTCGCATTAGAGTGCATCGAATGGTTGGTGAGAGGTATTCACCCTGCTGCATATCTGAGCATGACCGCTATGGTGGTGGTAGCGTAATGATCTGGGCCGGTATCTGGTACGGAGGTCGTACTGTCGCAGTCATTGTGAATGGGAACTTGAAAGGAGAGCGATATTTATCGAATATCATATCTCCAATCGTCATCCCAACGGTAAATGAACTCAACCTCATATTCCAGGATGACAACGTTCGACCACACAGAGCTGATTGTGTAACAACAGCGATAGTGAGATCTGGAATTCGCATCCTCCATTGGCCTTCACGCTCCCCCGACCTGTCTCCGATCGAACATGCTTGGGATGAACTTGGTCGGAAAGTGAGAGATGCATATGATCATCCGCCATCAACACTGACAGCTCTTTCAGAGAGACTCATCGATCAATGGTCATTGCTGGATCAGGAACGGCTTGATCATCTTTGCGACTCGATGCCGATGAGACTTCAAAGCTGCATTTCAGTGCGGGGAGGACATACTCGGTACTAATGTCTCCCATTTATTCAAATATAATGTTTTATATAAAATGCTATCTTATAATTCATGAGTGAGTGGAATAAACTTCATATATTTGAGTGGAACACTTTTTATGTCAGGCAGTATATATGAGTATTGGCACCGGTTTAGAGTTTTCAGTCATATCACATTATGGGGACACTGAAATACTAAGATTGAATTTTTCAAACTTGCAAACTTACTGTCAGGCACTGTAAACAGTCTTCCCAGTCGGAAGTGGCGCAATTTTCCGCGCCTGGTGAAAATTTTCGAGCCTAACTGAAATGACTTAGGAGACTAGCAATCGTGGGGTCAACTCCACACCTACTACTTCAGCATGATCACACCGTGCACTACTATTCCTGGGAAGCATGCCACATACCCTGTTAGCAAAAAATTGTAAAAAACAACAGCTAAGTTAATCAATAATACCTATTCAAAACTGATATTCAGACATCACAATGAGAGGTTTGATTTTACTTGTGCGATTCAAATACCTATTTTTCAGCAATCTCCACGGACCGCGTGGATGGCCCTGCGGGTATTCTTAGGCGGGTTGTACCTAATGCAGCAGCAGAAACAACAGAACCTCATACACCCATGGAAAATACGAGTGGAAAACAACTATTAGTGAGCAGCAAGCTTAAATTCATGAAACACAACGCTGTCTAATAAAGCATTGAAGTATCTAAATATACATCAGTCCTTCTTCGGAATCTTGGACAAGCCGATCATTGCCATTTCACAGGCTTTCCGTTTTAGAACGTTTTGAGTTACTCGAACCGATTCTTTTTCCTTTTTCTTTTGTAGCTGCCCCTGTACCTTCCGCAAAGCTTCAATCTCTTCGTCACGGCTGGCAGTTGCTCTCTGTGCGCTGAGCAACAACTGGTGAGCTGCCTCCTCTTTCAACTTCGCTTCGATTTCTTTCTTCTTCTGCAACAGCTCCTCCTCGAGACTCGAAATCCGCTTGCTGCACTTCTTTTCTATCTGGACTTCGGCAATAAGGGATGCCTCCAATTTCTTCGCACGCTTCTTTTCTTCTTCTGCTGCTTCATCTTTTAATCTTTGGCGATAGGAAGTGTGGGCACTATTACACATGCTAATCAAGGATGCAGTCACAGGAAGTGAGGCTGGAGTACACTTCCTTGATTCCATGCAGGAACGCGACACAATCAATGACTTGACAGTGGCTGGCTTGAGTAGTGAGCGCTTCTTTGTCACCGTGTCGTTCAGTGAACTAAACACACGCATGACCTCGGCATTGCCGTGAGGCAGGACAAGGAGCGCACGGACGAGTCGAGTCAGGAGAGACCTGTTGTTGTCGTCTGAAACTTTCTTCCACAAGTCAAGTACGTCGCCGTCATCAATAGAAGTGATTTTAAATTCAGTCTGGTGCAGGCGAGCCTCGACTTCCAAGCTGCCGATCTCTGTGTCAGCAAACACATTGGGTAGACAACGCGCCAAATTTCCGACCCATTTCACGAAGTTGGGATGCTTTTGGTGCTTCGGATCAAGCATCTGACAAGCAACCAAGAAGCTATTGCCAAACGGAAGATAGTCCTTCATCTTCTGTGTTCCTGCTTTGAAAAAGGATTTCATTGACGAGAGACACGCCTGCTGATCACTTACTGAAAGATCCGCAAACAAACGCTTTGCAGGCTCTCCGACTGACATTTCATAAGGTGGAAGCCATACAGAAGCGTCTGCCAAATCAAGCTTCCAAATTTTGTCAGTGAGCTTGCTTGGTCTGATGAAGCGGAGGAGCCAGCGCTTCATCAGTGCAACCATACGACTGTGAAGAATGTGAATTTGGGTGCATTCGCTTTGGAACAGTAATTCGAATTATTCCAATGGCTTCAAAACCTCTGAGAGAAAGAGAAGAAAAAACTTCACCTTTGGATTTTTCAGTGTTTCCTGGATAGATGTGAAGCTAGAACTTGTGCCTCTTCTGGTCTGCTTGAGAAGAACTCAACCAGCGGTTCATATAAATGTAGGCACACGCTCCACGACGGAAAACAATTTGAACTACCGAGTATCAAAAGGAAGACAATCTTTCTTTATTTCCGTGAAACTGTCGATTAGGGTGGTCAAAGTGGTCATGTTCAATGTGAGAACTTGAAATAACAATTAGTCATCTTTCACAGCGCTTCCTCTACTTTTCCCCAAATGCAGCAGCAGCGCACTGCAGCATACGCGCGAGTTTTCCATACGTGATGTAAGGAGCAACCTCCAAGATCAAAATGATGTAGTAAAGTCCTCGTTCTTCAAACGTACAACAGTTCCACTCTTGGCTCCCCTCATTGAATTGCAGCTGTCACTCATGATTGCCAGACAGTTCTTCTTCTCAAGACGACATTCATCTAACGCCTTTATGACACTTGCAGCCATTTGCTCTGAAGTTGTCGAGGACAACACTGGTAGATCAATGCAGACTACTTTTGCAGAAAAGGAATTCTTTGGTAGGTACCGAGCCACAATTCCAAGGTACTTAGCACCCTTGTTCGCCTCGTCAATTTGAAGTGAATACCAAACCCCTTCTCGTATTTCAGAAAGGACGGCTTCCCGCACATAAGGGAAAATGCAGAGTAGCAACTGCGAAAGTAATAAACATGCATTTCCAATAAATTGTGTGCTTAGGACAAGTACAGCAAACTTGCATGTTAATAAATCTGAGAGTTTTTACTGAAATCTGATAATCTGCTTGTCCCAAAATTCGCGCATTTCATTCAAATATTTTCGCGCCTTGCCCACAGAATTCGCGCATTCGCGCCTCTGATGGCAAAATTCGCGCCTGACTGGGAAAACTGACTGTAAATCAATGAAGATGCAACAATGGTTGTCCTGTGTGGTGAGTGGTGACAAAATAACAAGAAAAGCAGTCAATGTAGTACTTTCCGTATTACAAATCTACCAATGCATCAATTGCAATTATTGACTCACATTTATATTCAATTAATTGTAATTGTTATTGTTTGGAAGCACCAATAAATTTCTTGCAACAAATAAATTGCAAGTCAAATAATCTGTCGTAGTCTCTGCCTCCATTATCCCAAATTGCTCCACTCATTACTAATATTGTAAAGTTTGTGGTAGGCCTATTTCCAAAAGGCTTTGTGCAATCAGTAGTTTGCATGTCTTCTAGCCTACATCATTGTTATTCAGCACTTCGTACACTGATTTTTGATTAAAATCACGGATTCCCACAGCATGATGCAAGTTGTGAAGACAAGGGAAACCAGATGCTTAGCTATATAAAATATGAAAACAAGTCTTCATTGCGAAAAACTGTGCATTTCGCTTAACAAATTTATCTCTATCACGCTCTAGGCATGGTGTTGAGAGAGCTAAATTGAAGTTTGGATGTTTCGCGACCAACTTTCGCACAGATACGGATGTATTTTGCAATCCATCAGTGAATGTAAGAAGTCATAAATTGATAAACACGCTACATAGGAACCGCTTTGTCTTCAAGCTCAGAACGTCCACATTATGCAAGTACACCTTTCATCAGAGATAAATCATTGTAATTGCTACCCTTAGACACGTTCAGTCTGTTACAGAGTTACGTAAATAGACTACAATCATGTTCAGGGGCGGAAATTAAGGGGTTGTGGATAGATGGAGGCATGGAGCACCCCACACCCAGTCTCGAGGAAAATAAATCGGTCTCCACATCTGAACGTGGACACCAACATATTGCAGCACTTTTTTAAATTTGAGTCCATGATCATTATGCCGTATTTCTTTGAATAAGAGACGCGTCTCTTATTTTTTTCAGATCCCTGATTGATGCGTCTCTTATTCAGGGGCATCTCTTATTCAAGGGCATCTCTTATTTATCAAATGTTAAAGTTTTCATTCTTTAATTAGAAAAAGATGTCTTAGTTTTTTGCTACGATTCTTTCAGGTAACCTTTGCATTCCTCACTTAGGCCTGTGTCATGGGCAAATTTCGCCAGTAATTTTTCTTACATATATACGCTTTATCATAATTCAGATATTTTGGAAATGAAAGGAGTTTTATGCTTTGTAGTAGCATATCTTGTAGACTCATCTAATACATTCATATACCAGTACATGTTGGCCACTATACATGTAGAAGATCTGAATTTACCGAAACGAAAATACCGATTATCAAGTAGTATTTACAGCAAAAGTTACCGACCGGTACATGACTCCAAATGCAAAGGAAGCTACCGTATAATGCCTCCTTAAATTGTAGATGAAGTAACCTTGAGTAGGCCTGCATGTACGTATGTACAACATGCATTTACTGCATGTACAACAACAAGAAGCCTTATCTATTATACAATATTGGTCATGATACCCGGTATTTACTAGTAGACTGACTTATTTTACTAAGATAAGTAGGCCTAATAATCGCTCAGGCGGATGTAGCTACCACATTACAATAGCCTGCATGTAATATGTCTATAGCAGTCTATTTTTGTACATGCGTCTCTTACTCAAGGGCGTCTCTTATTAAATTTTTTCCTCTCACGGATGCGTCTCTTATTCGAGGGCGTTCCTTATTCAAGGGCGTTTCATATTCAAAGAAATACGGTAGTTGTTCGAAACGGAGTAAATACGGTACAATATCAGCGCATTCCGTGTTTTCTCTTCTAACTTCAGTGCTGGCGCACATTTTAATATCCTGATGATCACATGACAGACCTTCGACCTGATCGTAATGCTCTGGAGACTGAACTGTGTATCTTTCGCATTTACATGCAGAAAAACCATGTTGAAATTGAAGAGATTGAGAAAGTGATAGATGTTTTGACATCGTTGGGCGAAGTTATGTTCCCTTCCACTAATTTGTGTTTTCAACTGCTGCAGAAAATTCTCCATTGCATCAGCCTCGAGTGAGAGTATATTTTAGCTTGAAGCTCACCAAGCCATGCCTTCGTTCAGTTATGAATGAAAACGAACTCAAAGATCTCGTGAGACTTTCCATTGAAAAAAAATCTTGCTGATTCTATTGTGATTGATGACCCTGTGGAAAAATGGTCAAATATGCCCAAGAACATTATTACAATATAATCTAAGTGCAAAACTGTTATCGTTTAATTGTGATTTAAGTATCCTCTATGATTATTGAGATCATAAAAGGCCGATTATCGTGCTTCAATTGCTCTTTTACAATCAGACAGAAATCGGATGAAGTTGCATATGCCTTTCAGCACCATAAATCTTCTGTATTTGTTATATTCTATGTTTGATTTCTGTTACATGGCATGCGTAAAAGAATTCCACAAATGAAAATAAACAGGTCTATATCAATCATGGTCATGCCTTCGGGCATCCATTAATAAATATTGATTAAATAGCCTATAGCACACACTTGTTGTCTTGAGATACAGCACATACATATCATGTCTTCGGTAGGTGAAGTAGTGGTCAAGGTATTGTATTTCAAATCATATCATCGTGGATGAAGGAAATTTAAGAACAAATGATGAAATGTTGCATTCGATTTAGTATCATAGGCGGATTACGAAACTGGCGATAACAAATTCAAATGAAATAGTATTTTTCATGTGTAGTCTTAGGTATAGTGGGCATAGTTCAATTGCTTTCGGTGCAATAAAGTGTCATTGTAGTTCTACTGTTTACCTCCACTATCCACTTTCCACTTACACTGTTAGAGTTATAGTGTACCAATAATCGGTCCTCTTGTTTTATAAGATCCATTTTTAATTTTCTTAACCTATGGTGACCACTGTCCTATTCTATTTCCACTGGCAGCATCTGTCGTGAGTAGAGTATATTAGACGTCTGTTTTGAACGTTCATGCGGCAGTGTTTGGAATATGTGCTATTGGCATATTTACAGTAAGAATGGAGTGTGTTGAAATATCTCAGTGTTACAAAGTAAAGTTTTGGCATCAAAATCATAGGTTAGACAAATGAAACACATATCACTGTATAGACAAGAGTAAATACTTTCAGAAAAGTATTTGGACTCATCCACAAGATAATTATACGCGCAATTGGATACATAATCATAACTAATGTTACATTGCCCCATTCATTTGTTAAGAAGTTGGTAACATAATCATGATTTTCATTCAAATTCAGCTCATACCAATCTAATACATAAGCATATGCTGTGTACATAGATAGTGATCCTTAGCCTATCATTTGAAGTATAAGTACAGTACCGTAGTTATCGCTCATTATTGCTTGTTCATTTATCATTATCAAATGAAGAGTTTATGATCATGGTTGATCGATAGACTAAAGACATTGACTCTCTTAGGGGATATGCAATTGGTTTAAGTGAAAAGCAGCTTACAACCGAAAAATTATGTGCTAGGCTGCATTTCCAGAACCCTCCAACGTTGGCAAAGAGAATTTGGTGTTAAGAAATGCAAAAATGGTATTTGATCTGGACAGAAAAGAATCACGACATCTCGAAGCAACCGACGTCTAATCAGACTTGCTGCAATTCACAAATTTTCTCGTCTGCAAGACAGATTCTGTGTCTGTGAAGGCAAAAGGTTTCAGTGTGGACTGTATTTTGACGCTTGTGTAATTTCATCTTACAGAAAGATAGTGGACCAGCTCACACAGCGATTGCAGTAGCATTCTTTAAGTAGCAGTGTGAAATACGATAAGTGCCCTGATTTGAACCCCATAGAGCATGTTTGGAATTTCCACGGTTGGAAAAGAATTTGTCGTTCCACTTCCGTAAAAACAATAAAAGAGTTGAAACATTGGTCCTGGCTAGTTATTGCCTTTCCATCAAGCATAATTCAGGTGTGAACGCCTTCTGGAGCATTAACTCTTCTGGGGAATTCCTTGACAGGATGTCGGGTTTGAATTGCCACTCCTTACAAGTATATGATTTCTCCACACTCTATACGAATCTTAATTTAGACCAGGTTATGGAGTCCTTGAAAGACTTATGTGAGTTAATTTTTAGCAGTTCCAAGAACTTTATTTGCATTGGCTATTATAGAACCTTCTTCTCGAATAAAAAGTACAGAGGGTATCACTGCTGGTCCAAAACCCAATTCCTTAATGCAATAAGTTTTATCCTGAATAACACTTTGTCACTTTCGGGGGACTTGTCTTCAAGCAAATTCGAGGCAATACCTATGGGTGGGAATTCCTGCCTCGCCCACTTACTGCAGACCTGTTTTTGGCTTACAGGGAGTTTAATTTTGTGAGGGAGCTTAGCCAAACTTTGGCTTAGCCAAACTTCTCTCTCGTACCACTAGGTATGTCGATGACATTTGTGTTTTTAACTTCAAACATTTTGATAAGATCCTTCCTGAAATCTACCCGGTAGATCTCTTGGCTAGCAGAAGCGGGGACAATAACAAATGTGTTAATTATTTGGATGTAAAAATCAGGATCGAAGATGGTGGCCATTACGTCACAGAGGTTTACCGGAAGGTTGATGAGTTCAGCTTCCCAGTGGTGCTGTATACTTTCCCCGAGAGTAACATGCCTATTCAGTACCACCTATGCCTATTCAGACATTACCTATTCAGTATTTTGTCAGCCACTATGTGTGGGACCCCGCTCGTCTGGGTTTGAGTGTTCAGGTTAGGGGTCGAAACACAACTAGACGAGTACCTGCTGATGACTGACGGACTGCAGTATTATGTTTTATAACTCCCTTAATCGGTAGCTGACGTAGTGGTCGATGTATTGTAATTCAAATGAAGAAATGAGGAATTACATGAAGTACTATAGACGGATGAAGAAACTGGCGATAACAAATTCAAGTGAAGAAATAGTATTTTCCATGTGTAGTCTTAGGTATAGTGTGTATAGTTTCATTGCTTTCGGTGTAGTAGAGTGTCATTGTAGTTCTATTGTTTACCTCCATTATCCACTTTCCACTTATCCACTTAGTGTAGTGTCAGATATAGTTCACTTGTAATCAGTGTAGTAGCATAGTTGTATTTCCATATTTTACCTCCACTTTTCCCAATTTTTATTCCTCGTTTCTTGTTGTTTTATAATATCCATTTTTTTAATTTTCTTAACCTATGGTGACTACATTGTCTTATTCCTATTTTCCACTATCAGCATCTGTCCTTCGGTACATTATATTAGAAGCTGTTTTGAACGGTATACGGCAGTGATTAGGAATCTATGTATTAGTATAATAACTAGCAAGAATTGAGTAGTATTACAAGTCTTAAGATTTCCATTTTTACCCAGATTATTGGCCAAAGCTGATCAATTTTAATTCGTTTCCACGAGAAAGCTACATTGATTCTTTTAAGAACTGATAATCCAATGGTTACAGTAGCATTGCCTTGTACACTTGCGGAATGGAGAACGCCATACAAGTCCTCCTTAGACAACTTTAACTAATAATTTAAATTAGTAAGCTTTAATTCTATTATAAATGGCTACTGTGATGTCTTTCATCATCGTATGAGAAATGCCTTTGAACACTGACTTAAACATCTTTGCTGCCAACGCATCATATTCCGGCTAGATATCATCTGATACTTCCTCCTTCATATCAAATGGCAATTGATATAAAGTACGTAATTGTTTGGCCATTTCCCTGGATATTATACACTATGTCCTTCTCCAAAAATAGCCTCGTTTACAGTTTGTTGTTTTTTATCGCCCCGCCAGATGCCTTCCAACATGGGCCTGTAGGTCTAAGATAACCTCTTCTAGTTTTCAAGTGCGTCCTTTGTCCTAATAGATTAAAAAATTTATTTTTCGGTTGAGGTTTCATGCTATGTGTCCTCAGGCTTGGAGAGACCTTCCATATCGTACATTCGATATGGTTGTACCTGGCCCCGCCAAGTGTAAAGGTTGGAGGTTTAGGGGCCGAAAACCTTGCTTCATGCAGCCACATGGTTCCTCCCTGATGACTCCCATACATAGCCAACTTAATTTGGTTTTTTAGGTGTCCTAATTTTCACCTTTTGTTATTTTTTAGTTAGCTTCTCGACAGGTCCATGACCGAACTCTTATTACAGTTTCTTATTGATAAAAATAAAATCGTTATAAGTAATAATTTATTTCCCTTAACCGTCTTCAGTTTGAGTAGACTTGCCTTTAATACGATTTCAGTACTGCTCTTTACTAGAAGTAGTTACCTCTATGTTGTCAGTATTAATTTATATTCATTCGTTCATGACTTTTAATTACCTAATTATTTACAAGATTCTCCACTAGGGTAATTGTTTAACTTTGGCGTCTTCCGTTTCCTGGATCCTTCGAATTTTTTTTTGACCGTGTCGTGTCTTGATTTGATTTCTCAGGAATAAAAAAAAAACAAAATTTCTAATATACCAAGCTTTCGTATTCCTTCAACAGGGTATTCAATAGAATGCATAGATGTTTTACAGCCGTAAATCAATATTCAAAATTATTACTTAGATATTTCGAACAGCTCATCAACTACAGACAAAGATAAGAAAAACATGCATGAACTATGAAATGAAGATACAAAGCTAACTATGGTAAGACAATTGAAGGCCGACCAGCGGCTTAAAAATTAACAAACAACTATATATATAGTAAACACTGTGTATCAATTTGTGGAATACAAGAAAGCATAATTCACAAAAAATATTAGAAAAGTATTAAAAGCTTATATAAAAGGAAATACAAAAATGAATTTATCTCAAAAAAGGTGATGATGTCTCGCCGCAGCAACCATTAATCAAATTATTCTCATTATGTATGAAAATGGTCTCTAAGGATTTTCTCTTGGCGTTGTTGCGTTCACTCTTTAGGATCTTCCAAGATAAACTATTTCGGATATTGGGGTTGTGTTCTTCAGCATGCTGAAAGAATTTTGATGAACTTGAGGTTGTATGCTCATTGAGTCTTGCCTTAATGGTGCGATATGTTTCACCTATAACAATTCTTACAAATCAAACACGTAATCTTATAACAAATTTACTGTAGCACTGTTCATTATAAAAAGCAAATGGCAATTGATGCCACGATCTTTTAATGACTCATTGATACAATGTATGAATGATCGCAGCTCGTGGAGTAAATAGATTTTTTATTTTCTCATGGACATATGTAGTTCAAGTACTTGATTCAACAATTACAAGTATCGCAACCCGATACTGATTGCTCATTGACTTTCATATACATTTCTACAATAAATACATTAGTTCTCACAAAATGCTCTCGTATCGAGGAAGAAACAATAGACTATCATAAGATAGGAGAGGGGTAAATTAAATTTCACAAGTGAATATACTCGCATGTAACATTAATTTTGCTAAAGAGTGTATTCTATTATAAATGGCTGCTGGGATGATTTTCATCATCGTATGAAAATTGACTTAGCCTAGTAATGTTATATTTTTATGACTCAGGCTATCTAAAATTATTGATGTTTTCTATCAGTAAATTGACAGAAAAAAATTGACACTATTATAGCGTTGCTAAAATTGGTCGTTGACTACGTCTACTTTACCCCTCTTACGTCCTCTTTTTCCAGGTGAACAAGGCAGCGACATTGCCGAAATTAATCGCATCAAATAAATAATTAGAATTTGTGATGAATTTCGCCAAAACTCAGGGCTGACCTTCATCGCCAAGTAAAACAGCATGAATGCTGAAGGTTTCTTATCAGCAATGGTAGTTATTTACCTGATCAGTGCATGATTGATTCTCTAAAGCATTCCCCGAGTTAGATATCTTAAATGTGCGAACCCATAGGGTGAGGCCCATTTAGATCTAACGAGTTCAAATGCTAAGATGAAGCAGTCGCATCCTGCAAGAGTTGGGTAGAGTATTTTATTTGCCGACGTACCATTGTGATCAAGGACAGATTGTGATTGATATGTATATGATTAAGAAGAATATTTGAATAGAAATTTAGCCTGGTCAGTCATTTAAATTTCTATTTACAAATCCAGAATACACTACAGCAGGACAGAACACTCTAAACTGACAAAGATCACGCTCCATCTAGAGCATTGAAGTAAGTATTATTTTCTGCGCAGACAAAAATCTGTTTTACACTTCAAGTAAAGTGATGTGATGTCTTCAATACATCTACGGAGAAAATAAAACAGTTCTCAACCACCCTGTGTTCTGAAGATGGTGAACGCTTACATGCAAACACTCCCCAATATCAGCTGATAAGATTTAAGTTAGCGCATGTATTGGTGGTTGTGATGCATATTAACAGCGAGATTACTGAAACTATGCTGTGAAATATTGTATATAATTTGGTATTTTGCTAATACATGATACAAAATCTTTTCAAGAAAATATCATTTCTTACTGACAGTCGCTATTCAAGCCAATATGTATGAGACGAGGTTAATTCCAAGAGAAATAAATTCCTACAGCTGATCATTATGTCAAAAGTTATGTTAGCAATCCATTGCAGTTGAATTATTTCTTAACCTGACAGAAATGCAAAAAAATAGCAAGACGGTTCTCTAAAATCAACATTCATTGATCAAATTCATTAAAAAAAACGTCATTAATGTGACGCAGATGACACAAAAATTACCCTAAAATTTTGTGTCATCAAAAACTGTGGTACCACATTATTACGAAGGGAATCTAATTGCAACGAAAGTGAAAGATGCAACTGGAAAAGCGACACTTTGATCGAGAAAGTGACTGAACAGCATGAATAGCAACGTCTATCATGTTAGTCACATTCTCTCCATAGACAAGCAAACATAATAGAAAGTTCCCTTGTCTTCACACTTTGTTTAATGGATACTCTACTTCCTGAAAGTTTAGCCAGTTTATTGTGAAACCAGTTTAGCCAGTTTATTGTGAATTAGGAACTGTGCGCACTGCATTACTAGCCGTCATCATGCGTAATTACAATTGTAAGATTGTTAAAACTGAACAGTATTCTAAGAGAAACATTAAAGAGCATATATGCAATTATTTAAAATGCTGTTTCTAAGTCTTGCCGGCATCAGCTGATTCTAGTTGTCAAATCTGTTCGATTATACGTGTTTTCCACCTTGGTCGTTGTACACGAAAATTACCTAATCAAACCACGCATTTTCAATCCTTTTTCAGTTACACATGATTCAAAACCATTGAAATAACGAAATCTGTAATTTTTTCAGCTGATATACGAATAAACTCGTAAAGAAAGCGCAATTATTTTTCTAATCAGCAGATGAAAGTTGAATGTAGATTCTTCATATTTCAGTATGTGTCTATATCCAGCAAATATTTCGTACACTGACTTTCTATACTGCCGGCTGCTTTGGAGGATGACTGCGAGAAAGCCTGAACTGCAATCATTGCTTGAAAACATGTAACTTTCCACGAAAATGTATTAATTTGGTCAATTACACTCTCATCAAAGGCCATCGATATAGAGAATAAAGCAAGTGGAAGCTCATTCAATTCTAGTCATTCTACCGAAACACAACGTTGCTATATTCTTTCTTTATCTTCGCGGAACTGGTCGACATGAACTGCATAGTTACTAATCTCAAACTGTGAGGGAAAAGTTCTCTGGAATTAGCCCTTGAAGAAGTATGAGCTTGAAATTACATTTAGAGTCATCACAAGGTAGAATTTCTGGAGAATTCAGATAAATTCAGGTCATAAATTTCAAGTTATTCTATGCTGGTTTCAAAGTACTAAAGCAGTTGAGAAAATGTAGGCCTATCTCTCACATGAGAAGATGTCCAATGTCCATCTCCGACATTGTTGCTGTAAGGAATCACATAGAAAATACTATAGTGGCAGTTTCAGTTCGTGAATTGTGAAAGGATTCGAATTGTGGTTAATGTCATATGTGAGCTTGCTAAGAGCCACTCTTCATTTCGACTGATTCAGTGAATTTTTTTTTTAGTCTGAGCTAATTTGACAGCTAAAGTCTGACTGTTCGTAATCAATTTTATTGATCGATGATGAATTATAGATAGACAAAATTCATTGACGCAACTGTAACGAAAATCGTCTAGAAACATCGTACCATTGTTCAATACGTAGCCATGTCAAGAACATCATCTGTCAACGTCCACTGTGCCCGAGCACAATGCCTGGCATGGTACCCGAACTTGATCCTGAGCAGAGCTGTGGGCACTATTCTTTCCACTCGGCTTTCTTTTCTACAAGCTGAAGTGCATTTTTGCAGCGGGTCGTCATAAACAAGAGACAGTATTCTTCGAGTCCAGAGTAGATTGATGATCAGCTGATTGATACCATCAGTGAAAATTTTCATTTGTAATAAATTTATGACTTTCACGAGTTATTCGGAGGAAAATTCTCTCAAAAATGTTGCTGAAAAGCTTTTTGTCTTATTGAGGCCAAAATGTCAACAACTATAGACCACTAGACTGTAGCTAGAACTACATGAAAGAGATGAATAGACCTATCGAAATGAGAACTAATCAACGCAACATAGCAATCTGGGAGATGGATGTCAACTACTCAGAGGTTGCCAAAAATGCGACAGTCTTCTGCAATAATTAATTATGAATGTAAATGATATGAAATGTCATGACTGGAAATAATTATGAATGTGACCTTGATTTTGAAGAAGTTTGCCTTTTACTAATAGAGAAAAGTTTAGGAAGCGATTTAGTTGATGAAGCGTAAAATCTATAAGCGAGTATTCGTTGACAACCCTGCTTTTATATCTTTTGATTTCACCGCTATAATAAAGCCATTTTGAAATTCTATTCTTTAACATGATCCAGAAGTTCCATAATAGTTGCCTATTGCATTGCCGTGTCCATTTTCCTTCAAGAAGAGTTCCAAAAATTTTATGTTGCTAAACAATCTTACAAAATTTATTCTTTTTATCTCAATATATTTACTCAATCGCACTCTAAGAAACCGAATCACAACACCTGCATGATGTCTTCACCCACACTAATTCCAGGAGCTGAAGCGAACAGAGTTTTGCAACTGAAAAAGACAAAGAAAAATAGGAACAGAGGAAAACTAAAATGACTGGTCAATTAAGGACACTTCAACGAAATTTAACCTAAATTCAACTGTAAAACTTCCAACTTTGCCATTCACAACTTGAATGAGTCAGTGAATAAAAAAAATAAGCGATAGAAGGATTGATGTGCATTCAAGAATATTCAGCTATGTTAACAAAAATCATCGGTTCAACTGAAATTCCAATAAAATTGTTGATAAAGCGATTACAGTAACAGAGTGAATGATATAAAAGGTGAATATCATGTCAAGTTTAGTTAGAGAAATGTGTTGGATAATGTGACTTGATAAACATGCATCTTGATGAGACGATCACAATTTTTTTTGAGCATTTATAGATTACTAAGGGTGTATCGAACGTTGGGTTCGGCCGAATCTCGATTTTCGAGACGCTTGGTGGTTCGACCGAACCAATGAACTTTTTATATCAAGACAAGTTCGGAAACTCTTTTTTTAATAAATTACTGTCGTTAAAGAAATTTTCAAACATTCTTCTTAATTGTAGTTTTCTTAACATTTGCAAATCCCTACCTTTATTTCATTTGTGAGTCAACAAACAGTATTTGGAAATCCATTCTGAACAGTAGGATGATAGGATTTCTGTTGCGAATTACACGATGTCTGATTCAGAAAATAAGAATTCTATTTCTTTTAGTAGGATATCTGTCTCGAATGTAAAACTGCAAAATTTGCATTAATTTCTTCGAAACAGATACCTTGTTAAACGAAATAGAATTCTTATTTTCTGAATCAGATATCTTGTGCTTCACAACAAAATTCTAATTATCGAAATAGAAATCTCACTGCTCAGATTAGACTTCCAAATACTTTTTAATCTAAAATAATTTTGAGCTCAAAGTACATGAAGAATACATTGTAGTGCAATTATAAAATATCATAAGCTATTGCTAGGTGTTCCATATTATCTCACGTAGTAATAGCGGCTGAGGCACTAAAGCGAATGCTCAAAATGCTAAACTGAAATATTTCCAAAGTAGAAAACAAATTGATATATTCACAGAAGGAGTTATGGTGCATTATTTTTCAACAACAAGAGCTTCGCTCCTGTAGCTGGTGGTAAATGAAGGGTAGTGTATTTCCAAAGTTTTCCAGCCTAGGAAAGCGTGCGTTACGGATAATCTATTGATGCTGCTTGAAATTCAATTAAATTCTCCGTAATGCTGTTCTCCAAAAAGTCAGCGTTCACAGTATTCACCATTAACACAGCTGCAATCTCAGAATTTCAGACAACCCGTAGAACTCTACCCGCTTCCATGACGATGTCAGTATGTGCAACAGTTTGCGTCTCTTCGCCGGTCGCATTGCTTTGCTATTGGAGAAGTTCAACCGTATTGAGACTTAAAGGGCGTGACATCACATTAAAAGTGCCGTGAGAATCGCGAAGTCATGAATGCTAATTGCTCCTTAGGCAGAAACTTCCCATGCAATGTCACAGCGTTGCATTTTGTCTATCTATAGTAGCCCATCTTCTTTTCCGTTGTAGCTTAACTTGCCAAGTTATTATTATTATCAAAATTGGTCATACAATTAACATTACACGCGTGATGAATTTTGGATGATGACATTTGCGGCACAAGCAGTGTTTGTAAATAATCAGGAGAAAATGCTGACTGCAATCCTTTTAAGCACTAAAAGCAAAAGGTTCGGTCACTTCGGTTTGGTTGATCGGCCGATCTTCTCGTTAGGCTGGACAACGTACAGGTTCGGCCGAACCTTGACCTCTTGAGGACGTTTTAATCATCCGAATATTGTGGAGGCCATTTTTTTGGCACTGGATAGCTGAAAAATAGACCGATTTGAGGTTTTACGTTCTTTTTTGTGTTTATATCAACGTACAGTCAAAGCTCGGTAACTTAAGACCATAAATGACAGGCTTTCAATGTCTTTATTATCGAAAGTCATAATTAAATGGCAACTTATATAAGCCAAATACACAAAAAATGCCACGGCCGTATGATCTTAATTAATCGACGCCCTAGTTATCCGTGTCCGAGTTACTTCGACTTAGTGCTTCGACTGTATTTATTTTCACAGCATGCACTGTAGTCCCTATTGTCGACATGTGTTCGATTCATCCCATGCTCAATATTCCGAACACCGAGCTGTCGGAGGCTTGTCAATCTGAAAACTTGTATTTTTTACCTTTCTGAGCTCCTAAGTTGAAAATATGATATAAAGAATGCTCAAAATAGCTTGTGATATTTGAATATTCCAGTTATCACAATATTCTACTTTGCCTCCTTATAACATGTGCGGTTGATGGAAAAATTGGTGAGTATTTACAATGTACATTGTACATGCAAGTATCCTACCAGCCACACATATTTTGCCTGGCAATTTTACCTATGGTATATTTTATTTCATTGTCAATTTCTACTGCCAGACTCTATGCAGTTGACATCTGAGTGTTTGTGATGTATGCTTACAGATATAGCGTTTTCAATCCCCGACATGACATTATTGCATATGACCATGAAACTTATGGTTCACATGCAGTCATACGTGTGTATACAGATGGTCGAGGGAGGAACCTTTAATTTTGCGTTCACATTGAATTTTTGATCATATTTCATCAAAATATTGCGTTGACGTTAAGCACTTTATCAACGAGAACGTCCGAGACGCAAGCTTTACGTGTAAATTCTGTTTTTAACTTTCGCTAAACTGAAAGGAGCGTGTGATTTTACTTGTATATAAGCTGTGAAAAACCTCCTGTCGGAAGCCATTAACTACATTGTTAACAGTGCTGAATGTTGATGATTTTATTACCAGTAGACAAGTCTCCATCATGACTCGAACGACTACATTGTGCAATCGATTGACAAACGACACGGCCGATTTTGATTCATTGAAGTCTTGTTGAACGAAAAGATTAATGTGACATTTCTGTCCGAAGACTTCATGAGCACAATTACCATCAGCGTGTCTAACAATACGAGCGCATCCAATAAAGAGTAAGCACGCATAAGCAAATACAGAGAGAGAAACAGAGTCACCGATGAAAGTAAGGTTCGAATACCATTTGCTTCTTCAAGTTTTTCTTGAAGATGACAAGTGATGATGCCGATTTCACTTCTGCTGGGAGACTGTTCCAGACACGAGCCGCCGCTATCCGGAAGGCACGGGCTCCAATGGTCTTCAGACGCGATGTCGGGACAATTAGGGTGTTGTTGTTAGCGGATCGGAGATTTTTGCGTGAGGGAACGGATGACACTGGCTTTAGAAGAATGGACAGGTAGGCAGGGGCTTCTCTTCGCAGACATTAGAACGTGAGAACACCCAGTCGATAATTGATCCGCTGTCGCATAGGTAGCCCGGGAAGGAAACGACGGATGGAGAGAAGTTGGCGTAGGGCACCAAAGCACTTTGAGACAGTGTTCATAGAATGAGGCTGCATAGTAAGGCAGCGGTCGAGAATACCGAGGTTGCGGATTTTGCAGGACGGGGTGATGGGATCGTGCTGACCGATTACTACGGGAGATTGTGGAGCAAGGTGGCGGCTCATTGTGTTTATTAATTGATTTCGAATCGGACAACTGGGCGTGGATGGGGGGGGGTGGGGCTGCGTCTACCTCTACTTTACGCTGTCAAGCAATTTAATACTGTGAGTACCAGCGATTGAACCGGGTTGCTCATTCGTGACCCGAAATTTTCATTTTCGTCTACTCGAATTGAGTTTTTTTGCTGGCATATTTGTTGCATAATAAAGGTTGAACATAAAGTTGTGTAACACAGCAGTATCACATGAATTATAGGCAGACTTTACAATCAATTAAGAATCGTCAAGTGTAACCCTTCTAGCAGCTCGCGCGACTACAGGAAGAAACATTTTCTGGAAAATAGTTTTTAATACAGTATTCAATTCTGATACGAACAAGGCTCAATAAACAAACAGCAACTACTCATCGTTTGGTCTGCAAGAATTCGATGCAATGATTTCTTGTATATTTGATGATTTGTATGATGATTATAGATTGATGTAATCAAAACAGTTTAGAGTGAAAAGATCAATCTGCCAAATTACAGCATATCAGTAGGCGACAGGTTGTGGAGACCTGCTCCATCGTCAGGCGGATTTATTATCCGTAATATACTTCACTCTAAAATATTTTGATTAAATCATGCGTCTGCCTGCTCGTGCCTTCTCCGCTCTGCAATATAGAATGATTATTTCTGCATAAATTTCTTTCTTTAACGAGAATTTATTTCTTGATTTTCGCTCTAATTATATTGCAATTAAGCTGAAATATAATTGCTGAATTATAATTTTGTAAAAGAGCAATACGCTTTATCTGATAACGAGATACATTTTACAGAAGAATTTACAGAAGATCGACTATCTGTAGCGACAGGCATCTTGTTTAAAATCAATAACGATATTTGAACGATATTTTTATATTTTTCATGTGTCAGACTCGATGATTGCCTTGCGACTATCTGCACAACTAGGTTTGAGGCGTCATTACCCTCATGTCGCCGCATTTGTTGCTCTGCCGACAAGTAATAATCCGACCTCTTCTTCTTTACAACAAGCGACGTATACGTACTGAAACCTTTTGTCTTTCGCCGTTGAACAATAATTAACTGCTTTTCCAATAATATAATCTATAGCTGCAAGTCCAACAAAACCCAGAAATGCAAGGAAACGGTCACTGACTAGCTCACTGAATGATGCGCTTGACCCGATGTGACCAGGAGCTAAAGTGTGACACAAATGAGCTGGTGACATCACCGCTCTGAGCACCGAGGTTGATTTATCAGCTCATCTTCTTCCGTCAAGCTTTCATAAGAAATGCATGGAAACCCAAAAATGAAAGGACCTTGGTCATTGGCTAGTTAAACAAATGGTGCCCTTGACTCCGTGACCCGGAGTCAAAGTGTTACCCAAATGAATTAGCACCATCGCTGCTGTGAGTACAGCAGTTGCTGAATAAGCTGGTCTTCTTTCATCCAACTTTCATAAAAAATGTATGGATGCACTAAGACCTTTTTCAATAAATTCCTAAATATAGTCCGTGTCTAGTGGTGCACCGCAAGGATCTGTTCTCGGGCCCACTCTTTTTGTTCTATTACCTGATGATTTGCCTAACTTTTGCAATGCTGATATTTTTGCCTACGCTGATGATATCACCTCACAAACAAAGATGATTTAGTCAGTACTCAGAATCTTGTTGACAGGTTTGTTCTTTGGGCTGAAGATGAAAAAATGACCATCAATGTACAAAAAACGAAAAGTATGACTGTTAGTAGGAACTCTCACATTGATCGCAGTCCAACTGTCATCGTCAACACCTTTCCCATTGAAGAAATTCAACACTTGAAAATTTTAGGTGTGACATTCTCTAAGGATTTAAGTTGGAATGTCCACTTTACCGATATGTACAACAAATGCTGTCGGTCATTATACCTCGTCAGGCGTCTCAAATGTAAAAGCAATCATTCCTCCATCATCTGGCAAGCGTACATGGGTTAGTGCTGTTTTCGCAACTAGATTTCATTTTCGAAATCGAAATTTCTAAAATTATAAAAACGTTTTCGAAGTCGAAATCGAAATTATAGAAATTATAAAAACGTTTTCGAAATCGAAATTATAGAAATTAAAGAATGAGTTTTCGAAATCGAAATTTTGATGAAATTTCGATTTCGAAAATTAAATTGGTGCATTTTGTAAACATTTTCGAAATGAAATCGAATTTCGAAAACAGCACTAACATGGGTCTTGTTTTCTGTCACATGGCGTATACGTGGCCTGTTATTTGCGACATCAGTGGCACCATGTTTATATGGCTTGAAAAATTAAACCGTATTGTTAGGCGTTGGACCCCAGACATCAAAAAGCCCTCCTTAAGCAGCATGTTGAGTAAAATTTGTATAAAACTGATACAAAAAATTGTCAGAGATAAAGATAATCATCCACTGTCTCAATTCTTCATTATCCGGCGTGAAAATTGTTCAGATGTCAGACATCAGCGTGTTTTGCTATCAAAGAAAAGAAGACTTTGTTTGTGCAACAACTCTTTTGTAAAATTTTCTAGATGTACTTGATGTCAACTGTTATGTCTATTTGCCCTGTCATATACTGCTTGTTGTATTGACCATTAAAGAATTCCTATTATTATTATATTCTGAAAAATTTAATTGTTCAATTAATTTATGCATGTGTGTCTCAATTAAGCAATTTCAATAGATGAATTCTCCTTTCCAGAATTGGAGTGTTAGTGGACAATTTCACCATCACCTCGAATCTGCCGAGGGCGGAGTCTAAATGAGACATGGATAATATAGATCACGAAAGCAAAGATTTCATGCCTAAAGCTCTAAATAATCTGAAACAATCAAGCCCTCGTAACGGTGGGATTGCTGCTTGCAATAATGGACACGAACCCGAGATAAATCCAAGATCCCTAGGGTCTGTTATCAATCATCCTTTAAGTGATAGTTCGCCGTCGATAGCGGAAGATGGTGAGGAAGCCTCATCGATCTATTCAGACTCATCTTCCAAGTATACGGATTCCTTACCGTCCCCATCAGGTGAGCTTGAAGAAGATAATCAAATCTTGCTCAAAAGGTTCATCAAATGTTATGCCCTGATGCACATCAAGGAAATTGTTTCAACCGAGGTGCAGGTACAAAGGCATAAAAGCATGTTAGGCTGCGCTTACACGTGCAGCTTTATTGGTGACACTTTTCGATCCATGATGAGTCGTAAAAGAATGGAGAAACAATGGAAACAAAGACGTGCCTTCAATAATCGTTCTTCGTGCATCTTCAGACAGAGCTCGGAGAACAGCAATCTAATGAATGGTGATAAAGAGAAATGGATGATGCGCTGTTCTTCATTTTCAAGAACTGCATTGATCTCATCAGCTTATTATCCTCTGAGTGTCAGAAAAAACTCAGCTTGAAGTTGCGCCTTGTTTAACTTTGGCTGACGCTTTTTGCTGACACTCAGAGGAAAATAAGCTGAAATGATCAATGCATTTTTCTTTATCACCAAGTACTAAATTTCTTTCGTCTGGTGACGCACGAAGCACGATTATTGACCGCATGTCTTTGTTTCCATTGTTTGCTTATTCTTTCTGACTCATCATCGATCGAAAAGTGTCATCAGCAATAAAGTTGCACGTGTATACACTCCCCTAGAGATGGTGGGACTTTCTTACATCAGCAGCTTTCATCCGGTTGGGTTGAGTAACCTCTAGTGATAGCGGTAGTGCCTCCCCTGACGGACAGATGCGAACCTTTAGTGCAGCCGGCAAACCACCTAACTATAGGATGAATTAATAGTATAGTTCTACATGAATTATCATTATATAAATATCACGTATCATAATACTTAAAAGGATTCAACCAATTGGATTCCCCTTTCGGTCGGCTTTACAATGTTGAATTCTACATTATTTGCCATTTCAGGAAATGCACGACGTCATCGTTCCCAATATCTGCATCCTCCAAATGACACTGTAGAAGTATTTCGTCCAGAAGAAGTACGATGGTTCTATCGGGATGAGGGTGACAAGCGCTGGGTTCCCTTCATCGGCTATGACTCACTCCGAATTGAAACCAAGTTTCGGGAGCTCCGTGAATTCGGAGGCTCAGCACGGAACGAACATATCATTGTCAGGGGTGGATTGTTCGAAGTTGATGTTCTGGGAAGGAAATGCTTACCAATTTATTGGACAGGTAGGTGATGAAGACATCAAGTGGTTATTGATTCAAATTGATTAATCGATTTTGCACGCGATGATTATAACAGCGTGTAGGAGAAAGAAAATGCCGTCAGATTTATGAAAGTCATGTTTGCTCAGTATCATTAAGAAGTAAAGCTCACACGCAACAAGCAGTGACCCACTGAGCTTTGTCCAACCATTCAGGACAAGAGGGAGTAGTGACCCACTGAGCTTTGTCCAACCATGCAGGGCAAGAGGAAGTCGTGACTCACTGAGCTTTGTCCAACCATGCAGGGCAAGAGGAAGTCGTGACCCACTGAGCTTTGTCTAACCATTCAGGACAAGAGGAAGTCGTGACCCACTGAGCTTTGTCCAACCATTCAGGACAAGAGGAAGTAGTGACCCACTGAGCTTTGTCCAACCATGCAGGACAAGAGAGAGTAGTGACCCACTGAGCTTTGTCCAACCATTCAGGACAAGAGGAAGTCGTGACCCACTGAGCTTTGTCCACCATGCAGGGCAAGAGGGAGTAGTGACTCCAACCATGCAGGGCAAGAGGAAGTCGTGACCCACTGAGCTTTGTCCAACCATTCAGGGCAAGAGGAAGTAGTGACCCACTCAGCTTTGTCCAACCATTCAGGACAAGAGGGAGTAGTGACCCACTGAGCTTTGTCCAACCATTCAGGACAAGAGGAAGTAGTGACCCACTGAGCTTTGTCCACCATTCAGGACAAGAGGAAGTCGTGACCCACTGAGCTTTGTCCAACCATTCAGGACAAGAGGAAGTAGTGACCCACTGAGCTTTGTCCAACCATGCAGGACAAGAGGGAGTAGTGACCCACTGAGCTTTGTCCAACCATTCAGGACAAGAGGGAGTAGTGACCCACTGAGCTTTGTCCAACCATTCAGGACAAGAGGGAGTAGTGACCCACTGAGCTTTGTCCAACCATTCAGGACAAGAGGAAGTCGTGACCCACTGAGCTTTGTCCACCATTCAGGACAAGAGGAAGTCGTGACCCACTGAGCTTTGTCCAACCATTCAGGACAAGAGGAAGTAGTGACCCACTGAGCTTTGTCCAACCATGCAGGACAAGAGAGAGTAGTGACCCACTGAGCTTTGTCCAACCATTCAGGACAAGAGGGAGTAGTGACCCACTGAGCTTTGTCCAACCATTCAGGGCAAGAGGAAGTCGTGACCCACTGAGCTTTGTCTAACCATTCAGGACAAGAGGGAGTCGTGACCCACTGAGCTTTGTCCAACCATGCAGGGCAAGAGGGAGTAGTAACTCCAACCATGCAGGGCAAGAGGAAGTAGTGACCCACTGAGCTTTGTCCAACCATTCAGGACAAGAGGGAGTAGTGACCCACTGAGCTATGTCCACCATGCAGAACAAGAGGAAGTAGTGACCCACTGAGCTTTGTCCAACCATGCAGGACAAGAGGGAGTAGTGACCCACTGAGCTTTGTCCAACCATGCAGGACAAGAGGGAGTAGTGACCCACTGAGCTTTGTCCAACCATGCAGGACAAGAGGGAGTAGTGACCCACTGAGCTTTGTCCAACCATTCAGGACAAGAGGAAGTCGTGACCCACTGAGCTTTGTCCAACCATTCAGGACAAGAGGAAGTCGTGACCCACTGAGCTTTGTCCAACCATGCAGGACAAGAGAGAGTAGTGACCCACTGAGCTTTGTCCAACCATTCAGGACAAGAGGAAGTAGTGACCCACTGAGCTTTGTCCAACCATGCAGGACAAGAGAGAGTAGTGACCCACTGAGCTTTGTCCAACCATGCAGGACAAGAGAGAGTAGTGACCCACTGAGCTTTGTCCAACCATGCAGGGCAAGAGGGAGTAGTAACTCCAACCATGCAGGGCAAGAGGAAGTAGTGACCCACTGAGCTTTGTCCAACCATGCAGGACAAGAGGAAGTAGTGACCCACTGAGCTTTGTCCAACCATGCAGGACAAGAGAGATTAGTGACCCACTGAGCTTTGTCCAACCATTCAGGACAAGAGAGATTAGTGACCCACTGAGCTTTGTCCAACCATTCAGGACAAGAGGAAGTCGTGACCCACTGAGCTTTGTCCAACCATGCAGGACAAGAGGGAGTAGTGACCCACTGAGCTTTGTCCAACCATTCAGGACAAGAGAGAGTAGTGACCCACTGAGCTTTGTCCAACCATTCAGGACAAGAGGACGTAGTGACCCACTGAGCTTTGTCCAGCCATTCAGGTCAAGAGGAAGTCGTGACCCACTGAGCTTTGTCCAACCATGCAGGACAAGAGAGAGTCGTGACCCACTGATCTTTGTCCAACCATTCAGGACAAGAGAGAGTAGTGACCCACTGACCTTTGTCCAACCATTCAGGACAAGGGGTAGTAGTGACCCACTCAGCTTTGTCCAACCATTCAGGACAAGAGGAAGTAGTGACTCCAACCATGCAGGGCAAGAGGAAGTCGTGACCCACTGAGCTTTGTCCAACCATGCAGGACAAGAGGAAGTAGTGACCCACTGAGCTTTGTCCAACCATGCAGGACAAGAGGAAGTCGTGACCCACTGAGCTTTGTCCAACCATGCAGTACAAGAGGTAGTAGTGACCCACTGAGCTTTGTCCAACCATGCAGGGCAAGAGGAAGTCGTGACCCACTGAGCTTTGTCCACCATGCAGAACAAGAGGTAGTAGTGACCCACTGAGCTTTGTCCAACCATGCAGGGCAAGAGGAAGTCGTGACCCACTGAGCTTTGTCCAACCATTCAGGACAAGAGGGAGTAGTGACCCACTGAGCTTTGTCCACCATGCAGAACAAGAGCGAGTAGTGACCCACTGAGCTTTGTCCAACCATGCAGGACAAGAGGAAGTCGTGACCCACTGAGCTCTGTCCAATGCTGTAATTTCAGAGAAATAGTAAATTGAATTGCTTTGCTGTGTTCTTTTTAGTATTTCATTGTAAAGTTTGCTAATGTCGTTTTTGTAAATTATAAACACTAACTTCCGTCTTCATTTCCATTTTCAAACCGCTAGACTGGAAAGACAACTCAGGTGATGAATGTTTATATTTCTTTTGTCATTAGTTAATCGAAGTCAATGTAGATCTTGAGACTTGTTTGCTGTGGTGATCAATTCAATATCCTCGTAGTTATTGGATGTATCCGTGTTCTACATTATAGTTGATTTGTCTGCATAATGATTTGATTGAATTAGATGCATCCTTACCTGTTTTCGCATACTCATGAATTCTATATTGTCATTTAGTTGCCTGATGTCTTATGCTTTCATAGAGTAAAAGCATGAATGCGAATGATTTGTAACGTAAACGATGAAATCATTGTATTTTTGCCTGACACTAATTTGTTGAATTTTTATGCTTCAACTTTTTAGGCATGTAATGATCTCTTTGTTATAATCATTTAAGATTCGTATTTTCTCAAAGAATTACATCAGTTTAATAGCTTTGAAAGAATAACAATTGTAAGCTTGACCATAGGATGAATTGCGATTGAGGTGATCTTGGCAGAGCGCAATGTCCAATCGCCGGGATGTTATGATACGATTTAAACGCATGTCTCTTGATGTGCTTTTCGAATACCAAGGAGTGCGTATTATGCCATATTAGTCTGGCCGCCACAGCGAGTTTCTCCAAGCTACTACGAATCTGCGCTTTCAGACAAGATCAAAGAAAATATAATATGAATCCAATGGAAAACAGACATAGGTTTCCGGTAATAATGACTTTTTTTCTTGTGTTTTCTTTGGTTCATTTCCTATCATATGCATATGTTATTATCATGCCAACAATAGCTATAGATCGGTGAAGTACTAGCAAATCTCATTGTGCTTCCAATTTCTTTGATCTTGTCTGACATGGGGAATCGGGTGGAACTCGGTAGGCGCACAGGTTCGTAATAGCATCATTCTGTGAAGGTCCGATTTTGGGCCTCTTTCCCTACAGAAACTCATTCTGGCGGTCCGACCATACGCGTCTTGCTACTTTTACAACATCGAGCTCTGTACATCATTTGGTACAGACTGTGAGCACGCAATCATGATAGCACGTAGTGGTAACATAGCTGATGAGTTAACTTCCATCTTCTTCTACGAGGGCGGATTCAATACACCAAATGAAAAACCTCATGATGGACACCTCATTATTTTATTTGACAATTTCTGAAGCTTTCGCTCAGACCTCCGAGCTTCCTCAGCGGACACGCAAAGCTGACACGGTCAATCGAAGAGCATGAGCTACCATCATGCAACTTATTGATATCATGCACTACAATGATGCTGAACCAAAAGAACAAAAGAAATGAACTCCATGTACATGCATGTCCTAGACTGCGTGTAAAGAAGCAATCCTATTGGTGACAAAATAATAGATATATCACACAAAAATTGAATAACCAACATAAGCGTAAAAAGTACGGAAGTTACAAATACTGTACAAGTGTACATAACATAGAAGATTAATACTGAGAGAAATCGAATAATGCTTTTACCAAGTGAACAATGCTTCACAATGTTAGTCCAATCCCCCTTCACGTGAAAGTCACGATCAAGGATGACATTGCTGGTTTCATTGATGAACAAACTTTCCTTAATCCTGCGTCTTCTCAAATTCTTCTCTTTCAGCATCACATTAAAACTGTCAGGACGGTGCCCAAAAATCTATCGTCTTTGTGCACTTTTCATGCTCAGCTTCTCTGCAACTTGCCGTTCGACCAGATTCACCTACGTATATCTTTGAGCAATCTTTGCAGCTCACTGTGTAGACAGAAGAGTACTCAAGTAGCGTCTACGGATGAGAGTCATAGTTCATCTGACAAAGTTATGAAACTCCCCTAGGTTGAGAGGATATCAGATAAGTTAGGTCGATGTTTCCGGTACCTCGGTTTCAAAGAGTGGTTCACAAAAGGAAAACTTTAGGTTCGATCTTGTCGAGGCCGAAGTTAAGAAAAAGGAGTGATCCTTTGGACGTGGCAGGTGTTGTCTACACAGTGAGCTGCAAAGATTGCTCAAAGATATACGTAGGTGAATCTGGTCGAACGGTAAGTTGCAGAGAAGCTGAGCATGAAAAGTGCACAAAGACGATAGATTTGAAGTCGGCGATTGCTCAACATGTACATGAGTTTGAGCACCGTCCTGACAGTTTTAATGTGATGCTGAAAGAGAAGAATTTGAGAAGACGCAGGATTAAGGAAAGTTTGTTCATCAATGAAACCAGCAATGTCATCCTTGATCGTGACTTTCACGTGAAGGGGGATTGGACTAACATTGTGAAGCATTGTTCACTTGGTAAAAGCATTATTCGATTTCTTTCAGTATTAATCTTCTATGTTATGTACACTTGTACAGTATTTGTAACTTCCGTACTTTTTACGCTTATGTTGGTTATTCAATTTTTGTGTGATATATCTATTATTTTGTCACCAATAGGATTGCTTCTTTACACGCAGTCTAGGACATGCATGTACATGGAATTCATTTCTTTTGTTCTTTTGGTTCAGCATCATTGTAGTGCATGATATCAATAAGTTGCATGATGGTAGCTCATGCTCTTCGATTGACCGTGTCAGCTTTGCGTGTCCGCTGAGGAAGCTCGGAGGTCTGAGCGAAAGCTTCAGAAATTGTCAAATAAAATAATGAGGTGTCCATCATGAAGGAGTTTCTCATTTGGTATACTGGCTGACGAGTTTAATTATTTAATTGAAGCACGTTTTGACATTTTATATATCCTGAAGAGTCCATCTCCTGCTTGAAATTTAGCTTTTGCATTGTTGCGATAAACTATGGACTCAAAGACATGGGTTATATGGACACATCTCGACTACAATGCTTTGAAGTTCCTGTCTCCAAGGAAGTCCGGTAGATAGAACTTGCAGACAGTTGTAGCCGATTTATTCATTTCGCATGACAATAGTATCATATACTATTTCTACCTGCCTCAATGGTCATCAGAGTATGGTATTAGTGAATCGAAGGAGAACATTTCTTCTATAGTTCTAAAATTTCCGTTTTTAAGTTTTTTGGCGAAAATGGCTGAAAAATATTAATAAGTTTGCAGTCAGCGTCGTTTTCAGGAGTATGTTATAGCCATTCTAGCAGTTATGATATCCTTAAAGATACGTAACGGTAGCTGAGCCACAAATGTGGCGTTCACGGGGTTTTCAAAGCTCGCGATTTTTTCATGTAAGTTAGCCCATGCCTAGCATTTTCCAAAATTTTCCGTTGTGTTTATCAATGAGCGAGAAGCTAACATGGCATAGAAGGTAAAGTCTATCTTAATGCAGAGACACAGTCTTTAAATTTTTCTGTAGATGAATTTATAGTGGTTCATGGATAAACCTAGACCTTGGGATAAACGATTTGATATCACATCTAATTTATATGTATTAAAAGGTTTTGATTCTGATTTCATAAATGATCGCAACATCTATGCCACTAGCTTTCAGTGATGGTCAAAGGAGGATCAATTGGTATTTTCTGGAATAATAGGGTCAATTATCTTGGTAAATGCCTTTTGGGAGGAAAAGTAAGGACTTTTGACAGAAAAAAATTGACCGAGATATCTCAGCAAACATCAATTTCTTCCTTTCGCCTTTTTAAACCATGCCAGTTTATCTCTATGCACTAAGGGAAAATTCGCGGAAATTATTAACAAACGATAATACGAGATTTATTGTGATTTCTATATAGCAAAACTGAACAGCGAGATAAACTGGTATAGTTTAATTCATAAAAATGTCACCGTAACTAGAATAATATTAGGTCATGCTTTATTATTGGAACGCTGATCTGATTATATGCACTTGGCACATGTAGGCCTGTGCATGTGAAGAGGTTAGATATCTTGTTGGGAAATGAATTCATTGTCAAGTCAAGCAGGTGGACGCAGATTTATCTAATGAATTATTTTGTAATATATTAGGTTGCTGAGAGTAGATTTGGTTGCCTTTTTGACAAGGAAATTAATTTCACTGTGTTCCAAATTATCGTGACAATTTGTTTTTTATGCAAACGCATGAAAATTGTGTGAAGATACTTCCCTATTTTGCACGACCTAGAGTGTGATATCGAGCTGGATTATTCTGATCATAAATGCTATTTTTGAAATTGAAAGTGAACGAATTGATCCTGCTTTAATTGCATGGCATCTTTAGAAATATGGAGCAGTAGTATAGATACATAAATCACTGGTATAGAGCATGTCGGTGGGATAGAAATGTCTATAATTGCAGCAAGACCAGAGTTTCACTGTTACGGCTTCAGATATGCGGGTACGCTTCCAACCGCAGATAACTATCATCAAAGCTATTATTTAATTATTGTTTATTTTGTCACTTCTATCGTTATTACTCTGACCTATTGCATGCAATGCAGCACTGAGGAGTCGAAAGCTGTATGACTGATATGCCGATGTACACGTCATAATTATCAAAAATATTTGAATTCAATTTCAGTCTTATCATTTAAACATTTACTCACTGATCTAATTCATAAGACAGGCGGACAGAAATTATTGTCATAATTGTCGTAAACTATACTCATTCGTGTTTACTTCAGAGAAAAGTACCTCCCGCGCGAGGAATAATCTCTTTACTGGATATACAGTCCGTTTCATAAAAAGTGGATCATCCTAAAATTTGACTAAATAAAACATAAGTATGATACAGAAAGCATTTTTCATGTTATTTCATGTCCCTAATATATTTAAATGTCCTTGATAAGCTATGATACAGTAACGGTTCTTAAGAAGCTAATATTTTGTGTCCCTACCCTTATTGTCAATGACATTACCAATTCGTCTAGGCATTGATTCGATGATATCGTTGATTTTTGACTGATCTAACTTTCTCCACTCTCTTTTTAACAGTGACGTAAGTTGTGATACGTCCAAATGCCAGCCCAAATCAGTAGAGTCGCAACACCTTGTACCAGGGGACGATGTAAATGTCTCGGAATTTCCTGATCAGATTTTATCCATAATCTCAATTGACCATCACTATCCTTCAGACGGACTGATGCCTCATCAGACCAGACAACCCGATCCCATTGATTTCGCCAGTGACAATGACTCATTGCCCATCTGAGACGTCTTTTTGTATGCTGATCTGATAATTCGATCTGAGAGGGCCTCTTACAGCTCTTGAAATTCGACTCAATAAGTCTTCTACGAATAGTGGACTTAGAAATAGACGAGTAGTCTAGTGCAGCCATCTCAGTTAACGAGAGACTTGGATCAACTTTAACAAATCTCAAAATTAGGCGGTCTCTACGTTTGGATGTTTTGCGTGGACGGCCAGAGCCCTTTTTACGACAGAGTCGAAAATCATCATTATGCCATCGATGCACATTTGTGTAAGGGACATTTAGTCACTTGCTTGTAGCTCGCAAAGAAAACCCTAGTTCTAGCAAGGCTGACACTCTGCCTTTTGTGAATGCGATCTCGTTATTGTTCATTTGTGCTTTGTATTGTTTTCAACCGGTAAGAGATAGATTTCTAGCTGAAAGCAATCAGGAGTGCTGCCAACACCACCGCAACGAAGTCAGGAAGCTATGGAACATGAAGTCCAGTTAATCACATGTAGCAGTTACATTATTGTTGATGAATAATGGTGCTATACTGGCTCTGATTGACCGATTTTCTTTATTTTTGTTTTGCTTGATAGCTTTTGGCTTGTAGAACAACATTTTAAATAACAAAGGAAACAAATGTAATTTTGTAAGAGTGAGGTATGATTTTGTGTAACATTGCTAAATGAAGATCAAATTATCTACTACTTTTTTTATCTATAACAGGAAAACAACTCAATATTCATGCTTGAAATTTCCAACAATGATATTAGTAAGCACAACTGACATATCTTCCAAATTTCAGAGAAATTCGTTCAAGTTTGGCGGAGTTAGACAAAGTTGAAGTTAAGGCGATGTTTAAGGGTGATCCATTTTTTATGAAACAATCTGTAGTATCTACAATGTATGCATAAAGACAAATCATGAATATTTACACATCTTCATACTGTTCGTGTTTTTTAAAGTTCTCGACTATAAACAGCTACCTTATGAATTCCATTTCTGCTTTAAACATTGATATGAAACTTCATTTAAAAGTAGTGTGAGATTGAAATAAATTCCTTGTGGTGATTTTACTTCTAAATCTTCTGAAAATATACTTTTCGCTTAATCGGAACAAATTTCGATCCCCCGATGTGTCACGACTAAGCGGAGAGCACTGTTAATGTTTCTAAATTGCTTGAAAAATTGATTTGATATTTTGTTATAAAAGTAAATAGATCTAATACCGTAATGAAAATAAATGATATTTAGCTATTACTTATCGTTCGAATTTACGTCTTCATTCATACAGATATGATGAACGATGGCAAGGATTGGCGGGGCAACAAACTTGGCCGGAGGACCTCATTTTTTCGGAGTATGTGTTGATAGCAAATGGTTCTGGTTTAAAATTTAGTTAATTTCCTTTACACATTCCTGCACTAACCCGCGAATTTTAACATTTTATTACCAACTCATTTTTAGATAATGGCGAGAAGGGAAGAGGTAATTTTATGTTAACAGTTAAAGATTTGATGTCAATCTGTTGGTATTCAGCTCAACGTATATATGAAATTGGGCTCTGGCTTACTGATGTATTCATGTGAATGAAGGCAGTCAGTGCTAACGTTCATAATCATCATCTAAGGATTTGACATTCTGGGACATTCTCTTATGTTTGAAATTAATTCAGGTGTCGACTGTTTTCAGAAGTCGAAACCCTTATTTTGCAATGAAATATCTGTAGATAACATTTCGACTTTTCCGAAGGATGCAGACTGAAGCCTGTGTTCCCAAAATCCAATTGCTTCTGGATCTGTTTTCTTTCCCTTTCGAACCAAACATTTGGATGATGGCACTAACCCATCGCTAAACAAATTCAGTTGTTTGCAGACACGGAAAATTGTATGCAAATCAGATGAGTATTTTGCAAATTAGATACGACATCGTGAATTATAAGGCATGTTTGTAAATCAGACGATCAAATGCTTATCTGTCATGATTCCCGAACCGTCATTTGCAAATATTTTCGGAGAGAAGTTGACCGGGTAATACAATAATATTAACGAATGTCGAGAGTTTAAATTTTGCCTGACCTGGACTCTCTCAAAGAGTCTGTCTGGGCCCCTAACATCACTCAAAGTATTCAACCAACTTCAATGAACTTTAAGGAAAGTATATCTCTAGTCTGTACGTATTATCTATTTAGTATTATCTGGCATTTACATTATCAACAAAGTGATTTTGCAATTGAGATGCCATATCATACTAAAAACAGCATTTTAAAATTTATTTGTGACTTTTATCAATTGAACAATGACAGGAGGCAAAATTTAAAAAAAGATGAATTTTAAGCAAACATAAGGGCTAACATTTAGCAGCATACAGGAATTGCTTTTTGAAATGGCTTCATTTCCTCAGTCATCGTGGAACATATGTGATCATCGTGATCATCTACCCCTGACAGATTCACAAATGAAGAAATCTGGATTAAAACGTTATAAGTAAAAATGACTTGGGTGAGGGAATAGGCAATTTATAATGTCTCCAAAAACAAAGTTAAGAGATTCCAGATGCTGTAATATGCATGTAAGCAGACGGTTCCTTCGCTTACTGGTTTTTGAAGTTTTGTTGCGATTGACAAAGTAACACGGATTTCAAACTAAGAATGGTGCGGGCGAGAGGAAACAGATTCCACGAAGTAGTAATATCTGAAGCAATATGTCATGACCTTGACATGGAAATGATGCAAATGTACGCACGCCAACACCCTATCTTTCCTAAAGCAATTCGCTTGACCAGGATGTAGTCCATCAGCTAGGAAGCAAAGAAAGTGTCTAATATTCATACTGAGATGATTTATATGATCCGTTGCCGAATTTCTTGTATGCACCTCTCTCTAGCTGCCTTGACGGCGAATTGCTGCTTTTGGAATATCAGTTATAACTCAATAATGTGGCCGTTCTGATAGACACATCGCTCTGTTTGTCAGCATTTCTTACTATTGCTGTCTTCATTTAGTGAATGATGGTACGAGTCAAGAGATTTGATGGTGTACTTTTAATTTTATATTGGAAGCACTGTGAGACAGCTTCATATCCGTTGATGAGAACATGTAACAAATGACACTTCAATAGTGAACAAACAAGCCGTGAGAGAGGTTAGCCACGTTTCAAATTTGTTCGAAAGCGGAACAAACGTTAGGAATTCTCTTGATAAATATTTATTGGCCAAAGAAATGGTAAATTACGTTAAAGTCTGACAGGACCATCGGCGTCCAGCGCCTTCTCAGACGATGTACAGACCATTGTATATCCATTTCAGTTGTGTGGGATCGATGCTTGCACACTTGCTGTTTAATTGAATAGCAACTATAATTGTAAACTTTCCTGAACCGTTTTGAACCGATGTGAAAATGCATTCGATCGGCCTTCAGCCTTTGAATCACGATTTTAACATTGTTTCTCGGGATCATGCAACCTAGATACTCGTTCATGTCATCGTCAGTTTTTCAATATTCGGTCTTTACTCTTGAAGCGTATCCCAAGATTTGATCAGTCGAGTTCCTGGTGGGGAAATAGGATGTTGGCGCACGTTTAAATTTGATTTGTGGTACCAGTTTTTCATTATTTCTTATCTGAAACAATAAAAATCGCTGATGGTTGACTTTGTTTATCTAAGATGTGTCCCATGTAATTCATTAGTGTTAAATGTTCTATTATTTGATGTTGTCACTATTATTTACGTTGCAATTCTGTCATAAAAATGTCTGCTTGTCATTCGCTTCATGCGAATATGTAGTGTTGGCTTAATGAACTTGTTACACATTTATTATAATTGTGTGCAATTTATGCTATAATATATATCTGATTTCGAATGGTAAGCATCATTTTTTCTGGTAGGCGGTTTTTTTGTATTCCGAAACGAAGTCTGTGTTACACGCTCTTCCAATACAGATAAAGCAAAAATTCGTTTTCAGCAGGACCCTCATTTGCAATATTGATTCCGTATTAACATCGGGTCATTATTGTTTAGAGGATATCATAGTGTGTTGCTTCATGCCAAGTGGTTCTGAATTCAAATTCTCAAATTGTACTAACTGACGTTCGACCAATGAACATCAAAGGTTCAGGGATAGCTGTGTAACATAATGCAAGGTGTCAGAACGGCGAATGGCTGCCACAATGAAAACTGGAATTATATTTTTTCATGTTTCAAAGTTTTTCTCGTCATTTTTATTCGATGTTTATTTTCTTGAAGCATCCTCTCACCGCCTACTTCATTTGTTTCCGATTCTCATCTGAACAAGTGCTGTATCATTTAACAACCGCCTGCAATGTGATAGTCACATTCAAAGACGACAATGGACTATTCAACATGACTTATTTAAACTGATGCATCTGTTGTGGACTCACGCTGTTCAGTAAATGCTTATCATCGATTAGTGACGTTGAAACGCTTCCATTGCAACAAAAATTACCAAGAAACTCGGAAAATAATGCTTTTTCAACAATAATTCAACAGATTAATAATAAATCTATATCATTTATCATTCGTCCTCTCAACCGGATAATTTTTCTACGTCCGGAAAGTATCTTTCATTTAGGGTTTAAATCAATTGTTTTCGTACAACCTGTCGGGACTTTCGTGTTCAACACCAACATTCTAGACCTGGGAGGCATTGACCAGCAGAATACTAGGCATGCATGGATTGTGTAACTCACTATGGATTGGTGAAAGTTGCATGTCTTGCTATTTATGATGACTTTAATCACATCAATTGATGCTAGCTACGTCAACTGACTGACCTTGATCGGCAACAGCTGTTAACCGATATTCGTCTACGTATTAGAGTAGTGATTTTGTCATTGTCTTTTGTACATGGCTGCTTTTTTAACAGAATGGCAGTAAAAATCCCTCAGTGCTGGAGGCAAAATCAACTGAAAAATTTGCCTTCCTTGTTTTCATGTGAGGAGCGATTATGCAAAAGATGCTGTACATTGAAATGGTCTATTTCCTTAATTTTAGAGATCAGCGTTGGAACCGGCCGGGTTATCAAAAAACGGCCGGTCGTAGATGGGACGATGGCTGGCGTCTCTATGCTGGTTGGTTAAGGCTTTGATCGTCAGACATTATTTGGTCAACTTATGCCATTAGACATTATTCAATTTCCACATAGCATACATGAAATGCATGAATGGTTGGCCTACCGGTACTCCGCATAAGCGAGCGTTACATATTACAATACAATATTGCACAGTGTAAATATTCGCACTGTGACATCATGCTTTGTGTGATGAACAGTAATACTCGTAATGACTTATTTACTAGTCTAATGAGTTGTAAGCCTACTTTATAATTTATGACAATGTTAACTGCATTTTCAAAGTCTATTTAACACAAGCAAGTTGAAAACAGATAATCAAAGTAATGCCCCAAACGGGCATTAATGCAACAATAACATCAATACAACAATAATATATGCGTATATCTACAGACTGTCCGAGAAGTCACCCCTGGCTAGTTTTAACAGAAAGCAAATATGATTTATTAGAAGTAGGTGGAATTTAATTGTAACATGCATTTCACGCATATAGGAAGACGTCAAGATTATCGGCTTGCTCACCGTTATGCTCAAAGGATAATCGGATGCGTCTCCATGTTCTCTCAGACATCCGTTGTAGCATCTCAGGACTGACTGTCGAGAAAGCATCTTCCACTGTTTTTCGAAGATCTTCAGTGCTAGAATAGCGACGAGCAGATACTTGATTCTTGATAATCCCCCACAAGGCATTGTTCGGAGTTGTAAAATTTGGACTTCGAGCTGACCATATCAAAGGTGACGGCAACGGTGGAGAGCTATGGCCTATCCAACGCCTAGGAAAATGTTTGTTGATAATTTACAGCAAAATGAGGTGGAGCTCCATCTTGCTGGAACCACACGTCGTTCAATAATCCTCTGTCTCTCAACTGTGGTATTAAATAGTCTTCGAGCAATCCGGCGTAAGTCTTGGCATTAACAGAGGAAGTGAAAAAATAGGGGCCTATCAAAGTCGTCGAAGTCATTCCAGCCCACAACATCACATGTGGGTGATTTTGTTTCGGGGCTAAAGAGAAGTGAGGATTTTCTTTTTCCCAGAGCACAAACAACATTGCGCTTACGAGAACTTCGATAGATCGCACATTCATCACTGAATAACATTTTGGAGTGAGATTCATTGTCAGGAAAGGTGCTCAATAGCGCCCGACAGGCAGCAAGTCGACGGTCATAATCAACGTCTAAGAGTTCATCCTTTAACTTTGGACGATTTGGTTTGAGATCAAGATCTTCCCGCATGTGATCATGCAACGTTAATCTTGGAACCGCCAACTCTGCTGCTCTTTTCCTGATGGATTTCTGAGGAGATCGATCAACAGAAGCCGCAGTGTCCACTCAAGTCTCACCACGAGATACTCGCCTTCTACTTCTCGGTCTATCTAAGACTGACCCAAGCTCGAATGCTCGTTTTTCCCAGTCAAGCAATGTCGCTTTGCGTGGCGCAGCTTTTTGAAATCTTTGTGAAAACATTAACATAATCTCTGACATGGTTAGCCCGGTTTGAGGTCTTTCGTGAACCCAAACACTGGCAACTAGCCTTTCTTTAATCAAATATGCACTTACATCAGTCATATTGAATGTCAAAAATGCTAATTGAAAGGCTATTATTACAACATATTGACTAACTTAATTGAAAATCTATGCCGTTGCCTGGACAACACTCAAATACGTCCTACCTTCTCGATTCAACATAATCACTTGCAAAAGGCTATATTACCATTGCAGCCATCTAATGATTCATGCTTACTTAACCGAGTAAGTAGAGGTACGGTGACTTCTCGGACAGTTTGTTCATGTACATGTATGTCCCGCCTCCACAAGAAGGCTTTAAAGGTTTATGTCTGCGACGTGTTAACTTGATTTAAAGTGATTCACTGAAGTGATAATTACTCCTTTACTTGTGAGGGAATTCTAGTTATTTGCTCTTCAGTTTAAATTCAAATCTTTTGAGTATACATTGACGACCGCGAGCTGACGCATAAGAGTCTGGAAATGAATGACGCATACGAACAATGAGCTCGTCAAACTTGTCATCAAATTTTTCCTGAGACAGGAAGGGACTGTTGATGTACGTACAACGTCAATCAAAATGTATCGCGTGCAGTTAGTCTATCAAACAATTATCCACGATACACAGTCAAATGTTCGGCCCTAGATTGTATTGAAATCTATTACTTATTGTATCTCTAAGTTCCACGTGGTATGTATGCTACCCCATGAAGTGAATTTTTTCAAGATCTGGAATAATTTTGTAAAAGATCGATTCAGGAATTCACAGTGCTTCTAAAATTCATACAGGCTAGAATATATTGTTCTTGAAACTGTTTTTGAGATGAAGTAGGGTTTGAACTACTTGTATAAGTTGCCGGCAACCATTTTTAGGCTGTTTAATAAACAGTTAGCAATATTTATGTTAGATAGCATGCGTGTAAATACTCTCAAATTATGTTACATTTATATGCTTTTAATGTTGTAATGACTGACTAAACAATATATTCTAGACTGAATGTCGTCAATAGTCGACATGGGTATAATTAAATTAACCAGCCGGCCGGCGTTGCTAAAACTGGCCTCCCGGCCGGTTCCAACTCTGATAGAGATTGTTTCTATAGGGCATACTACATGTACTATTGTCCATAGTTTTGAAAAATGCGTTGCTTTATTTCTGCAACAAGACAACAGGAGATGAGTTTTAAGAAAAGTTTCGCATTACTGTCTTATCAAGGGATTACGGTTGGACGAAATGATGATATCTTTCACTTTTGTCAGAAATCTTATGGAAGACGGAACTCATATTCATTTGCTTTACATTGGCTAGAAATGTGAACTCTCTATGCGAAGGAGATTATTTCTGATTTCTCTATTTCTGTTAGAACGCGAATAATCTCTCTTTAGAGCGCTATGTATCGGTAGGAAATAGGAAGATTTTGGCGGGAATAACTTCTGTAGGACGACACGTGGTAACAAAGATGATGATTAGCGATTTATAACCGAAGTAAGACTTCCTGCCGCTGTAGTCGCTGACTGTGTGGGTGTTAGCATTCTATGCTGGTGTCGACAGAGCACTTCGGGTTAAATGCTGGTGCATCCGATGTGTTGGAGATCTCTTTATGTCTTTGGAATGTGAATATATTGATCTCATCAATTTATCAGGGCGTGAATGTAGAAGATAAGAATATTATTCTAAGTAAGTTTTAGATGGTGTTCTTCGGTTGTCGACAGCGAAGAGAACTACGAAGGACAAGTAAAATCAGAACTACAATCTGTTGACAGTCACACTTGCAAGCGGCCCGAGCCTCTGTTTGAAAATTCATATCCATTTCCATGTAAAGATTTGAGAGACTATAAATCATGGTTTGATAACGAGAAAATATCTTGATGCAAATCACATTCTCTTGAGGTTGATGTGGCTCACATATATGTTGGGTTTTTAGACGAAGTACATGCACGCGATCTCACGCGAATCAAAGGCAGCGTTCGTCGTGACCTAAAAGTAACCCGATGTAATTGCAGCACTAGAAGCGTAAATTAGTGTAAATTAAAAAAGTGGTACATAAGCTGAGGGCCCATGAAATTGGTTACGAATTATTTCGTTGGCCTGAGTCTTTCTGAGAGATCGAACGACATCTGTAAAATTCAATGATATTTCATCTTCGAATAAAAATGCTCTATTGGGATCCCCCAGGGGTGTAACCTCGAGTCCATGTTGCTTTCTGTACATGTATGAATGATAGTATTGAAGTAGTGAAGGAATCTACACAAATCTATTTGTACACTGATTACTCAAAAGATACATGACGTTAGAGATACAAATGCCAATTCAAATCTACCCCAAACATTGAATGAACTCGTGGAGTAGTGTGACACTTGGCAACTGAAATCAGCACATGAAAACTATTGTTATGGCTATTGGGAATATCACCTCTTTATCATATTGATGTTCCACGCCAAAATGGAACCCAATCTTGAAGAAAGACATTATTTTGATTTAGAGAATGCAGAAATATTTCAGTCGAAATGCTTGCCTTTTAATGGAGATCCGTTTTACTAATTAAGAAGATTAATTCTGATTAAGAATACTTCTAATCTTCAGATTTGATTATTTGGAATACAGACGGATAATTCAAAGTCGCTGCTGTCATATTGTGAATGAGCTCAACGTGCTAAAATGTGGCGACTTTATCGTGTTTACCGCATATTATTTCCTACCGAGGAAACTCAATTAGAGTGTGCCCTCAGTCAAAGCCAAATAATCACGTTGCTGCAGTCATCTTCGTTGGTAGGGCGGCACCGATTTAGAATTATCTCCGCATTGTTTTACTTTGAACTCACACTTGACAAGCGCAAGATATCTCCTAGCCACGTTGACTTAACTTCAATCTTGCAAATTATTTCCTGTTTAGAACAGTGACAAAGATGTGTAATAAATATTACATCACGATATATGCCATGCGTAAGCGTTCTACAGAATTTGTATAACCTTTGTCTTAACACTAGGATGGCTGAAAAGTCGAAATCGACTTTTCGCTGACTAATGCTAAAAATTCTCAGTATTTCCAAATATGATCGATGATCCTATCACATATGTAAATTAATTATTTTAGTCAAAGTACTTTGGGCTATTTGCACTTTCCTTGTAATTATTGTTGTTGCGCAATGCCGTGACTATATACCTAGATTGGCGAAAAAGTGATATCGACTGTACCAATTATATGTATTCGTCAAACGATATTATTGACTCCCTATTGACACAATCTATGACCCTTTGGTTCTTTCTGTCCGCATGAGACAGAATAAGATTCTGCTTAGCAGCTTGATATCACTTCAGCGCGTCAATAGAGGTCGGATTTTCAGATATCTATGTTCTCTTTAGGGAGTGAACAATAGCATTGATATCTGATCTCTGTGAGCGTGTCATGCAAGCGAAGCACACTGCAATTTCATTCTGACTGTTGTGCTTGTCATGGCCACGAGTTCTCGGTGGAGGCGGCTTGCCGCAGTGGATGTAGCCGAAATGGTAGTTGACTCTGGGAGTGAAATATCAGATAATGAAGACGAACCATCAGTTCCACAATCTTATGAGTCAAGTGAAGAAGATTTCGTGTCCGAAGATGAAGATTTTAATGCAGCTACAAGGGAAGACAGCCTTATTGGACGGGATGGTACTAAGTGGACTAGAATGACGAGATCTCTCAACGTCTGTCGCATCTCTGCGCATAATGTGTTTAGTGCCCATCCTGGTGTACCGACGTCGTGTAGGCATCAAGCTGCGAAATCAGAGTATCAGGCCTGGAAGCTGATTATCAGTGAATCTATCCTACGAAAAGTTCTGCAACATACTGTCTAGGAGGGTCAACGATGTGACACTAATTTCCTGCTTGATTTATGTGAATTAGAAGCTTTTATAAGCTTGACTTACCTTCGTGGTGTCTATGGAAGGAATCATCCACTTGATTTTCTATATAATCGATATTACGGCCCTAATGTTTTCCATCAAACCATGGCGCGCGATAGATGTAAGCAAATTCTCCGATATCTTCGTTTTGATGACAAGCCCAACAGAAGACCAAGAAGTGCTGATAAATTCGCTCCAATTTGTGAAGTATTTGATTTATTCTCCGGAAATTGCCAATCATCTAACATTCCGGAATATTCATTGACTTTGGATGAGCAGGTCCTGCCGCTGAAAACTCGTTGTGGTTTCATTGTTTTCATGCCCAATAAGCCTGATAAATATGGCATTAAATTTTGGATTTTGTGCGAAGTCAACTCGAAGTATGTTGTACACATAATACCTTATTTGGGTGCTCAGGAGAAGGCCGAACGAGGTGATTTACCTTTGGCAGAGCATGTTATTATGAAGATTTCGCAGCCAATCATTGGAAAAGGTTACAACATCACCATGGATAACTTTTTTACGTCACTCACTGCTGCAGTAAAGCTAAAGGAGAAAAGGACGACAATTGTGGGCACAATTCGAAAAAATAGAAGAGTTGAGCAGTGAAATGGTTTCTGTGAAGAAAAATCTGCCCTTCAATAGTGAGTTCTTCTACGATGAAGCTTCTGGCACTACATTTGTGAATTACCAATGTAAAAAGGGCAAAAACGTATGTCTATTGTCTACGATGATTTCATCTCCCACAATTGATGCCACCACAGAGAAGAAAAAGCCCGCCATCATTCTTTCATACAACAAGGATAAAGTCGGTGTTGACTGCTTTGACATGATGTCTAAACAGCTTTCTACTCATAGTCCTTGTTTCCGATGGCCTGTTGCAGTGTGGAACAATATGCTAGATATCGCAGCCGTAAATGCTTGGATTGTCTTCAAGAAAGTGACCGGTGAGGCTATTTCTCGACGTCAGTTCATCTTGAATCTGTGCAAGCAGCTGTCGGAGGACTATCGTCAAAAGAGGCAACAAAGACCTTCGTGTGCTTTAGATATTCCAGATGATGTGATGCCTCACAGACGTCAATGTCAATCTACTAGAGAAGGCAAAAATATGACAGTCACAATTTGCAAAGTCTGTTTGAAACCTACGTGTGGCTCCTGCAGCAAGACCAATTCAAATCGAATTACCATCTGTACATGCAAAAACTGCTAGTTTTTTTCAATTTCCTAATTGACATGGTGCGCGGTCTTTGCCACACTTGATTTCTTTTGTCAAATACAAAAATGTTTCAGATCAATTTTCTTTTTATTCCTTTGCTATTTGGGGAAATTTGCTTCAAACTTAGTAAAGAGAAACCGACATATAATAATGCACTTCAAATGGTACGAAATACATAGGAAACGTGATGTAGTAGGCCTAAAGTTGGCCCATCACAGGAATATTGATCTCAGTACATTGCAGTGACAACAGAAAACAGTCAAATTTGGAAAAGGCATGTGCTTGCAGGTAGTGGACCCAAGCTACGTTGATTTGGAGGCAAAATAATGCGAAAAGTCGCTTTCGACTTCTCCGCCATCCTAGGTATATAAATCATCAGCCATCCTAGTGTTAAACGATCATAAACTTTCTTATTACGCATAATGTCAATAAAGTACCGAAAGAAGACGCTATAAAATCATTCATTTGAAAGTATCGATTCTGTGATGTGCACTCAAATCCATGCAAGATCTAAGTGCAAGGTACTAATGGGAGATTATAATTAATTCTTTTGTCTGTAAATCAGAGTCTGCAGACGAGCAGTTTACACTCAGTACTCTGCAGAAGCTGCGCTCTGTCTTTCAAGCGATCAGTACAGCTCGGACTGGTTGAACTCCTCTTAACTAACTGTTTAGAAAGCTGTTCGGCTGCATAGCAGTTAATTTTGTTTTTCTTTTTCCTGATTGACCCGTGTGGCAATGAGAAAAATTGCAAAGTGTCAATTCTCCTCGACATATAGATAAGAGAAAAAATATTTGAAAACTGTCAAAATGTTTCCTCGTCTGTATATGCACCGGTAGACGAATTGACTCGTCGCAATCTTTCTTGATTTTCAAAACTGTATTGATAAAATGGAACTAGAATACTCAGTATTTGAAAGATAGACGGAATGTCTCAACAAGTTCTTGATTTCTACCGTTGAAGATTCGGAGTGTCAAGTTGTAAAGATGATTGGATCAGTCATCAATTTCATTATGCCAGGTTAGTTTGCAACTGCGGTCGGCAACCCTTCACTGTCACGACCTGTTATTTTCAATGTAAAATCCAACGTGGAAGAAAGAATTTCTGATTCAGACATCGGAGAGCATCCAGCACCAATTGCTTCCCAATTCCTGGATCGTTTGGAGTTAAGCGGTAGATTAGAATGAGGAGATATCAAGAGCATTCGATAGACAGACATAGATTCTTTTCTTTACTCATGCTTAGTTGCTCTCTGAATATGTTTTTCCTCGATAGAGTATGAGGACTGTATTATCATGGATATGAGGTTATCAACATACCAGGAATGCGATTTTTCGGTTATCAACGAAATTCTGACAGGCCCCCTGGGTCTTCTTGATATACTAAATGTGTTAGTCATGTATGATGTTCCTCTGAGATGGCACCACACGCCTGATATATGCATTACCACGATTTGTAGAATCATGAAGCTCAAGACGCAACAATTGAGACATCTCTTACCCTGAATTCTCAGCTATCACTGGGTGGAATTGAACTGTCATTAACCTTGAAGATAGTTTTCACATCCCAAATTTTGGGTCGCAAATCCAAAGGTTGCCGATCCCTGGTTTGGGGTTTATTCAGTCTTGAATGCAAATTGGATTGAGTTTTCTCAGAAACATCATTCATTATTTGTGCACATTTTCACAGATGTAAACACGCTCATGTACTCGTATCGAAAGTTCTTCAGTGGTCATCACATATTACATGTACATGATGTCGATAGCTTACTGGAATCACATCTCTTCAAATCCATTCGTATATTTCCAAAGTAATTGCAAAGTTATGCAGATTAGTGATTGTTTGAATCTTCGATATAACTTATAGGTTGAATGTTGTTCAATTTGATGCGAACAGGGATAAATTTCATTATCTCATGATGCTCCTATTCAATTAGAGCTGGTACCATGAAATCATAGATATCAATTGAACACTTCATAAGCTAATATTCTCTCTGAATGAAAGTAAACGGTGAAACCTGGATCCAGTATAGGCTACTCGTCTATATAGAAAGTTGCGTAGCTGAGAGGCTTATTATTAGGCACTCAACCACCGAAATATATCGATAAAGAAAACGACAAGCACCAGGTGATGTTCGGAAAACCGAGTATGCTCAACACCAACAACGACGATATCATCAGATATTTCACAAAAATGCTCACAGCGCGGCATCTGTACATCACAGAGCAGGCATCGTTATATCGGTTCCTTGCACGAGTGCGTCCCTGGCTCAATGTAGTAGTCAAGAATATGCAAGAATACTTATTAGCAGTGGCGTCGCGTGGTCCGAGACCGTAGGCCTTCGCTTTATAGTGGATATATTTCTGCAGTAAAATTAGGTCTGCTAAAACGTTTATTGTGCTCCTCATATTCTATCCTTTGAGAGTGGTTTAGTTTTTATTTCAACGCCATTAACTTCGTGTACGATGGTTAGAGTTTTCTGCATAATCCCTGTGACGACTGGCCGGTGTAGAAAATAACCACTGTTGAAATCGCTACCATAAACATAATATTACAAAGATGCCTTCAATCATTGAATATCTCAGACTGAATCACACATCAAATTAGGAAACCTTCATCGCTATCTCCTTTCAGCGGCTTCTAACCTTCCGATACGACATTCAGCCATTGGTGAACGCAGGCACGACGATTCAACGCGTCATCATCTTCTCCAAAAATTGGCGAAGCCACGAATAGGGAAAATTTGCGCAAATATGCAAATATTTCTGCAATGTATTTGCATCTGCGTTTCTATCTGCAGAAGACGAGCTAAGCGCACACGCTACACCTATCACACAAATCTCTGATTTGCTGTGAACACTTTCCTAGCATTGTGTGATTGCTTGAAGATCCTCCAGTTAACAGATGAGAACTGGTGCTCTGAGCGTATTTGAGAGTAGTGACTTGAAACTGTAAAGTGTATGTAAAGTTGTAAACGTAAAGATGCTCTCAAAAACAAAAAATAAAAACTTTTTGAATCTTTGTTTTATGAAAGTAAATATTTATTTTTGGGTATGCGGCGAAGGCCTCGCAGGCACGGAGACGTCGCCACTGCTTATTAGCAACTTTGGTTCTTAAATGCAATATTGTTAATAGTGGCAACAATGATCCCGTAATTAAATTTTTTTTTCAACATATGCATAGTTAAAATAGCGAGTTGAGAAGTTCTATAGTTCATGCTTGTCAACTTCCGAAAGTCATACATTCCCAAGCGTTTCATCTCATGATAGTAAACATAATTAATCTACCAACAAATAATGCAATGATTCAATGCAAGTAAGAAGTTGTTTTTATAGAAGCTTTAATACTGTGAATTGTAAGCAACTGCTACTATGACGCGAAAGGCGTGCACCATGAAGTAAGTCAAAGTCATTTTTATTCATTAAAAGCAGTCAAGGAGCATAATAGAACCAAATACCGATAGCATTTTCGTACCATTAGCCACAAAACACCGCGTTAATGATTTTCTGTTTCATGGTCATTTCTTTTCACGAATAGATAAAATTTCTCATTTTCACTTGAGACTTTTATTTTCTCAACACCATCGAATTCTACCAGATCTAACCGATATCAATGATGATTCATGAATGTAAAACGAAGTAGAATTAAGGAATTTTCTACTACTGAAACCCAACCGGCGTTTATTAACATCCTTATTTGATCAAAAGTGATCAAGAAATTTCATATCCATTTTCCTTTTTTGTAGCAATGAATCAAACGTCGAGTGTAATCCGCGGTTCCTGGTTTCGAGATGGCAGCTGGCAGCCATTGGAAGAGGAATTATCCGATCAATTAGAGAATGAGCATTTATCGAAGTTTGAGGGCCTTCCCATTGAAAACACTCCTTGTTTGATCAATGATTCTGCCTCTACAAGAAGTTCTAGTCCAGCTTTGTCAACCGGTGGAGAGAAGAAGGAAAGCAGGAAGAAAGTTGGTGAGTTTTGAAGACATTTGACAAATTCCTCTTTACAGTCAATCGGAGCAGCAGCACTTCAATCAGCTACATTCAAGTACATTGAATTATTGCATCCGCAAGAATGCATCACAAGCTGCAATCTACACCAATCCATTAGCTACAAGCTACACCAATCCATTAGCTACAAGCTACACCAATTCATCAGCTGCAATCTACACCAATCCGTCAGCTACAAGCTACACCAATCCATCAGCTACAAGCTACACCAATCCATCAGCTACAAGCTACACCAATCCATTAGTTACAATCTACACCAATCCATCAGCTACAAGCTACACCAATCCATCAGCTACAAGCTACACCAATCCATCAGCTACAAGCTACACCAATCCATTAGCTACAATCTACACCAATTCATCAACTGCAAGCTACAACAATTCATCAGCTGCAAGCTACAAGAATCCATTAGCCACAACCTACACAAATCGATCAGCTGCAACCTACACCAATCCATCAGCTACAAGCTACACCAATCCATTAGTTACAATCTACACCAATCCATCAGCTACAAGCTACACCAATCCATCAGCTACAAGCTACACCAATCCATCAGCTACAAGCTACACCAATCCATTAGCTACAAGCTACACCAATCCATTAGCTACCAGCTACAACAATTCATCAGCTGCAAGCTACAAGAATCCATTAGCCACAACCTACACAAATCGATCAGCTGCAACCTACACCAATTCATCAACTGCAAGCTACAACAATCCATCAGCTGCAAGCTACACCAGTTCATCAGCTCCAAGCTACACCAATTCATTCTACAAGCTACACCAGTTCATCAGCTGCAAGCTACAACAATTCATAAGTAGCACTCAGTTACTGTATTCATCAGCAAGTTATCTGATGTGCATGTTGAATTAAAGTCCAAGTTTTTGCACATTCTGAAAAAATTCATTGTATGGTCGCTTTCTAAAGGTTTCATTCCTTCAACTTTGATCTTGAAAATTACGGCATCGTCTCTTCTCTTCAACAAGATTCTGCATAATGTAAGCGTGCAGAATACAGACAGAAGTGATAAATTTCTGTGTTTGGAAAGTGATTCCTCATAGCTTAGAGATATGTGTTAAAATTTTCTTTTGACAATTCTGAGGCAAATTTCATATTAAAGCAGGATGTATGTTTTTAATGCACTTTAATGCAGGCCTCACAAAATCTGCACATATCCATAATAGTATTCTTTATAAACCATTCTCTGAAATAGAAAATTTAATTTGGTTAATGCTTATTATGAATGATACTCATTCGCTGACATTACTGTCTGATAATTCATATTCGTACCAAGTTTGAAATTCTTCAAATAAAACTTCTTCCTTTTGTAGCATAAACCTCACTATTATGTTTTATTACGCTCGTGTATTCAGCAATAATAATAAAAATAATCTTTCAGTGCGCGTATAGTTACGAGTACAATATGCAAAAGTCTACAAGAGATCCAGGCTAAACAGGTGCTTTCAATGTAGGGATACGCAAGGATTTGAGATTTGTTGAAAGCATGGACCTCTGATATGTAATGAGTGTAAATGAGAATCATAGTATGCGCACCACACTGATGGCATTTTCACGGCAAGACTTATATTTTTCTATGAAACATCACTTGAATATGAATACATTCACGTCTAAATTAACGATTTTAGCTGATTTTGTTACGTCCATTATCTCATTTAAGAATGTGTAATTGTTGAAAATTCACTTGATATTCATTGCCACAATGTTAGCTGTCTGTTAAAGGGCAATCGATATAAATACGTAATGAAATGCATCTAATAATAATAATAATAATAATTCTGTATTTGTGAATACAACAAGCGGTATTACAAAGAAATATACACAGGAACAAAATCACGATATGATGGAAAATTTGACAAACGAATTGTTGTAAAGAGTTGTTGTTGTATCTCTGAGTATTATTTCGCGTCCTTGTACATTAGAGGTCCATGGTTGAAAGTCTTGTCATCATTTATTATCCTTCATTCAATAATAACGTTGTGGAGAAGTTTTAATGAATTGCTGATTTCTGTTATTCAAGATCTCAGTTGTCCTCTTCAAGAAATGATTGAAACAGCAATCATCAAGATGACGGGTTGGTATTATGTTAAAGTTTCCTCTCATTCACTCCGATGACGCAAAATGCACTTATTTCTTATTCTTGAAGACTTAAAATGGTTGCGTAGGTGGCTGGAATGATGTCTAAAATAACTATTTGAGACGAAATGCGGGTTTATTGCCAAGAATAGACTTCTTTCAATCCAAACAGATTGAAGGAAATAATGAGTTGTTTTGAATTTCCTTTTACAATCACTTGGTTAGAGTTTCTTTCATCACAGCACTTTGGAAGTGTTTCCTATTGTTCTCTTTTACAACAGTTTGTGAATTATTCATTGATTCGATTTGTAGACTGATATCACAGCAACTTTGATAGATCATCTCATTTTTTGCAATTTGTATTGATCATTGGCGGCGCAGTAATAATCAGAAATATAATTGAATTTGCCTATCATTGATTGATAATTCGAAGAGCCGATATTCAGTTGAATTGTTGTCCTCACAGGATTCAAACTGATTGCTTTGAGATCATATTTTGAAATTGCCAGAAGTTTAATAAAGGCAATGGCGAATCTTCCGACTATTGGATAATACCGTGCATAATGTTTACTTAAATATCTGAAGCTTCAGATCTTGTGAGTAGTTGAGTCCAGGTGTGTATAGGAACATTGCACTGTAGGTGAATGCCTGATGTCCGGTACCGCCATATTTTCCTGGTTATCCGGCAGACGATAATCGATCACCGGTTCCGATTTCAGCGAACCTCTATGGATAATCAATACAATGCAGTCATTGGTTTTCAATGATCGTGGCATCAGGGTGGCGGCCGAGCCCGGGAATCGCCCTAAATTTTTAGCGAAATAGTCAATTAGCCCTTAAATAACCCGGTAAGACCATTTAGTTATCTTTTGTTACTGCGTTTGATTAACAAAACTTCTTGACTTGTTATACTTGTCATACCGTCATATTTTTTCGGTAGACTCGCAGTATGCCACAGTATGTATCCTTTCACGATATACGTAATTACGATTGCGAGTCACGTAGGCTATATATGTAGTCATATATCGCTTATCTTCACATCAATAAGCTCACGTTGCAAGACATCACGTGTGCACAATTTCGTGTGCAAAATAAGTCTACTTTACTCATGGAAATTGAACACCTGAGCATGAATTGCACAATCTAGACTGTAGCTTGCCTACTTCTATATCCACAGCAATTTGAGGAAAGCTAGATATCATTCAAACATTTGCTCAATTGGATTGGATGGCTCAAAAAGTAAGCTATCACCATATCAATGATTCGACACCAAAAATTGATTCCATAGCAGTAATTGATGAGTTTGAGATCTCCACAACTGTTTTGAGAGACTAAAAGTGTAGCCTAATGTTATATGCTCCGGTAGGCCTGCTACTGATAGGGGTGGATAAAATTAAAATAGTGAACAAGTGTAAGGGTTCTGCTACACGAAATATATCAATTTCAATAAAATTAACCATCTGAGGTCTTATTGTAGCACTGAACATCGTGAAACCGCTTCTTATTACTACTGATATCGTGCGAAATGTTGTTGACTTATAAAAATATCCATATTTTCGTATAAGAAGGCTAAACGATACTCAAAAGATTAAATAGATTGATCAGCTATGCGTAAGTATCATTGCTTTACTTAAAATGAACTTGCTGAGTGGTTTGACATCGATTTAAGCAAGCAAACTAAGAAGTGGCAAGAGAGGTCCACTAGACCCTTCATGTATCCCCCACAGATCTCAGAGAGCGTGAAAAAGCTGAGGTCTTGGGGGATTCAAAAAAAGTTACAGAAGAAAAGCACACATGAAATTTGAAAATGATAAAATTGAAGCAAGTGACAGCTTTTTAAAGTTTCACTCGATCTTTGGGACACCCGACTCCGCCTCATTTCCATGATATACAAAAATACATCTGATGGAAGAATATTGAATAGATAGAGATTGCGATTGATTTTACTCACAGTAAAAACTAATTCCCGATGTCCGCAGAGCATTGGGTGTGCAAGTTTTCGAAGACAATGAAGTAAAAACTCATATAAATCATGAAGAAAATAGTCGTTCTGAGCCTATCTCTTGGGAAATCATCCCGCGGAGGGGTCGAGGATTGTTTAAATGGGCGGGATTAATAAAAGTAAGAGACTCTCATGGCGGAAATTTGTTGACGAGTGCGCATAAGTTGAAAATGTCTAAGTTGGACGATCTCAGTCAATTCAATTATTTTATTGCTGTCTATTAATCGATGAAAATGGCGCACAAAAGTATTGGAGTGAACGCCGACAATAAATTTACCACAGCTGTTTGAAGGAGAGATCATTAAATCTCGTGGAGATCACAATATTGAAATTGCAATGTTTGTATTCTGAATACCAGATTTGTTGTATAATTTTTTCAAAACAACTGAGCTTAATTAACTAAGTAAGCATGTATTGAACATAAAAAGTTGCAATGAACTTTTCCTTGCTTTTCGGTTTCTAACAACAAGCCACTTTCAGGAAAGAATACTTGAGACTGCATGATTTCATAGCTCTTTCATCGACATCTGCAGTGCATCTACAGTAACAGTTAGCCACAGTGTGAACTTAAGCACTCTTTCACATCAGACCCTTAATTTCAATCATATTCGATGCCACTTATTACTATACGAATTCATGAAATTTTCGTAATTCCTCCTCAAATCCGAGTTTTTCTCTGCCTCTGAAAGGTAAAACGAATTGAGCATCTACGAAGTACGAAATACAATCCACATATTAAACGCATCCAGCAACCGTTTAAATTCTTGACCTCCAATACCGCTGGCCATTAAAGCGTTTTTTTAGGGGTGCAACGATCAATCGGCCGATTATTGACAGTGCAGAGTGATAATCGGTAATCGCCCGATTATTTGCCGATCAGTGGACCTTTTTTTGTTGATTTTTTGAAGATTTTTGTTGATTTTCATTCAAATTTGGTGACTGATCGAAAGACAAGATTTCAAATATTTTGATAAACTTCACTCTACATGCACATTTTGCATTGAACTACTAATCTAAATTCAAATGACTTCCTTTTATCATTTCAATGATTGAAAACAAAAGACTTTTCCCTTAGATTAGATTTTCACAATGATTATGAATACTGGTAAAAGAGTTGTTCTCACATATTATCATGTACAAGTACGTAGGGCTACACTCTGTTATTTTTCGCCGAGCCTGGGTATAAGAGCACAGACTAGATTCTCGTTCCGGTCCCGTCTGTCAATTCTTTGAAAGCCTGAATTCTTTGATCCCGTTGCAGATTTAACTTTTTGCCCATGCCCGTCTGATTTGAAATTGGTAGCCATTTGAAAATATTCACAAATTATGGTTGAACAATCAATGATTATATATATTGCATTATCAAGATTCACTCAAATGTCTTCTTGTTCAGAACAAAGGCATATGAGCATTCAAAAGCTAATGTACAGCATGTCCCAAAAGTCGCTAAAAACTTTAATTGATGATGGTAGCTCTCCTACTATACCGATTAGTCTGAAAGTTTCACAGTAGAAACTGCACATCATGGGGTTTTGTTAAATAGTAAAGTTTGTCTTCATTCGACTTCTTAAAGCTATGTGATAGAATGTTGTTCATTACAATAAATTTTAGGCTTTTTTAGTCAATTATAAAAATGAAAACTAATGATTTTTTCCTTGAATATCAAATTTTACACAAAAGTAGAGTTCATGATCAGCTACACTCAGTCACTCAATGTGTCCACCATGATATTCTTGGATCATTTGGAGGCGATCAATAAGTGATCCAAGTGCATGTCGTACATCATCTGTTGAGATGACCTCCGCCACACGAGACGCCTGGCTTTCAGGTTGGCTATTGTCAACAGTTGTCCTAGGGCATAAACCAACCTCTTTAAATTTCCTCAATACCAAAAGTCAACTGGTGTCAAGTTTGGAGGAGACCGTGGAGGCCAGAAGTTGAGGAAAAAGTGACTGATTACGCGATCCGTGGTGAAGGTGCTCTCCAGAATCTTCTGTGAGCCTTCAAGACTGGAATCACGTGAGTCACCAGCATGTGTAGGTATCCATCGCCTTCAATTGCATCAGATTCAAAGAAATACGGAGGAATCGAAAGTTAACCACTGACTCCGACTTAAACGCACAATTTGAGAGATTGAATTGTCTTTTCTGCATGATAGTGGGGATTGCTGGGACTCCATACGTAGGCATTTCTCGTGTAGACCGGTCCATCAAGGTGAAAATGCGTCTCGTCCGTCCAAAGCACGGTCTCCAAATAGGCAAGTTGATTATTAATGAACCATTCAGCAAAGTGTCTTCGTTTTTCGAAGTCATCTGCTTGTAGCTGATGGCGGATCGATATTCGGTACTTTTGGTATTGAAGCTTCTTGCGCATAACTCGATGAACACTAGATCGATCGCCTCCAAATGATCCAAGAATATCATGGTGGACACATTGAGTGACTGTGAGTGTAACTGATCATGAACTCTACTTTTGTGTAAAATTTGATATTCAAGGAAAAAATTATTAGTTTTCATTTTTATAATTGACTAAAAAAGCCTAAAATTTATTGTAATGCACAACATTCTATCACATAGCTTTAAGAAGTCGAATGAAGACAAACTTTACTATTTAACAAAACCAAAGCTACCATCATCAATTAAAGTTTTTAGCGACTTTTGGGACATGCTGTACATAGCCACCAACTGAATGTAGTTTTTGATGTATATAGTGAACATGCATATTTTCATATTCGTAGATGCTACGTATTCTTAATTCGAAACATGCAAACACGTGCCTGCTATTCAGACCGTAATTATGAATCGCGCCCGCCAAGGAAATTTCCATGTTATCAGTAAATTATCCCGGCAAAAAAATGTTTGGAAAATTCTGTCATATCTCGAAGAAGTAATGATTTTAGCATTCGCCATGATGCACATGGCAATGTAAGCGCACAAATTATGCTCGATTGCGCAGCGCAATACATGTATTGTATATCGAAATATCAAGTTCTAGAGGACGGCAAGGAAAATAACCTTAAGAACGAGCGACCGATTATGTTTCTAAAAATCCAGGCGAGGACTCGGTTTCCACTACGGAAAAAGAGGTGATCTCAACTTTTCATGCTTTTCAAATTTTAAGTAGTCCTTGTCCATGTCACGATCTCGTCTCTGGTTGACTGCGACACGCAGCCATTCGCTTTGCAGCTGACCAGTTGCTATTGTAGCCTTGTGATGGAGCACTCACTAGTGTAACTGGAATACCTGGGTTAGAATCCCAGCGCGGAATATCGGCCTGTACGAGTATATTGCATTTATTTCTGTAAACAACGGATGAAATTATCATCTATCAAAGTGAAGTACTATAGTCTAGTAGGTAATTACGAGTCAATTCAGACCCTTTTGACATAATAACAGGGATGAGTTTTGTCCTTTCATGCCATTATTGGTTAGAAAATGGATCGGTTCATCCGCGTCTCTATTATTTTAATCATGCTGTTTATCGATGTGATTTTGCTTAGAATGAAAAGCTTATGTAGTCATAAGAAATAAGCTTCTTGCTGTATATTTCCGTCACCAAAATTACTTCTACGGGTAACAAGTAGCCTACTAGAATATTATCAAAAGCAACTGATAAAAGATCAAAATTGTTCAACTCTATGTAGGACTAGACTAACATCGCAAAGTTTTTTGCATGGAACATTCAGGACCTGTTTTACCTTTCGTTTGGTCACTTTACTATTATAAAATTTCCTTTAACTAAATCCGTGCTTTTAGTACATGGAAAACGTCGATTTTAGATGAATTTAAAAGAAATAATAGGTCCGATTAATCGGTAATCGGCCGATTATCAAAATCACTAATCGTTACACCCGCAATATTCATAGTAATTCCAAATGGAAAATGATTGAACTTCCGAAGTAAGCGTAATCAAGTTGTCAGCTGTAGTTGAATGGATGGAAATGCTCAACGATTCATCTAAACTATATTCCATCTTTGAATCAAACTGATTGCAAACGACTGTTCTAAAGTAGAGTAGGAGACGACTTCAATTGTTTATATTTTCCTTACCACCAGAGATCAACTGAAAAGCCTCATATTCTGCTGTTCCCTCTGTTCTGTACTTTGCCGGTTGACTTGTTCTTCTGTTTTACTTCATTGTTGTTAGAAGACGTCTGTGGGCCTTTAATCATTAATGAGGTTGAATTTGATAAGTTAAAATGCATGATCACGCTAATTGCAATCACCTAATGACTTTTATACAAGCATGAAATAATTCATTCGTCGCATGTTGCTTTGTAGAACAGAACTTCAGCGTGTACAAGACATTAATTATCTCTACCTATTACCAAACTGCTCTGTATCTCAGTAAATTTGTCATCCGACAATATGGATTTGCACTGTTATCTTCCATCTACTCAAAGTCATTTCAACGTCAAGTTTCTTCAAGTATTGTCTTAAATGTATTGAAATGAGTGAAACACGAAGGAAATTTCGGATTTATCGAAGGAGAGAATTTTCCATTTCAATGCAAATCTGTTGCTCACCTGTCAGTTGGCAGAAGTGTCACTCAATGTAGCGAAGATTCTAAAGTGTTGAAGAATTTTGCACGAAAAGATGCGAATTGTTGGTTTATATAATTGTATCCCGTATGTTTATACCTTTCCATGTTTTGTACTTTTTTAGCTATTTTGCAATATGTAGCAGTTGTAAATCAATTCACTTGTCTGAAGCTGACATGCGTGTGCTGATTAAGACATTTTGTATGGTACAAAAAGTAGATTATGAAATTTCAGTGAGACTAGTTATTTCCAACTCTGCTCAAACTGACTAGAATCACACCGGTGAAGTGGAGGATTAGAGGAAGACGTCCTCTTCATACTAGATCTTCAAAACACTCAGTCATAACCTGGATTTCTTCAGATCTTCCTAATCAGGCTGTTTCGTGTACCTGTTAATAACCACTCGAATTCCCATGTGCTCCTCTTTCTCGCTATACTCGCACTCACTCAGACGTTAATCCTCAAACACCAGACGGTGTATTGAACTGTCCATTGTGGGAAACAAGCCGCTCCGATTCATTGCAAGATACTAGTTCTGTCATCAAATCAGAGCCTACGTGCCTCGACAACTGCCTACGTGCCTGTTCCATTCAAGCTGATACACACGAAGAGGTGAAAAATTGTAATGTTGAAAGCTCCAACGCCTCAGAGCAGCTGATCATTATATTTATTGTATTTTGGGAGCACCAAGTATTTAAATGAGGTAGTGTGTCAGTTGAATGCATTTCGGACGCTATCAGGATCTAACAGCCTCTTTTGTTGACAATCTTTTGACACTGTCTATAGATTGTCCCTAAAGATATTCTGATTGCGCCCAAAATATATTGGTCTAACATATTTAACTTCATTTTATACTTGATGTCACCAAAACGTCATAAAAAAAGTAATAAAAAAGATGCAATACACAAATAACAGCAACATTTCACGAAGTATTTCTGAATTAATGTTCCTTTGCCTTCAGGCGGCTAGATAGCTTCTATGACTTATCTGGGAGTTCAAGGTTCATCAGTTTGTTTCCCTATTTTCGTAGTAATAGGTTCACACATAGAAATTAACAATACCATAGAAAGTCCTAGAATGGAAATTGCATGAAAATTGTGGCACTCGCCGGGGGAACTTAGTTGTGGCAAAATGCAACTTGTGCGATCTGGTTTCCACGTTTTTTGATTGACATTTATATTTATCAGGCCAATTCTTGATCTGGATTGTTGTCCCTTGTCCAAAGACCATGTACTCAAAAGCAATAGTGAATTTACAAAATGCTGCGCCGACGGGATGATAAAGAAGGAAATCCTTTTAAACGTTGTGTACGTTCATCATTTTGAAATATCGCTCCGATAATCTATCAATAGTATAATCAGACTCTTATGCAACTTGTAATGTCGATTTAAAGAACATGCATATTGCATAACTCCAGCTTGAGGTCAGAGGCCAAGAAATCTTAGAGTATTCATTTTACTTTAAATGGTTCCCCTGTTCATTAAATTTGAATAATTTTCAAAATCTCTACATGCATTCGAATATCAGCTTCCAAAATATCACATGTGTCATTCAATGATTAATTGAAAAGTTCCAGCGACATTTCATTTATTTGAGAAATGATTGTCGGTAAAGAAACTTTCAATGTGTTTATTCCAGAGAAGCGCCAGGTTTCTTAGCCGCTTGAAGGAGAAACTATCCAATAATTAGACCTTCTATCAGTGAATTCTTCAGATGTTCTTACAAACAGCACACCGACCACTTTCAATCATAACTTTGTGAACCAATTTTTAATTCGCATTCCAATATTGAAAAATTGGAATATTGTTGTCAGTGACTGCTACAAATAGACACACTATATTAATCCATGGAATAGTAGGCTATTTCACATGAAAGAATGCCGCCATCTCACTTGCAATTCTCTTCATGAAAATCCTGTAATTTGGTGCCAACAACTTCCACAACCAACTTGGCAAATAGTTTCACTATGATATAATGTTTTAGATCGAATCTGATCTACAAACCGTAGATTTTTCCATGTGCCATCATTGTACATAGGCAAGATATCAAACTTCTATTCTAGTCATGGACTTCTATATTATAGCATCTGGACAGATATCTAAAATAGCACGTATACGAGATGAGGCTGATATTGTATTTCATATTGATGCATTTAAGCATGTATCGGTTGATTAATTTTCGTGATAATGTATATACTATATCTGGAAGATCATGCCGATTTGCATCAATTTTGAAATATAATTCCTATAGTCTCTTTTTCAGTCTGACTTTGCCCATTGGTGAGACTCTGATCAGAATTTTCAGTCGCCTTTTGCACATTGGCAAATGAGTTATCTGAGGAAACTTATTCATGTATCAATCAATGTCATTCACATAGATCTGCTGGCTACTATTTTTTGAATTAAAATCAAACATTGGAGTGCTGCTATTTACAGAAATTATTTACGAACACGCAAGATTTTAAAAGAGAGTTAATCAATAATCAAAGTCAAATGATTAATCCTTTGGAAACAAACTGACATTTCAGGTTTGCACTTTTTTACAAATATTAGGTCACATCTCTCCTTTTCCAAGTGAAGCAGCACATCAAATAACACAAAGTGCTACGTTGATTCGTGGATTGGTTATTGATTTTGATTTTACTTCCTGAAATGACTTTATTCATTCGGGAACTTTCGAAGAACCAACACCAAAGAAAACACTACATCTGTTTGTTGCTTTGCCTTTAATGCCATAGTGGCGCATAGAAGCTCAGAATATTGATGCAATATGCACCAGGATATAATCGAGCTCTTTATTTTATAGATATTATTCAGAAATAGCCATATCCATACAGGGTGCTCATTTCGATTGTGTGATAGAAGATAATGCAATAGCACTGCAAACTTGTATTATTTTTGCATCACTTAATGAAATTTCATGATCCATCCTATGAGATATGCATTATCCATATAAGGTCTAAAATAACTGTGCAAAATAAGATAAAAAAGTTCATGATCTTTATTGTGTTGAATTCTTCGATCGTTGCAAGGATGAGTTCAGGAGAATATACTCGTCTGTAACCTTGCAATCAGATTTCTGTCGCTCCGAAATTCATAAAGTGCGAGTATAGTCTTACTCGTATTCACACATTTTTTTACTTAATTTGAGGCGACGAAGTCAGTTTTCATTTCAGATTTGAGGGCTATGCTTCCATATCGATTGAAATTTCTTCTTCTTCTTCCTGAGGAAGACAATTGTGAGAATGTATTAACTTTGCCACCAAAGAAGAGTAATTTTGGTTTGGTCGTCGGCGTAAATCACTCTTTATCGATAGATTCTGTGGCTTATTTTTCAAAGATAAGCAATGAAATGTAGGTGAAGAGTCTTTAAATTACTGTCATTCTTATGCCGGTACACAAACACAGAGCATGTGCTCAGCATTTTCCTTTCTCCACAAACATAGCTGATGATTTGAAAAGCACTAATTAACAACGCCCACAGAGAAAGAATAACAAGAATACAATGCAAATAACTTCTGTATGAATGACATCGATTCAAATAGTCAGCCTCATTTCGTATAGAAGGGTCAATGATATCTGTTCAGATTTCTGTCCAGATGCTATATTACAGAAGTCCATGATTCTAGTGTACTATTATCCACTTCTATGGGTTCACATGAATTCACATCCAAAAATTTCTATTCTCTATATAGATATTCATACTTTAATATAGGGTACCGGTATCTATAATTGATAGACATCTATGATTTCATTTAGCGATCATACTGAGAGGAAGTATTGATTTCAATCAGATTTCATGGAAAGTACAATGAAATCTATGTGTCTCCGTGACCTGCGCACCGTCGGATATCTCTTATTTTCTGCCTAAACAGATGGCCATTATTCCTGCATTATTGTGATATTTAATTTTTGTGGAAAGGGGAGTTTTAGTAACACAATACAATTTTTGCAATTTTCAATGCACTTAATTGGCGTCAGATCGATATTATCAATAATTCACAGAATGAATCATCTCATAATATTTGTATTTGTTTCCAGCTATTCACACACTTCGGTTCAGCGATTGCCATGTTGATTGGTATTCAGTAGATGATGTTTACCTATATCAAGATTCTGCTGCACTCTTCATTCGACAGAAACTTGGAATGCAAAAAGGTAAGAACAACTCGATAAAACTTATTTGGGAAAAGGGAAACAAGTTTCAAGTTTATCTTATAGCATTAGACGTGTAGGAGGATTCAACATGTGATTTTCTGTGGATTAATGTAAATTTCCAATTTGCGTTAAAAAAATTGAACTCTTCTACATGTGCTGCACTTTGGATGCACTGATATTTTCTCACAAATGACGTTCTTCTCAAAGTTTGTCAAATGAAATATTGTGTATAATATTGCCGCGATAGATGTCTTCGAAGTCTGAGGTTCTGGAATCGAAATTATCTTCGCACGTGGGCACCAGTTTTCTCACTGTGTCTTATGAAAATGCGAATGTGACTGCTCTCATTGTTCGCATGGATGTTTTGCAGCCAACCTCACTATGTATGTTGACAAGAAACGAGGGTGCTGCAATCGCTCACTATGCGTGTTGAAAAGGTGCAGAAGCGATGCAGTCACTCACTATGTGCACTAACTAGGTACAGAGGTGTTGCAACTGATATCACTATGCGCGTTGACAAAGCATGGGGTTGGTACAAATATGAGCGTTGACAAGGTACGGAGGTGGCACAGCCAATATCACTATATGCGTTGACTAAGTACAGTGGTGACACAGCCAATCTCACTATGGGAGTTGACAAGGTACGGAGGTGGCACAACCAATATCATGTGCGTTGATTAGGAACAGTGGTGGCGCAGCCAATCTCGCTATTAGCGTTGACAAGGTGCGAAAGTGGTTCAACTACAAAGCTGATTATGAAAACCGGGCCACCTAAATTGTGCCGAAATTCAATCGATTTTCATGCCTTCCACTCGTGTTGCACATCATTGTACCATGCATCATTCTCAGCTTTTAAATAAGTCGCTATAAATGTGTATCCGTTACTGTGCTTGATAGACACTGGTCAAAATGTGGAAATCGTGAATATTTAATGAGAAAATATGCTCAAGTTGGAGCGATTTTGAATATGAACTTTAAAATCAAAACTTCAGATGCTTTCATATGGCCACGCTTGTTCTGTGGGTATGTACAACAATAAGCCTTGGACAACATTCACTTGTTACACATACCCTGAGAACAAAGGTGGCCATACGAAAGCATCTGAAGTTTTGATTTTAGAGAAAACTAAGGTAATGGTGAGTGGTTGGGAAGGAGATAGACTGAAGTCTAAGAAAGATCCGTGTGGTCTATGTGGGAGAAAGGTCATGGCGAATTCACTGTTGTGCACAAAGTGCGGAAAGTGGATTCACGGGCGATGCACGAAGATGAAGAGAGTGACTCAAAACGGGGCGCGGAATTTCATTTGCGAGAGATGTGTTAAAGCGGTAAGATACGATGTGGTGAAAATTGAGCTGTGCGAAGGTATCGAGACAGTAGACGGATTCTGCTACTTGGGAGCAGAATGAATGCCAATGGTGGATGCGAAGCGGCAGTTACAGCGAGAGCACGGCTTGGATGGATGAAATTTCGAGAGATAGGTGAACTGTTACTTGGACGTATATTCTCATTGAAAATGAAGGGGATGGTATATCGGAGTTGCGTAAGGCCAGTGATACTACATGGCAGTGAGACTTGGTGCTTGCGAGAGGTTGAGATGAGTATTTTGAGGAGGACTGAGAGGGCGATGATCAGAGCAATGTGTGGGACGAAACTCATGGATAGAAAGAATGGCAACATTTTTGATGAGAATGCTTGGGTTGAAAGAGAAAATCGGACAGTTGGGGAAATCGAATGCAGTCCGCTGGTACGGTCACGTTTTGAGGAGGGAAGAGGGCGACATTCTCCAAAAGGCACTTAACTTTGAAGCTCAGGGACAGCGGAAGCGGGGCCGGCCAAGGCGCATGTGGCGAAAACAAGTTGAGGAAGAGGTGAAGAAGATCGGTATTAAAAAAAGAAGATCGAACATCGGAATATGAGAAGAAATCACAAAATTAAATTCAATCAGAAAATTCATAGAAATTTTGCCCTTTGGTAGAACTACCATGCATGTTCTGCTTGAATCTAATGTTTGTGATTTTTTCTGACATTCCGATGCAATGTTCATGGATGAATTGCTCATTGCACTTTGCGCCTGAGCGCCTGATGATTAGCTGCTGTGAAAGCTCTAAGACAACGCACCGATATAAAAGGCACTAGATCAAGTAATAGACTTCTTGCCTCTAAAAAAATGACACTCGTAGTTCTCAGTTCAGTGAAACTAAAACATGTGAACATGATAGTGAATCAGGTGCGATAAGAGTGAATATTTTTTGATCTTTCTTACGATACGTTGCTCATCGAATTCGGTTGACTAGGAGAGCAACAGTGATATTGTAATTATATTACAAAATCGTGACTTCATTGACTGAAAATTTCATTTTCGCAGTTTTCATCAAAGATGTTGGTGCTTGGTGTCTTCAGAATCCCACGATCTATGGAGTAAGAATGTGTTTTATGCAAATGAGTTGAATAGTTCATTTTCAAGCTTCTTTTACGCTAAATAAATTCTATTCTGTAAAGAATAAACAAATATGAATACTGGGCATCAGCAGAAAGTAAAGACGTCTTCGCTAATCTTGCTTGTACGTCACCTGTCAGCGTGCAGATGCAGACTCGACTAGAGTTTTCAATCTTCGTTCACCTTCCGAGTTGAAAATTGTGTCAGCGTAATTAAACGGCAATGAGAAAGAAGTTTGAAAAGGAGCTATTGACCTGATTTGATTATTACTTTCGGTGAACAATATATCAAAAGAAAGCTCAGAATATTGTCGCTTCCCTCGTGCCTGCTTCATTATCACATTCAGATATTTTCTTATTAGAAAATAACGATTTGTAAATTGATCGATTTTCCTATTTTGACCACTGTCAATCAAACACAACTTATCCTCAATCGTCTGGATAAGTTCGCTTCCTTTCTTGGTCTGACGATCAATACTAAGAAAACAAGATTCGTGGCATCTGCGGACCTAAACATTCATTTAAATGGAGAATCAGTAGAGCAAGTGGATGACTTTACTTACCTGGGCTCAATCTTCTCAGCGGACACTAACTCGTGCAGGGCAGAAGTGATGACACGCATTGGAAAATCAATGAGTCAGTTTAGTCGTTTAGACAAGGCCATATTTCACAGAATGGACATATTAAGGAAAACAAGGATGCGGGTCTTCAACAGCGCCATCTTAGCTGTCCTATTGTACGGAGCCGAGACGTTAACGCATAGAGTTTCCGACATGGTTTTGAAGTCTTTCAAATGATCTGTCTCCGGAAGATGTTAAGCATAGGCATTCGAGACATGGTACCAAATTAGAAAATCCGCGAAAAGTGTGGCAACCAACGTATGATAGCCTATCTCATTCGAAGCTCAAGATTGCGTTGATTCGGACATGTTGCACGAATGCCGAATTCTTCAATCCCACGGAGAATTCTGTTCTCTAAACGCCCAAAATTATGCAGATGCCCTATGAATGCCCCTCGCTTATCATTGGAGAAACATATTTCTGCTGATCTCAATCTCGGTGGCATAAGAACGAGACCACGAGCACGATCTATAGATGCTGCTGCGGATATGGCACAAGACCGAACAATGTGGAGAGCCTTCATTCGGGAGGTCGGAAACTTACCCATTGCCAGCCACAACCCTACTGGTTTTCGGCGATAAGTAAGTAAGTAAGCAAACACAGTAGCGGATGCAAGTTTACAATATCTTTTTTGAAAACTGAGAGTGTGAATGATGTATGGGTATACGTTTACAAGGTATAGAGGTGATGCAGTGAATGAATGTTAGTAACTTAATCCTTTGTTTGAAGAATACAGCACTGAGGGATTGCCATGATCGAGTAATTATGAATTCACGTTTCTTGCTCTGACCGTAGGTACTCTTCGATTCAAATAAAAAGAAAGTATTATACGCATTTTTGTATTTTGTCGTACATCAGCTAAGGCTTTATCGCAGTCATCTAAGATTTCCGGGGAATGCTTTTATCAGATCCTTTCAACAGTTGAACTCCATAGAGAAATTTGACAAATCCTGATCTTTATGTTTGATAGCTATCAATCATGCAACTTGTGAAACAGAATTCACTTGTGAATTTACTTTTGAAACTTTGATTGGAATGGAATTTTACACTCTCACATCTTTTTAGATGAAGAACGCTGTTCAGATAGTTCATTGATTATCCTAAACAATCAGACGTTTTCAAATCTTCAAAATATGACTAGAGGTTTAGTCTGACTGACATTGTTCTATCAATGACTGATAAATATCTTGTTATTTATTCACGTGTATCTTTATCATTGGTAAACTATGCGTGTATGTTTCAGTACCTCCTGAAGCATAAATACTGAATGAGTTAATTTGGAAGTGCACGCAAGGAAATAGAGTGAGACAATCAGAGACGACTGAAGGTTCCACGCAGTGCATCGCATTATTCTAGAAGTTGATTCGCGAACAGATTAGAAATCACTTTTAATTTCCTATTTCTATGTCATCATTTTATCTGCAGACAAATATTTCATCTATTCATTGACAAAGAATATAGACAATGATTGAAATTCATGATAGAATGTATTAAAAAGTTAACAAATGAAAACGGAAATGAATACTACAAAATTTTAGCCTGAACAATAGTCAATAGATGTAGGCATTCATCAAACAATTAACTAAATCATGAGATTCCTTTAGTAGAAGCGATTTATCAATGATAGATGGAATTGTGTGCTGCTACACTGCAGATGAATCAACTTATACGAAAGATACAGCTAATTATTTAAGGCGGCGCCAACGAGTTGCAGCCGCTCTCCGTCAGAGGGAATGCTGCCTCACTCAGGCTCTTCTACAGATAATATTTCGGTAGAAGCAGTTCTGCAGTATATGAGTGCGTACGCAAACCTAAGATCTTCTCAAGAGACACATGGAGAGCTAATGCACTTGCATGCTATTACGTGAGCTTAGAACGCGAACGTTCTGTGAATCGCTCGAAAAGCTATTTTGTTTGCACGGCACAGCTTTGGAATCAGCTTCCCCAGACTACTTTCCCTGACCAATACAATCTTGATAATTTCAAAAGGCATGCAAACAGGTTTTAGTTTAGGACAACTTAATCATGTTGGAAGATCTCTTATTTTGCTTTTATTTGTAATTTATTCTCCTTAATTTATAATTCCTAGCTTCGCTCTTGGCTTGTAGCTGTGCTGGGGGTGAAAATTCTGTGAATTCTGCGAAAAAATTAGTGAATACCATGCAAGCAGCTATTATATCGCACGTACAGTATAACAGTAAATGTAACTCAAAAATACATTTTGACTTCAGTCAACCATTGAATTACGACCTTTCATGGACTGCAATCGTGTATAGTCACAACACAGATGCCAGTGTCATTTTAAGGCGTCTTGCCATTTTAAGAAAACGCTGGATGATACCATCATTTATTTCATTTCAAACAGCAATCAGATTAACGGCTTAAATGTGCAGGTGAATAATTAATCAAAAGACCCTAAAAACGTCACCAAATGAAAACATGGACTCAAGTTATAAGCACTCATCGATTTACAGCAAAGCTAGCTTGCCGTGTTGTTTTGCAATTTTGCTGTGGTGTATTATGTATTTCAAAGAATTTGATTGATGTCACGCGGATTTTCTAAACTTTGTACTTTGTATTTTCATTATCTAGAGATTTGGAAACATTGTTTATAGCTCTTTCAGTTCTGAAAAAGCAACGGAATACCAAATCAATGAATTAAATTCAATTGATGAACCCAATCTGATTTGTGGAGTGTATGACTTTGTTGATGCGTCTCACTCCGTTTATTTTACATTTCAATAGACAATTGTATTTCGTGCACTGAGAGTTCAGACCCTTAGAACGTCACAATAGGAGTAACCAGATACCACCGGGGCCAAGCTACCTTGGGGATTGCGTAATGATCGTGATCGTGGAAGAAACGCTGCTGCCGAGTTATAACTGGATTTAAGATGCAATCAAGTTTTTGCGTGTAATTTCGCACTGATTCTTGGCGAGCTTTCAAACATTCATAATGATCCAAAATTTATCAATTCATTTTCAAAAGAATTCTGCTATTAACTAGCACTTAATCAAATATGCTGGCGTACAATTTACAGAAAATAGGCCTATATATAATGCTCAGTGCATCCCATTAGTGAGTATACGCTTTGATTGCATAAACATCTTCCCTTGTTCGTGCGCTCGCATAATTCCCATAAATTCTAGTTTGTACCGTAAAACATTTCAGGGGTATAACCGGGGTATTATTTAAACTTGATTTCTGTAAAACAATATCTGTGAAATGTCAGGACATGACATATCGGAAAATTGCGCCAACTTGACCCAAATGGATTCTCAACACTAGCATTTCAGTTTCTGCTCTGTTTATCTTTATAGACCCGATGAACGTCATGCGGGCACTTGTGTAATTTTTTGACTAACAGCAGACGGTACTGCATCAACTACCAATGACGTGTCGGTGCATTATTTTCCCATTGTTCACTGAGCATCTGGGGAGCTGCAGTTTAGAGCGAATGACATACACTGCACTTCGTGGGTAGTTCGAGCAGTGCATCATAGTTAGCGTCGAGGCTCAAAGGCTAACATTCACCAAATGAGGGTTAGTAACCTCTAGTGAGAGCGGTGGTACCTCCCGAGGCGAACAGACATTTTAAAGATGTTAAAATGCAATTATTATGACCTCGGTGAAAGCAAATTCAATTTTCACTATAATCTAAATATGAGATAATGTACTCTGATGGAAGGTCATATTATAGTTTGTCTTAGTAGAACAGGGATAATCTTGTGATAATCATGTAAACTGCTCCCTTTTAGCAAAGTGTCCAGCAACCGAAAACGCAGATTCACTGAGGAATATTGTATTCGTGATGCTTAACAGACGCTTGCCTTGTTCTGTCAAGTCCTCCAATAACCGATGAAAATGATCACTCTGATTCATCTGATCACTTGACAGATCATTCTATGAGCATTCATCACTACTCGCCCTTTCTGGGTGCTTGCACGGTGCTGACATTGCCAAATTTTTCTGTAGCGTCGTGGTAGTTTAATCCGGATGACCTTCCTGTCGACTTCTAATGACACTTTCGGGGTTCAGGCTGTGGATCATAAGATTGCTAGACCGAGCACGTTTACGCTGTGTCACTGAGACCTATGAACATTTATGAACCGATTTTATCAGGTTTAGCTACTTACGCTTGGTTGATGCATTAACTGAATCAGTCCCCCAACATACGATGCTATAAGCCTATTTGTACATAAAACGTGTATAAGTTTCCATCAGTCGCATTTATATGAACGATTTCGGATCCAGGCATTGCTTTCGGTGCCGGTTGGGCGCCTTATTGAACGGGAATCGCTGATCGCAGATTTACAGACCATCGTTTGAGTTTAGAACATTAGTAGACAGGACACGTCCTTCCCATTCAGCCCGGAAGTATTGAAAATTCGTCCAGAAACACTGAAACACTGCGCAGCGATAGCTACTTACCTAACCACATCAAAAGTAATTACGTAAATAATAGCAACAACTAAATAAAGATAAAGCAACGAAAATAATCGCAAGGGATCCTTAAATATACTTATAAAACTAAATTAAAGAAAATTGGATTTTGAATAAAACGAAAACATCAAAGTTAAGAAACAAAGAAATGCGTAAAAGCAGTACGTATTCAAAACTCGGATTTGTTAACGATAAAACTGATCGTGATATCCGAAAATAAATTAGAAAATACGAGTTACCGATAAATCTCATTACCTCCCCTAATAAAACTTTATACAATACCCTGAAATTCAAACAAAAAGTAGAAAAACCCGAAAATTGTCTTGTTTGAGAGTTTGACTAATAAAATGAAGTGTACAGATCGGGTTTTGGTATACAAATTTACATACAACCATTGTAAAGATTTTTTCGTATTGGTCAGACCTCGCAACCTTTTAAACATCGTTTTACTGAACACAAGCGTGCTGTAGATGAAGGAAATGTTGATTCGAATATTATGGCAGAACATTGTCTGAAATGTAGATCAAAACAATTGACTGATTTTGACCTTGAAATTCTTTATAAGTGCAAAGATGCATAAGATACTAGACTGACTGAAGGTCGTTACATCAAGCAGTTGATTCTGAAAATCAGTCGGAGAAAAGAGTTGTCAGCATTCCATATATCATTCACCACGTCGACGCATTCCCAACGCACATACAAAACAACAAAATCATTCTCGCAATCCCCCCACAGTTCGCAAATCAGAAAAAGCATTCGGCAGACGCACACGCAGAGCATTGGCACAACTTTGCACCAACAAATCACCCTTCTTAAAAGAAAACTTACACAATATAAACCCTTCTGTCCACTCTTCACCTCTTTGCCCCCTATGTAAATCACAACCGCACACTACAAAACACCTCTTCTCCTGCACACACATACTTATCATACTCGTCAAGCAAATGGAGCTCATCCGCCGCTGGGAGCGGGAGATAGGTTCACCGGCCACCTGACGGCCACCACCATCAGGACATTTATAGATCATGCTGTCAAATGATGCGACATAGCAATCTGATCGGCTTGGCTTGCAAAAGCTTCACAACAACAGGCATTCGTCTACAGCTCTTCAGCAGAATATCTTTACGCATGCGACTTCAGTAATGTATGAAAAAGATGCTCTTGACAGTTGTAACTGAGACGACTTGTGCTTGAAATCTATCTGTGATTGAGTTTCACAGATAGAGGAATTTTGATGAAAATTGATTGATTAACGGAATGTGATCAGATGCAACTGAATACGATGCTTAGATGATACGAGAATATGTAATTTTATACAAAATAGAGTTCGTTGAGTACATGTTTGTATAAACTTCTTGACATTCTGGAGAAAAATCTTGACGAGGGAACATCAATAAACATGCATTTTGTGAACTCGAATTATAAAAAAATGGTCAGAAACACTGCTTTGGGCTTATCAAGTTATCGCAATAATTTTATTAATATCAATCCTCTTATCAAATAATTTCACAATAATTAATAAATGGACAGACGAATGCCTAATATGCAAAAATAATGAAGAAATAAAATGTGATGCACAAGGAATAACCTACGAAATTGAATGTAAAGGATGCAAAGGGGTCTATATCGGAGAAACAACAAGAGATGCGAAAATTAGAGGAAAAGAACATATGAAGCAATTGAAAGGAAAGAAGGATACATCAAGTCTATGGAGACATTGCAAGGAATAACATAACAACATAGAACAAGAATTTTCAATGAGTGCAACAAGTGTACATTATAACAATGCAATGGAACGTCAAATAACGGAATCAGTCAACATCAAAAACATTTTGCAACAGAAAAGGATCGTCATCAAAAAAAACAAAACAGAGTGGAACCAAGCATGCCAACGGTAACAATACAAAAAACTAAGGATATATAGGATGATAATGAACTGTGAGCTATGAAACTATTGAATGATGAACTATGGAACTGCGACAATCAATGAACTTTGCTATATGTGCATATTTGTTAGATATCGATGATGAAAGTGATAATTTGTGATTCAGTGTAGAGATTTCAAATGATGTAGCTATATACCGTAGTAATAGAAATAACAAAAATTTCACAATAGTTTTGCATTACTAAAATGATTCAAGAAAACCTGATCCTTCTAACTATTCATTATTGTCCGTGTATTTTCCATATTCTTTAATAAGAACTTCATTAACTTATCTATTGTAATTAGTAACTTTTCGTAGTAGCCTGAACATGATGCATTCTCATCATTGTCAATTACAAGTACTTATCAGTTATTTGTTTTATTACTTTTGCTTTCAGTGGGTTCGAAGCTTCGTCGAGGATTCTGCTACAATGCAGGAATGGAAGATAAACCACCCGATATCACTCACATATGTTTCGTCATTCATGGAATTGGACAAAAAATGCGAACTGGGGCCATCATCAAGTCTTGCGCAGAGTAAGTGAATTCCAAAGATGCATTGTACTAATTCAATAATGAAATGCACTCCAGCAATAATTTCGTCGGTAGGAATTGACGACTCTTCGTTTTACACGCACGTAGTACACTTCGTATCTCATACACACATACACAGTTTGCGCATTGTGTGTGATATCCAACCAGATATGTGATAGTCGTCTGATGACAAGAGTAGTTCAGTTGGTTAATGCTCACGCTTCGGTACGGAAGTGCAGATAGTCTGGGTTCGAGTCTATCCACCAGAGCTGGTAACACATCCTTGTCAAAGGTTGTCAACCCTAGCTTGGTGAGAGTTGCTAGTCTGCGATTTCTTTCCCTTCCCTAACTTGTTGTCATGTGAAGTAATATGCTCCATCTCTATATAGTCCTATTATAGTGTGCAGCAATAAGTTGATAATATTTTGTGTTGTATAAGGAGGGTGTCATTGCAGTTCCATTTTTGCTTTCATTTTCCTTGTATATAATCCACTGATCCGAATTTTCTGTATTTCACATTTTCCATTTTTTCATTAGTTGCTTTATGATATTCATTTCCTTTTAGTTTCCAAAACTATTGATGACCACTGTCATTTCTTACTTCTGCTACTAGTGAGTGTGCAGAATGATGCGCTTGTGCGGTGTAGTATCGAATTAGAAGTGTTCCCACTGCTGTCCGCTTGATACCCCTGAACTGCGCGTGCGTGCGTGCAGATCTTGAATTTGAACCAAAAGCTGCGCGGATACAAACCCTCAATGAAAATAGTTTTATCTGGGCTTGTAAATTCAGGATGTCCACATCCTTGGAAGCCTTTGAATACCCTTGAGGATTAGCGATCGTCATCAGTCTTCATTAGGATTGCTTCCATTAATTACTCAAATTATTGAGATCTTTTCATCTTCGTATGAGAATTTACTGCACAACTCTCGCCTTGTATATTTTTCAGTATCATTCGGTAGAACTTTCTATGGATCTTTCCCATTATTGACCGCCAGGGGCTTGTTTTGGTGCCCACCAAGTAGGCGCAGAATCGTCAGGTGCCAGTTCGCCCCATATTTTCTCCTGATCTCCTTTTGGCGTCCCGTGGTCTTCCCTCAATACTTCAGACATCCAAACTTTGTCAGAAAGCGCTATCAAAAGTAATGTCACACTGGTCTGATGTCTATGATGGTTTTGTCATTTGCACGTATCTTCTCTCCTCCTGTCGTCCAATCAGCAGACAGCCAGCGTAAAGCAAACGAATGATTTCAAAAGAAGAGTCTAGGATATAGGGCATTCATGACAACTTGTTTGATGTTTGTCTGCTTTGTTCCATATTGCAATGAATTGGAATGAAATTTAAGACTTTATTATCTTGGTCCAAAATTCATCAGACGAAAGGGAAATCGTGTGTCAGATTTTCAAGTTCTGATGAAAATGGTTTCGAAATCAGGAAATTCTTTCTCATCTATTTGCATCGAGTGCAGGGAGTTGATGCAGGAGCATTAAACTGTAATTTCATACACAGAATTTCAACTAATTATCTCGGAGATATTTAGAATCAGACGTTGTAGTAGATACGAATATCAATAACTGTTCTCACTCGCTCTGTGTTAATTTGCCCTACACAAGAATGGAAAAGTTCCCATTTCAAACTTCATTAAGGATGGCATTAATGTGACGCTGTTAATGCAGGAAGAGAATGTGCAAGCTAATGAAGATGAAGCAAGTTTTCGGTGAAGATGGAACGCAGCGACTGTATCTGAGATCACTCACTACACAAGGAGATGGAATATCATTCGACTGATTCACTAATGGAGGTAGTATAGAGTGATTTATGTTGATATTTTCAAGAAGCAAAGAGAGTCAGGCTCAATATGCACGGCGCAGCTTCTTTTCAATATAACAGAAAAGTAATGGAAAAATATCAAAGTTTCATTTACTTTAAGTTTGAATGAACGATGAAACGAAACGTTTTTGACACCAGGTAATGTTGGTATGATCGTATAATTTCTTGCACAATAATCGTCTGTCAAACTATTGCAACTATAAGTTGGTGCTCTGACTGAGATAGCGGTGGTACTGCTTCACTAGATAGTGGCATGTATAGACGGCTTCGGGTTCGAGACTAACTTGAAGAAATTCTAGTCATAGCTGAACGAGGTGCCAAGGTTAGTCCATCATGCCATAGTATCTCTGACTGGATCGGAATTCGCTTATGCAGGATTCAAATACAGTATTGACCTGACAAGGAAGCTTCATCCCTGAAAAATGTCGAGCGGAATTATATTGTATCAATACATTAAAATTAATATATCAGAATATCAGAACGTATATTTTTTCAATGCATGAAAAATACGTACAATGAGGTTAATACAGAGATGGCAAGTTGCAATAATGACATATTTACAGGAAAAATGATTTGTGAGATTTATGAGTGAGATGGAGAAATGATTCTAGCTTATCTGGAAGGAGAGGACATTGTCAGCAAATTACAGTTGATGATTGATGATAGAATCATAAGAATTTTTAGTGCATTCACATATAATTCAAATGGTCATGCGTCATATAAAACATTTCAATCAATATGATAAAACGAGTGTTAATATAGACGGCATTAATAATTCAGCTTGTTTTAGATCTTAATAGGTTTCCGATCTAATTAATAAGTCCTAATTAGTAGGAGGTCCGAAACGCCAAAAAGATAATTTAATCAACTTACAGGTACAAATGTAAAATCATGATCAAAGCACAAATGATGCTTCAGAATGCCTCACCTGTAATGAGATTGTTGAATCAAAGAATGTGTTCGCGCTTAGTGGATACGTTCCGGACCACCGATTACAATTTGTCTTTCAACTCGAACTGGACGCAATCTTGGATTGTGTGACTTTTTAATGAAGTTGATTAGTTATCATGATGCCATTGGTACTTGACGTAATTTGTCAGCTCTGATGTCAATTTTACAACTTTACCTATCTCTAAAGTTTCCAGCATAGCATAGAAATCTTGCTTCGATATGTTTATAAAGAAGGGTGTGAAGTTTAACCTGATAGCATTGTATACTGAACATTCACAAATGAAATGGTATACAATTTCTATTGTTCTATCATCGCATAAACTACATATTCTTTCTTCATAGCTTAATCGATTTCTATAGCTGCCAGTCCTAACAGCAAGATCATGATTTCTGCATCTTAATTTCAATAACGGGGTTACAATCTTTTGTTTCAGATTCACAGTCAAATAACCTTTCAGATTGCAATCGAATCGGCTTAATTCTATGTAGTCAATACCTGTGCTACTTTTCTTGGCATCATTTATCCAAATGGCTCTAAAATGCTCCATAAGTCTTGTTTTGACGATAATCGTGCACTTTCTTCTTTCTATTTCTAGATTGTTTTGATCTAGCCACAAAAATGATAAATCAATCTGCTTTAGAAGTTTTTGCATTCTCCAGCACCACGTGTAAGCGTATCTGCTTTTATCTAAGTTCTGCAAAATATAATCATAACAAATCTTCATGATGCTGTTATCATCATTGAAAATTATTTTAATCCATAAGTTGATGCAGCTTTATTAAAATAATATTCGAAAGGGAATAATCCAAACTCGCCTATCAGACAGTAATTAGCAGTTGTAGTCATTAGATGATAGAAACGTTTGTAGAATTGAAACTGTATTTTATTTAAATCAGATAATTTATTGTAAAAGCAAAATTCTCCGCCATATTGAATTTTTGATAATGTTAACATTTCAAAGGTATTTCTCACAATTGCTCCGTTAGTGCACCCCAGTTCTTTTAGTTTTTTAGCTATTAAATATGATGATTTCCTGCCATTTTTAGCTAAGGAAAGAAGATGTTTTTTTGTATTATTTGCGATCCAAAATCCGAGATATTTGTATTCGCGTACTATTTCAATTCTCTGCAATTCGTTGTTCAAATCAAGTTCAAAATATTCATTCTCGCATTTAATATTTTGAACCATGATTTTGGTTTTATCAACATTAATCGTTAAACCATTGCGCTTACGGAAATCATGGACCATCTGTATCTGTTTAATTAAACTGTTTCTATCTGTATTCATCAGAAGGATATCATCGGCATAAATTAAACAAGGAAGTTCTGTTTCACCAATCTTCACTCCATTAGGATCTTTAAAATTTGAGGTAAGTTCTAGCGCTAAGTCATTTATATATATTGAGAACAGTGTTGGCGACAAGCTGTCACCTTGGGGTATTCCATTTTTTAAAGTAAAATGATCAGATTCGTTACCATTAAGTAAAATTCTATAAGTTTTGTTAATGATCAATTTTTTCAACAGGCGAAGAAAATTACCATTAGGAAGCATATTATTTAACTTATAGATCAGAAGGTTTTTCGATATTGTATCAAAAACCTTTGACAAATCGATGAAGCATATATATAATGGCTGTTTATCGTTTTTTGTGGATTTGCATTATTTCTCTTACTATGTATATATTGTCCATTGTTGAACTTCCTTTTACAAATCCTGTTTGACATTGATGGATGATGCAATTAGTTTTCAACCATTTGTTCAATCTATTGCTCAATACTTTTTTGTTAACAATTATTCAATATTTGAGCTTAAGTTGATCGGTTGATAGCTGGTTATCTCATTCTTACTGCCTTTCTTATATGCGGGAACGATCCAACTTTCAGAAAACGGAACTACGTCATCACTCTCACATAAAAGTTGATTGAACAAATTTTGTAAAATAGGTAATGTTTCATCGCTAATTTTAAATATTTCTGATACAAATTTATCAGGACCACTTGACTTGGAGTTTTTTTGTTTTTCTTAGATTGGTTCTCAGTTCACCGATTGTTATTTCTACATCAAGAATTCCATCGAATTGTATTTTTAAATCATGACTATTTGTTGGAATAATATAATCTTCAACGTTTTTACATATATCTGAATTTATCATTTCTGTTTTAAAATCATTGATTGTTAAAGTAGTTGTGGTAGTGGTCCTCTTCGTTTTATTGATTAAATTCCTATACTCATTGTGGTCATTATTTTGCTTCGCTGTAACTAGTCTCTTCAGGTTAGTGATTTTAATTTCACGTTTTCCCTTCTTATTTCTTTTTGTAGTTCTTTCCTAGATTGCATCAACCTATTCAAATTGTCATTTGATTTATTTTTCTTGAATCTTGCGACTTCATTTCTATACGCTTTTCGCAAGTTTACAATATTTTCCGAATATTTCGATTTATGAGACATATTGTTGTTATGGGTTGAGCTATTCTTTATTTCGAGCAATTCAGTGTATATATCAGTCGCACTCATACAATGATTGGTCGATTTGTTTGATAATGCATAGCATTTCATGTTGAATGTATCTTTATCAAATTTTGAAGCATTTTCCTCGGTCCATTTATAAGGAATTATCTTCTTTTGAAGCCTTTCTCTTTTTTCTTTGATTATAATTCTATTTAATATAATATCAAATTTTATCTTAAGGAGTGAATGGTCAGTGTACAATACTGGATTCCCAATTTCAAATTCGCTTATGTTACTTAATAGATTCTCTGATATGATCAAGTAATCTATCATAGATTTCTTTACTTCGCCATCTTGAAGACAGTGAAATGTACATTTTCCTACACAGTCTTCGTTTTCAAATCTTCCATTAGCTATTATTAAGTTTGTTTCATTACAGAATGTTAATATTTCTTGTCCATAACTATTAACAGTTAAATCTTCGGATTTTCCTTTAGGGAGACCAAAATGTTTGTCGTCATTTTCCAATCCAATTCTCCCATTTAGATCTCCTATTATTATTACATTTTCCATTTTGCATTGGAGCATATATTCTTTTAAGTTTTGGTAGAATTCTTTTTCTTTATATTTAGATTCTCGGTTGCTTCTGTAACATATGATAATATAAATCTCAGATGTATATTGTTTTATTTTAGAAATAAGAATTCTTCCGTTTTCATTGACTACATCTTTTATTTCTATATTTTCCATGTTATCTTTTATGTAGACTGACAAACCTCTTATATTCCTACCTAATTTTGACGATTTTTTACCAGTGGAATGATAGCCTGTATAGTTACTGATAACAGGAAAATTGTCTTCATTTTTCAAGTGTGTTTCAGCAAAACAAATCATGTCAGCGTTATCCATATCCCTGATCATATCAGAATTATTAATTTTATCTTCATTCAAGCCGTTTATATTTATGAAGCATATTTTAAAGTCTTTGATTTCAGAAGAATCATTACCGTCCTCTCCTTCTTCAGATGTGTTAAAAATAAGGTTGCACTGAAGGTGACTGGTATCTATTGTGTTGTTGGTTGATGGCGCGCGCTGGTGTGTATTGTATCGGACCGTTCCCATTGTCTCTTCTTACGACTCGAAATCTGTCTTCTTCTCTCTCTCTTCGTTTTCTTTCAAAGCTATGTCTTCGATGGTCTCTCACTCCATGATTTTCGTATCTATCTTGATGATTATATCTTCTCTGCTGGTCTTCGTATCTTGGTCTTGCATATCTATTCACATTGATGTTCTTGTTATATCTACTTCGATTGAACGAGTAATTATTGCGACGTTGATTCCAGGGTGTATGGTAGCAATCTCGTATATGGTGACCATGTCTCCCACAGTAAAAACAAGTTATCACTTGGTGGTTCTGTCTTCTCACAGGTCGCCGTCGTGGTTGCCAATGCTGTCGCTCTTGATGTTCTTGTTGGCGTTGATCTAGTTGGTGAAATTCTTGTTGTCGTTGTTGCTCTTGCAATCGTTTTTGTTCATGCAGTTGCTTTTGTTGCTTTTCTATTTGACTCACTTTTTCTAATATTTTGCCCAAGGTAATTTTCATTACTTCATTATTTCCTTCTTCAGGTTCTGTATCTTCATCATCATCATCACCATCGTCATCAAAATCGTTACTGATCATTCTTTCTTCGTTCAGTTCTCTTTCAAGTCGTCTTATATTTTCATAAGCTTTCGTCAGCTCATACTCGCTTCTTGCCAATTTTTGGCTTAGATCTATCATTTTCTTTGAGCTTTCTTCAATTTCGAATTTCAATGCTTCGATTTTTTTCAGAAGATCTTCATTCTTTCGTTTATATTTGTTTCTCTCTTCTACGACTTCCGTGTTCTGTGTGGTTGACTTTGAGTGTGCTATGTTCTGTGTATGTTTTGTTATATTTTGTAGTTCTGAAGCATACAAAAGTTCAATACAATCTTTACATTGAAATTTTCTTTTACTGTGCTTCGCAATATATTTGACTAGTTCAAAGTCAGTTAACTCAACACATATTATGTGGTAAGCTTCATCACATTTATCACACTTTAAGGTCACCTCGATTTCTTCCATATCTTCTTTGCATTTCTTGCATTGCCTTGTTCTCGTTTTCGGACTCACTGGTTGACTTGTAATCGTCTCGCTCGTTAGAGTTTTCCTTTCTGCCATCTCTGTAAATCATGCAATTATTGCAATAAACACCAAATTTTTGAGACCGCCAAATACGGCATCCATATAGCATCCATGAAATCATCTTTTAACAAAGCGTATGTTAGGAGAGAGAATACAATCCGCTAAGAATATGTTAATTTTTGGTATTCACCTCTCCTCGTTTGACGTCCTTGATTTCCGTGATAAAGTTGGACGGTTGATGGATAGTCTCCAGTTGTTTCGGTCCAAGGCAAGATCCTCATCGACTTTGAGCTTCTTAAGATCTGTGATGCTGCTCCTTCATAACTTCTTCGGTCTTCCTCCTGATACAAGACCGCCTACTTACATCTGGTCAACCTATACGATATTGTCCGCCTTCTTCACATGTCTACTTCTCCTGATAATCACTTCTAACTCCCTCAGACCACACCGTTTTCATTTCTTGCAAAAGTGACACTGTTCCATCAATGCAATGCATACTTAGCCAAAATCTGGAGCATGAAGTATTACTGAAGGATTTCCTTTCGAATTATTGTTCATCATAGATTTGACCAATTCGAATTTGTTGTGTTTTTGATTTTGAAATTTTTGTAGCAACTCCGATCATTGTACACATGATTTGGGCTCCTACTTGATCATATGATTGACTCATGTGCATGATTCACGATCCAATGAGCTCCGCTAGGAGCCCAACATGTGAATGACTCGGTGAGGTGAAGCGTCTGGTAATAAATATCATCTTTAGAGCTACGTCGAAATTTCTTTTGGCGACCATTCACAGCATTAGTCAAGCCTCAATACCTACTAGATGATAATTTTGTTAGATAACGTATTCTCTCCTGAGTGTTTTCGTGGCCTGTCTTTACGCCGTGTGCGGCCACAGTGCTGAACAGGCACAATTATGTGTTTTAAATTGGAAGAATGTCACAAAAGAGAATTCAGTGAACATTGAAGACACAAGGATCTTGTATGATAACCATATAACGCCACACAAATAAAGGGCGGAACTAATAACAAATAAGCTTGTCACAGATGGCATATAACTGATACTGCAATTTAAGATAAAGAAATATTATGTACAAATCATATGAAAGAGAATTATCATATCTGCATTGAATCTCAATTTCAATTCTTTCTGCAAAATTGATCAGTGAAGAAGCGTCTATATAATCATGCGATTCGATAGTCAATCAATGTGAAACGCCTTTCTAATATTAACAAACGAAGTCTACTCATACTTGTAATGCAAACTTCAATAGACTAATACTTATGAATGAGAATAAACAGTTAACAATCGAAGTAGATCTCGCGTTGTTGAAATGCAATGATTACTTGCGTGCACAGAGGTAAACTTCCAGTTGGTATGGCGTTATGTGCACACTTGTAGGACTGTTTAATGAACAAATAGAAATACTTTTTAATTAAACAAGACAACAAATGCTGGTTTGCTACTGTTTGTGAAATATTTTGACATAGCCTGAAAATTGTGACAAGTTTTATTTCATCATCTCATGACTTCAAGAGCACTTTTTGAGAGCAATTCATTTGTTGTGAAAAAGTGAGGAAGGTTGATGAAAAATCAATTTATTTTATTCACTTCACTTGAAGCTAGGTTTGTAAGGTTCTACTATGCGGGAATGCAGTATACCCTTGACTTTGAATAGCCTTGAATTTGAGGAAGCCCTTTTAAACATCTTAAATGTTTTGAGTTTTGGCATCAAGCCTTGAAAAAAATAACTGATTTTTTCCGATGCGTCAAAATTATAACTTATAAAAGTCTAGTTCCATTTACAGTTTTGATCATTGCTAAGATTTAGTTTCACATGTTGATGAAGTGTGCATATTATTCAGTTGTTTGCAGATGAATACGTGCATTACATTCATGTTTGCCGTATGAAGGCATCTTTTTATGTTAATTATACCTATTGCTTTTTTTGTTGATGTGATGTTTTTTGTGTTGTATATTTTGTTAACTATGAACAAAATCAATAGCAATCATAGATGGAGTATTTGGTGTTGCATAACTTTAACTCACAATTTAGCACATGATAGTGGTGAGTGATACTCCTCCGTGCTCAATGCAAGATAGAATTCTATCATTGGCTGTAATGAATCTTGTACACTGTTTTGTATCTGCTCGGCAATTTTCTGCGTTTTTCAATGAAATTCAATTGCATAAAACATGGAATATCATTGTTAATAGACAGTAAACATGACATTTTTAGGAAGCTTCATTTAGATCACAACGGTTTATCCAGCACGGACACCCTGTGAGTGAGTGGTATGTGTAAGGCGAGAATATAACACGTAATTTGATGACGCCTACATTGCGAACTTTTTGATGTCCATGGTTATTAGAAAATCGAGGGAAATACTGAATGTACTATTTGCTGCTGTCCATTTAAGTCTAAGACAACAGTTCGATGAAGGGGACTTGAAAAATACTAAGAAGACGTCTTCAGACAAAAGTCGATTATACGGGGATTAGAAGCCTGCCAGCTTCTTCAGGGAGGTTGTAACTTTTTCCAAACTGATTTTGAAGACAAATTTCTTGTGGAAGAGATTATGACTGACAATAAACGATTCCTTGTGAGACACTGGGAGGACTAGGTTGGTGTAATCCCATCATTACCATGGCAATATTGATGGTCATTGCAGCCTCAGATGGATGTCGCTGTCAACATGAAATGATGAAGGGAATCTGAAGGATTCATCCTGTAGAAATCAGCGCCGTGAGATGATATTATAATATCAGCGCCGATATTATGAGTTAGTAACACATCAATATCTCGCGAAAATAACATCGTCTGATTCTGTTTTTAGGTCACTTAAATTTCGATGCTAAGCTGCTGTTTGTTAAAAATACGTGCGCACGGCAACTCTTCGACTTTCGATCTGTCGAAATGCCAAAATTTAAGATGTGATAGCTTGACAAGACGATGTCGATATATCAATTCTATCATATTGTTATGCTCGGTGATCTTGGTAATTCATTTTATTCTCGAAGTCTGGAAGGATCACTGTAGAATGCTGCTTCAATGAATAGATTGTTGAGTGTCAAGTTATCAGCACAAATTTATTCATTTCCTGCCTGTAGTAATATCATTAAGAATCAATATCAACAAAAAATGAGAATCATTGATAATAACATTTGGCATTGATTGCTCCAAAATGCATATCCTCATGCACGTAAATCAATTTCATTTTAGTGTGAGATCTATAAATTGAGCATTTGACCCAGCTCATTGCATCAGAATCTGATCATCACATTTTGGAGATAAATTACAATGTATTTTCCGGACGTCATTGAGAGCAGCTCTTTTGCTTACTTGTTTTACTAGGTAGGAAGCATTAGCTGTATTAATTCAACTCGCCGACAATGTCTTTCCAAAACTCAATAAAATCAACCACAATCTTTCATTCATCATCACTTTCACAGATATTCCAGTTAAAGGTTGCTCCTTTTCTCGAAAGTACATTCTTCCTCCATTGATATCACAATAATTACTGTTTGAGAAGAAGCAGAAAAGTAAATTCGGTAATGTGGAGGAAAAATGAAGCCGCAAAATTCTCTTTAATTGAGTGATGCGAGCTGATCAAACCTGCAACTTCTGCTCAAGTGGAACTGTTTTTTTTATGTCAAAACATAGAAGATAGAAATATTCTGCCTCAAAGGATTTCACTGAACTCAGTTCTGAATGCTTTCATCGAATAAATGACTTTTCTGAAAAAGGACAGAATTTTCTTCGAAGGCAACTTGAAAACAAAGCAGTTGCGTGGCGGTGATGCATTGCCAACGAATGGCTCTTCTACATTGTAATACGACGCTTCACTTTTGGTTTTCGCAAGTAAATGCATTGGTGGGAATGGTTTACTCACATCTTGAGGGGAATTTTCGTCGGAGCCCTACTAGAAACTCAATCCCAACCAATGTGATTGTCAAACTAATCTTGATTATGCACAAATGTTGCGGGAATGAGATAAAGAAGACCAAGATCGACTGATTCTGATACGTCAATGTTCATTTTATGGGAAGTGTTGTGTATTCGATGTGTTTGTGTTATACCTGAGGTGTTGCATATTAAAGATTTTCAGATTTCTTTGCGATAGACTTTCATGTTACGGGTAGATGTATTTCAGAAACCTTCATTTTCTGCCTAGTCTCATTTGATTATACCTCCAAGTCTCTCAACTTTGTGGGATATCTCTGTGTCTGTGAATCATTAAACAATGCATTGATAATCAGATGCACAGAATGAATTTTGGAGCTTATAGTTAGAAGAGAGATAATTTTTGTTAATGTAAAGAACTGCTTCGCTGTGTTGTGGATTACATTGAAGGAATTTTGATCCCTTCCGATCAATAATTAATTAATGTTTGTGTATTCGTATAATTCGGTAGAGATACCGTGAGAGAAGTGATTGAATTTCGTAAATCTGAACAGTGACCGTCCATGTCATACCTACAACATCAATAGAAAACTAAAGATGCCAGTTTTATCTTATAAAATCCACAATCAAACGAGCTCGACTTGCTGTCGTAAATACCAGCTGAAAGCGTTTGATTCTGAATGTGAATAGATTAATTACTGAATCTTTCCATTTTCTATGTAACAGGAGTTCGCGTTTATGGATGACCTTATCTCAATGGGGAGTGTGATTTTATCATAATGGTCAATAAAGTCTTTTATTCTTCGGTCAAAAACTTTGCTAAAATTGGATTCTGGATCATATGTCATTCTTTGTATTTCAAATAATATCAGATAATGTCAAATTAATTGATTATCATAACAAAGAAGACCTATCACAGTTTCTCTCAATTTAATCAATATACAGCACTCAGGAAATTTTGTTAGAGGTGAGTTAGCTTTGGTAGTTCAATAAACAACAGATTGATGTTACTCAGGAAATGATGAGTGATTGACAGATTAATGGGGACGATTTGTTATAAGACTGAACCTCACAATCGACCTTGAGGTTGGGTAGCCCCAGTCTGGACTGGATTCGTGGACCCTCTGCACTTCTGTAGACCAAACTGCAACGCTACCGAATTCCAAGTTCTCCAAATTTCCACATACCGATGTTGAGACCCCATGGCCACGGCATTTAACCCATTGGTATGCAGTATTCTGTATTATCAAGTTAACTGTCTTCGTAACTATTTGGAATGTAGATATTCTGTGTTTAGTATCTTAAATAAATATCTTCGGATGATATGAAGCCAAATTATCCCATCATTTGAAGGAATGTTTTATTGCTTAAATGATGTTCGTTCAAGTTAGCATCACGTACGGTATCTGTCATTGATGCTAATTGCCTTTTCATTGCAGTTTGAGGGATGTTTGTAATAAACTGAAAGAGCGCTATTTCCCCGATTTGGATGCTTCAAACCAAAGAGTTGAATTCCTGCCGGTGGAATGGAGGTCATCTTTACGACTTGATGGAGACACTGTCGACTCCATCACTCCTACCAATATGAGAGGACTTCGACAATTATTGAACAGTTCCGCGATGGATATTTTGTACTACACAAGTCCTTTGTATCGTTCAGAAATCACCCATGGATTGCAAACGGAACTGAATCGTCTCTACAGCATGTTCTGTGCAAGACATCCTTATTTCGAAGCGAATGATGGACGAGTTTCAATAATTGCCCATTCTCTCGGATCTGTCATCACCTACGATATCATAATGGGCTGGAATCCGATCCAGTTGTACGATCAATATGTACAGTCAGCCATTGTGAGTTAATGACTGTTTATAGTGTCGCCTAGAGAGAGAGAGAGAGTTAGAACAGTTTCCGGCTTAGGAATTACCTCCGTCGTTTGAAAGTGCGTTGATTGTCAGATGGGAAGATTTGTTGACTCCGCATTTATCTGAGTGCTGAATTATTTGCAAATCCGATTGAAATTGCATCCTGGATGTAGATCATTACAAATGCTGATTCTACGGATAATAGATGATTATCTTGCAATTTTCCGAATTCCCGGTAGTATTAACAGTCAGGTGTTGAACATAAGTGTTGCATGTCGCTAAGTGTGTTCTCTGCTCGGGAAGGATTTATTGCAGCAGTGATGTTCCATCTGGGTACCGTGGTAAGTTGGGAACGAGGGACCAGCTGGACCTTGGATACCGAAATCCCGTTTCCCTTCCTGTTGCTGTTGTCAATTCAGGACATGATGCCCATATTGGTGGCCTAGACTACCAGTACTCCTCAGGAACCGGATTACATTTCTTCCATGCATCGTTTCCAGTTTTGGTGGGGGATCTCCAAGAGCTCTCACTCGTTTTCTCAACCATCCGTCACATTGGAGGATATGATGTTAAGTTCTGCAGTCCCTTCTTCTGCTCCACGGTCTATGCCGGAGGAAGTCTCCATTTTTCTGATTGTACGTTGATACTGCCAGAATGGAATGCAATGGCCACTTCGCATTTGTGACAGTTCTTTCCCTTCTGTTCATCATTGTTTCTTCTTCCTTCTTTCTGGTGAACTTCCATCTGTTGTAGTTGTGGTGAAGGGCTTCATTTCCCACCTTTCTTCTGTTCGCCTCTAGATTGCTTTCCTGACTACTGCGAAATTTAGTGGCACTTCTGTTTGGTTTTCTTCTGTCGCTTCTTTCGCTTGACGGTCTGCTTCCTCATTTCCGGATGTTCCTACATGGCATGGCTCCACGAAGCCTCTTCCTGTTCGTTCTCTCAAGGATCGACTTAGCCCTCAAAGTCGTTTGTATCTTATCTATCATTTTCAATGTTACTGTGAACACAGTTACATCGGACGTACGGAGAGGAATTTTCGGGTCCGAATGAGAGAGCATGTTCTATGTGGCTTGAGGATAGAAAGCCAAGACCGCGATCTAGAAAGATCTGGAACAGCACCTCAAAGCTCTATCGCTCGACACATACTTGAATGTGACTCTTTTCAGTGCCGTCCACTTTTTAGATATTTTTCTATTTTATCATTTGCAAACATCGTTTTTCTTTGCCTGTATTGGAAGCACTGTACAATGTGAGGCGACTTGTTTTATGTGTACATAAAGAGTTTCTTTATTCATTGTCTTTACCTTGACACTGATTGGTTGGTGTCACTGGCGGCAGTTATCATTGAATGCTTCTCAGTCATCTCTCTACATGTTCACACTTGGTCGTCCACCCTTGATAAGAGGCCACGAAGGCGCTCGGATATTAACCACATGAAGTCAATAATTGTGTTGCTTTCATTATAAAAGGTCATTGGCTTGGTACACTGAATATCTGGGTGATGCCTTAGTTCTTGCATAGCTTCTTTATATTCCATATGCTCTACCATATTTGGTCTCCGATTTGATCGCGCTGTTTTTGCTGTACTTTGCCGATCTTCAAGATCGCACTTTGGCTGTCGGTTAGTATCACCATATGTTGATCATTTTCTCTTTCCACAATTTCATCTGTTGCAATCTTGATTGCCGTCATTTCAGCCGTGAAGATGGAGCAGCACTTTACTGCTGGCGCCCTTTTCTCTATAATACTCTGTTTGTTTGCATTTTTCATCTCAATGCTCCGCTTCCTCCATTTGTCTTCCCTTCCTGTCTCCGTTTCCCAACCAGTCTCACCAGTTTCACTTCTAAAGGAGTGCTCAAAATCACATGAACGTAACGGGACATTTTATTTAGGGTGTGAACTTTACAATGGTGTTGTTCATTTGATCAAACTCCCTCGCCTTCGTGCTATATATAGCATTTCAAAACTAAAAATCAACAATTTTGACAGATTTTTGAAAAGTTTGATATTTTGCCGAATTTTGAGAGCAGATCTTCTTAATGATTGTTGTTTACCCTTTCAAGCTGATTGAATGTGCTGAAAATGTCATTCGTGAGTTCAAGAGATTGATTTGTAATTTGTAACAGCTCAAACGTGCGTTTATGAAAGCGTGTGGAAGAATAACGTTTTTTTTTAATGTTTCTGTGTATTGGCATTTTGCAGTTCTAGGTAGCTTCAATGTGATTATAAACACGATTGACGTCTTGCACATACCCAAAGAGATCATATAATTCAAATTATCAGGAAAATCCGCAAAAGTGAGTACTTCTATTTGCCATTACTGCCAAAAAGTTTAATAAGTAGTATTTACATTATGTTTGACCTTAATGCTCTGCTCGATGTCTATGGTGTTATAGATTATCATGACAGGATTCATGCACTCATATTTATAAGCAGTGTATTGATATTGAAAATCTAGGCGCTTCGTCAAAAGTTACCACGCAAAATGTCTGTAAAAAGTGGCAAAACTCATACCTTAAAAAAATAATTTTCAAAATTTGACTTTCCATTTTGCCAAGTGTGACGTTGTTTGTTGAAAGAAGGAAAATACGTTAAAACTAAGAGTCCCAGAAGAGCAAGTCGAGGTTCAGAGCAAATATGTGACATGCGCCAAATTGTCGGTACTAGATTTTCCACAACACTGGCGAAGGCTGAAGAGTTTTTACATAAATCAGGTCATTCCATGATGAGTGATAGGATTGCTCAGTTGGTTAATGTTCTAACTTCGGTTCGGAGTTGCAGAAAGTTCATGTAATGGAGTCTTTCCGTCTGGGGTGGTACCGCTGTGTTAACTGGAGGTCCTAGCCCAACCTGGTTGAGAGTTACGACTTTTTAGGACTGTCCTACCTTTAATTTTGCCAGTATGTTTCTGTGCCTTTGATATCGAACGCTAAAGTAAGGATATCGAAGCGATATGATACTGATGTGATATTGAGAGATTCTTCAAAGTTGCAAAACAAAAGGCGAAGAAAAGTAGAAACGTCATCGGTCCAACATGCATGAGAAATAAGGACGGGAACATTGTTGTGAAGTAAGAGGAGGTGTTGTTTGTGTGGAAACAGCATATGGAGAGGTTAATGAACACAGAGAACGATTTGGATGGAGATCCAGAAAGCGTGCCCATAAAGGGACCCCGTTGTCGCCTAGAAATTTCGGAGTTTGAAAGTGCTTTGAGAGAGTCATCACTTGGAAAAGCAGCAGGTCCGTCTAGTGTGACACTGGAGATTAAGTCAGCATCTTGAACCCGTTGTTCAAAGTGGCTTGCCAGTCTGTGTAATGAGATTTTGGAAGATGGTCGTATCCCATCTGACTGGAAGATGAGCGTTCTGATACCAATCGTCAAAAGAATAGGCGATCCTCTCAGTTGTTGGTCGCATAGAGGAATAAAGCTAGCAGAACATGCACTGAAAGTATATGAGCGAGTGTTAAAGAGACGGATAAGAGCGGAGGTTAACATCGACTCGATGCAATTTGGCTTCATGCCGGATAAGGGAGCCACGGACGCTATTTTTATCGTCAGGCAGCTCCAAGAGAAGCATCTGGCAAAGATTTCCGTTGTGTTTTTCTCTTTTGTGGATCTTGAGAAGGCCATGTGCCAAGAAAAGTTGTGATGTGGCATTTCCGAAGATCTGGAGTTAATGAATGGCTGGTAATGGCATCATGTCCTTGGAAAAAGGCTGTGACATTCGTATGTGGACAAAGTGACAGCTTTGAAGTGACCGTAGGTGTACATCAAGGTTCTGTGCGTAGTCCTCTCAAATTCTCTATTGTGATGAACACGATGATCTCATATGAGGCTAGAGAAGGCTTGCCATGGGAAGTTCTCTTTGCCGACGATTTGGTAGTTATGGCAAGCAGCGAGGAGAAACTTGCGGGAAAAGTTGAGATATGGAGGTCATGTTTGGAGGCGAAAGGCTTGAAGGTGAACAGCGATAAGACGAAAATGATGGTATCGAAAGATGGAGCAGGTAGCTCAGATAGGTTTGGAATGTATCCATAAGGTGTGTGTGTGGCAAAGGAGTCGGTGTAAATTCTATAAGATGCATAGACTGCGGCAGATGGATGCACAAGAGATGTAGGGGTGTGAGAGGAAACATAGCAGCAGCATCTACTCATGGGTTTGTATGCAAGCGATGCAGGGGTGGCATGCCATCAATAACGAAGATTGGTGACGGAAAAGAAGTGGAGGTAACAGGCCAGCACTACGAAGTGGTGAACAGATTTTGTTACCTTGGTGACATGTTGTATGATGGTGGTGGAGCGGATACCGCTGTGTCTACACGTATGCGCTGTGGTTGGAAGCGATTCCACGAGGTGTTACTTTTCCTGACATCATCTTTGGATGAGGGGGCAAGTGTATGACGTGTGTGTAAGAAACAGCATGCTGCATGGGCCATCAAGACAGAAAACAAAATGAAGATGATAAGAGCCGAAAGAAGAATGGTCAGGTCACAGAATTAGATTCATCTGCGCGCGCTTCGGTTTCCCTAGAAAGGAAGAATTGTATGTAACCTTAATATCGAAATGGCACATCAAAGAATTAGACAACTTGCTCCTTCTCGGATGGATAATTCGTGTATCTCGAATGAATAAATGAAGAAGTCAATGGCTGTAAGAAATCTAAAGATTTTTCCTGAATGATTGAGTTTTTGACCATAAGTGAGAAGAGTATTGTAATATTGTTATGTTTTATCAGTCTTTAATTATTTTCAAATTCATTAGGGTTGGTTGCTATTGATTAGTTTGCTACATGAGGACATGCTTCCCTGGCATGAATAATGACATGAGACAGATAATGATAATATATTAATAATAATATTAATATATAATACATATGTGTTGTGTTATATATATACATATATATATATATATATATATATATATATATATATATATATATATATATATATATATAATATATATATATATATATATATATATATATATATATATATATATATATATATATATATATACATATATATACATATATATATACATATATATACATATATACATATATATACATATATACATATATACATATATACATATATATACATATATACATATATATATATATATATATATATATATATATATACATATATATACATACATGGTGACCGTGGCACAGTGGTTGCGTACTTGGACTAGCGATCTCATGGTCCAGAGGTCGAACCCGGAAAGTGTCATTGGAAGTCGGCAGGAAGGGCATCCGGACTACAAAGCACCACAACGCTCCAAACAAAGTCTGACTTAAGTCAGCACCGTCCAAGGCCCCAGTAGGGGTAGAAGGTGACGTAAAATCCGTAAAAAAAAACATATTAGTATATTAGTATATCATTTAATGAAACTGACAGAATAATGACCATTTATCATTATTCTATCATTTGTAAATGTCATTTTGTATCACCTCATCTTGTTTTTCACTTTTCATTGTATCATTCATCTTTTCACTACATTGCATCACCCCTTAACGTGTTCTCTCTTGAAAAATATGCGTTCTGCTAGTCTGCAGTCATTAAGATGTCACAACTTTTATGCGCTTTCTGTTAGCAAACTAAAACGTCTCAAAAGAAATTTAAGAAAATAATCTAGATTAGACAGTCAGATCAAGGATAAATGCTGCTGAAAAATCGATGAAAAAACAAGCTTTCAATTTTTACTGAATCAGAGCACCTATTTTTAGAAGTCTTCGGTTTGACCCTATCGACCCTACCGGTTTGTCTCCCGGACGCAGAGCAACACTACCACAAGGTCACAGCGCCGATGCGATAATTTTGTCAATCTTCAGCAATGTCATCTCAAATTGTAAAAGCACGTTACTTCAAAACTATTGTGATAGTAAGCGTTAAATGTTGATAAAATAATGACTGTCTGTTTGATGTACATGTGATTCTTATCGCGTAGAATTAGTAAAATTGGTGAATTATCAATGAAATAAGTACTATAGGAAGTTTCAACGACACTTTTCAGCTGATTATATGCGATCATTATTAGACATTCTGCAAAGGGTCTGCAAGTCCAACAATGAAACAGACAGCACTAATTCAATTGCAAAATAGAGCACTGCATGTACCCAGATCTGTGTAGTGTACATGTAGTGCAATCGTGGAATGCACCGTCCGTTCTGTAAATAGTTTCCGCAAGTCCACTTAGGAGGAATTTGACAACCTACTACATCCAATGACGTCATTGTCTTGGAGTCTCGACCATACAGCCGAAAGATCAGCATATCCGCGAATGCCTCGGGGAAAGATTTACTTGTATTGTTCATATCCGTCGATATTCTTCCGTTGTGCTGAAGTAGGCTGTTAGAGAACGACGTAGATACTCTACACATGCAAATTTAGTTGGAAAATGGAAAATTCTTTCTTTTATTTCTCTTCCTGCCAATCAACATACGTGCTTCTTGCTGAATATTGAACAGCTACATTCCATTCAGCTTTGCAGCCGAGCAATATCTAAATAACAAATTCCTTCCGTTTTTCTGTGTCAACTTGAAGATGTCGATATAAATGTCATGGTGAATAATTGGAGCGAATTATTTATCTTCTGCCACTGTCTCTTAAAAACAGTTAATCTATGAGAGCTAAGTTCGTGAATCCTTTCCATATTATGTGCCATACAACTTCATGCTATTTGCTAGTCAATAATGGGTACTTCTATTCTTCCCCCACACATTTTTGTTGCTAACACCTGAGAGTTTTGCATCGTCTCTCGATGCACGATCTTCTCTTGCTCCTAAGGGCAGTCTCACTACTGTCGCAAAAGCGTTAAGCAGTAGAACATTTACAGCCTCAGAACTAGGCAACTGCTCTTCATTGCCTGCAGACAACAATCTCTCGAAGTTCATGATCACAGCTGTACCTTATATTCTGACTGGGTATCCAAGGAACCAATCCTTCATCCCAGTGTTCAAGTAAGACTTCTCAGTGGTGCTGTACTGTCACTCAGTGACAGTGAAGTCTATTCTAAATCCAATGTGAATAAGTTTGACGAAATTTGATGAATTTGGAAAAGTTGGAAAATGTGAGGGAGAAAGAATAGAAGTACCCAATAATTAATAGCGTCATGTAGAGAAATCAAGTTCCTGTGCCCATATCACAGAGGTCAATAGTTTGGGATCTTCATAGACCAGACCTGCGGTTCTCAGCTATTGCTGATGTCATGATGCTTTGATTCATCACTATAACACCGATACAATCACCTTAAAAGTTATCGATGCCCGCTCTCTAATTCGTGGATGTTTTAGGGCATTCAAATACAATTACAGGACTGCTAAGTGCCACTGTTTTGTCCTCATTTATCCGGGATGTCCCGGATATTTGCCTCTGAGGATCGACTGTCCCGATTTTTGCTGTGAAAGAATTTGATCGGAATCTCGGAATTCTCATTTTCTGTTTCCGACTTTTTGCTTTAATCTTGATTCTTGAATTTTCAGGTTCCACACTCATAGTCATGTGTAATTCTGATGACATATAAAAGCAGCAATGAGATGTGACATAGAGCAATAGCAGTACCCCTTAGCAGTGTTTTTGGGATTTGCTAGTGACCAGTTGACCTGAGAGAAACGTTTGAGAGACACTTTACGTGCATTTTGGAAGGAATCTTGCAATGAGGAAGAATAAAATTACGTTTCGACCTTTCTCGAGAAATATTTAGAAAAGATTTTTTCTATTTGTATGTGTGCCATTACAGTAAGAAAGTGAAGATGTCAGACGGAACACTCTCAATATGACGATTGTGGCAATTGAGATCATCTTGAAAAAATCGCCATTATTGATGTTGAAAAATGTTCCAGATTTTCGGACCGGCATCCTGGAATGTCACGGATTGTCAACGGCGTCCGGATTTTATATGCCGATAAAGGTTGGAAGTCTGACAATATCAGCAGCAAAATGTTACTGCGATCTAAGTTTCAAGTTTCAGACACATATTAGGCCTTTTTATTCATGGTGGAAACACTGTAGCTGTACGGTAAGCAGAGATCAAAAGTCTCATTGCCGAGTAGCGTTCTCTGTTTTTGCGAACAGATCGGAATGAATATGTACATATGAACTTTTGTGATCATTTGAATTTCTGGCGCATTCTTTCAAGAAATACCTGTTTCTACAACAGTATTATCTCGAAAATATCAAATGAATCATCATGAGTAATACGGTAATTTAGGAGGATAATTATTGATCTTAGTAATCAAATCAAATCATAAACGGTTGATGCATATGAAATTAAACCATAATTCAGTTGATCATAGCTTGCTTGAACTCTTCTTTAGAGAGCAGTCCTTATCGCTTCCGTGACTATGAGCACGAAATGCATAAAGCAGTTGACTTTGAAACACGATGCATTTATTCCGAAGTTGAGAGACTGCCGCCGGTTGCGAAGAGTCTTTGAGTTATTTGCAGTTTCATCTCAGTTGTCATTTCTGCTCTCTTTGCTGCCCTGTATTGTTGGAGGTGCTTCTTGTAGAAACCATTTGTATTGTATTCCATTCCTTCATTAAATTTGAAGAAGCCTCCTACCTTTCTGTTCCTAATTTTCTTGTCCAGCAAGTTCGCTTTTTGTTTTTGTTTTTCGTTATTTCATTTATTGGCGGTTCACACGCAACTCGTGCAAGCGCGCTTTTAGGCTCGGTTGGGTCACAAGTATAGTTTCGATAGTTGATCATTGTGCTGCACATTTCTATCTATCGGATAACCGAAGTGAAGTTCTATATTTAGCGCTCGAATAATTTATGACATCACCAGAATCATATTATGAAAACTGTTATACAAATGTTTCGATGACTATCTACTCATTGAGACCTGATGAGCGGTCAAGTGCTGATAGATAACAAAATCATCTTCTTTGCAGTCACACATTCAATATTTTGATGAGGTGAATGAATTACTATGCCATTAAAACTCTCTAATCAACTGAATTTCTCCGCCTGCGGCTTGTTCATAACGCTGAGAAACTAAGTTTTATGATGCCATGATATTTTTAGAACGTGAATTTGACGAACATGTCCTGTCAGCTATGTTCTTTTCGTTTCATCAAATATAATTTGACCTTTATGCTTTTCGCCTTATCAATATAATATCATTCAATTTGATGTCCTCATCATAATTGAAACCGAGAATTGAGAGTCATCGCATTCATTTCCATTTCAGTTAATAAATCCCTCACGAAATTAAGTAAAAAAATGAGTGTAATTGCCGATAAACTAATCAAAGTAATTATGCGATAGGATTTGAAATGTTATTTCATGATATGTGACTTTGATGTACACGCTGATATCGTGTCAACACTCCTATGATGACTTCATTCCATGATTTCATGAAAGGAGGCCGAAAATGTAGCAAAACAGTTGAGTTGAGAACCAAGTGAGCTCTTTCACATTTTATAATAAGCCTGAACTAAAACCTTGCGTCGCTGATGAACGCCGCAGCTACCGCTGATTCTTTTTAACGTTGCTTCGGTTGAAAGTTTTTTTTCACAGTATTGTATATTATTGTGCGGTAGCGGATAGCCTGATAATGCATGTACCATTTAAACAAGTTGGCTCAGTTTGGAAATGTTGGTTCTAATAAAGTCAACTTATAACTCATAAGTGATGGCAGCAAGCGGGAGGATAATGATTCTGGTGCAATAGATGTACTCGTATTCAAGAAACACACTCCCTTGAATTTCTGCACTACCTTGATTTAAATAAAGGAAAAACGAGATTTTTCTCAATGTTTCGGGATGTTTCCCTTCTCAGACTTGAACAAATTGAACAAAATTATATGGCAGCTGTCTATTTCGCATCTCCAACAAATCTCCGCCTCCGAAAAAAACAAGGCGACTCGACGACTATGCTGCCGCCGCTTGAAATAAAATCGAAACAAATAGTGAATTTCCAAGGACTTTATGCGAGTGGCTTCTGCATTTTGAGAAGTTCTTTCTATTCGGTCACTACTCTATCAAAAGACAACCTTCTCATCAGTTGTAATTGAACAGAACTTATGAGATTGAGAACCTGTGTAACAGAGAGCAATGGTCCATTCACTCCAATTCAATTTGATTGAAAGATATCTGGAGAGACCTGTTCCCGCAGGGCCATTGACGGTGGACCTCGAGTGATAAATGGTGTATCGCGTCCTTTTAAAGTGGTCCGCCGGAAACATTTTCCTGGCGGTCTTTCACTTTCAGCAGTCAATTTTCATGGGAGAAGAATTACGTTATATAATCCTGCTTCCGAGCTCTCGACACCGATTAAAGAGATTGAAATCCCATATGCACGACCCTTTATTCAATAATGACTACCATATTAATCAGACATAATAGACCATCAGACCATAGTAGTCAGACATCTTCCATATTAATATTCAGACTTAACGATTTAGTTATCTTAAATATGTCCATTATAGGCTATATCTGGCATTTTGGGAGGAACGTGTAAAGTCACTCCGGCAATGGCTACATGCTAAATAGCATGTTTTGTTGATTTTGAAGGATGTGAACTATGCCCGCTGGTGATTCATGATTTTCAATTAAATGAATTTAATCTATTCAGGTTTGCGACGATTTTTCAACTGAGGATGCAATTCAATGAGTTAGTGATCATATGCATAATTTCGCATCTAAAATTCGCGCATAGTAAGTCTGCAATTTCTTCAAATACCTTGCAAGTTACCCTGATAACCCAACAGACCAGTCGACTCTGATGCACGATCTTTAGTTGTATTTAATACATTATATATTAAAGATGATCGGCTAGGAGAGGCTATGAACCGATTTTTCTGGTGTAACCAATGACAAAAGATGTCAGGAAATCGGATTGAAGAAATGTCTGGAAATCGGATAATCAAGTAAGACAATATTTGAAGACACATATGAACAAACATCGAAACATTCATTTACTATAGTGGCGTTTACGTGAATTGGAATGGAGAGAAGCTGTAACGAAACTTCAGGGCACGTCACAAGTCGGAGTTCGCTAATCGATAATTTTTCTTCTCTTCAAAATCTTCCTGTCAATACTAGTTCAAATCAATCAGTTCAACAATTTCATCTTCAACCAATAATGACTTCTGAAATGAACAGAAAGCAAAAGTCACATGATTGGAAGAAAATAGTTTTGATATTTTTGTTTTGAGAACATTCAATATCATGATGAACAGCACATTTCAACTTATTGTGGCATACCGAGTAGATTTTGGAGGGATCGCAACCAACTATCGGTAATCCAATGCATTTTGAATGCGAGTTCAATGGATTGCAAGGCTGAATGTTGAAAATTCTGTGTGGCTGTGTCTGAAATTATTGAACACTTTCTTGAGAGACCTCATTACACCTATCACTACTGTCTCGTTAATTTAACCTTACCGCAAGTTGAGAGAGTCATGTGACCTAGTGATTCGTGAAGATCATGTCTAGATTAAGATTTAGTGTTCTGCTTATTGTTGTTGATATTTCACAGTTCGTATATCACAGCTTTCTAGTCTCTGTAATCCTTTCTTCGTCTTCTTACCTGATAAATTTATCTATTAGCGGGAAATAAATGACAAGGAAAACTAAGCATGTGTTGCTCCTGTTCCTCAGGCAAAGTCGTTTATCTCGGTATAATTCACTTGTCGTCATTTTCCTCTCACATGAGCGCAATATCTAACAGCTGCTAACGTAGGAGTTCAGTGTGACTCTCATAGAAATGGAAACTACAACGAAAGCCTTGAATGCAGGAAGTCAGTGTTTGAATTGACCAGATGTTTGGCGGATTGTAATCGGAAGACAGTCGTCATTTTCGAGTACAAAGATAGTACTATGTGATTGCTTTCAATTGATAAATTTAGTACTCGTCAATCAGCGTCTGAAGTTTCCTCAGAAATTGTAGAAGACTGGTTGAAAGATGTTCATCCAGCAATGCTAGGGTGTGCTGAAGAGTTTGACAGAGTGCTTCGAATAGATAGATGATTCTCTTCCATATTTCAAAGATCGTCACCTGCTCTGATTTCATCAAAGACCTCATCTAATTAGTCCCGTAAAGTTTTCATGCCTCCAAATCCCAGGCACAAGCGGTCCTTAATTAATTTTCATCTTCTACTACGAAGGTAGATTTAATATTTCAAAAGACAAAACCTCTTCTTCAGGGACACCTCGTTTTATATTTTTCAGCTGATGAAGCTTTCGCTCGGACCTCCGAGTTGGAGGTTCGCTGATGAAACTCGGAGGTCCGAGCGAAAGCTTCAGAAATTGAAAAATATAAAACGAGGTGCTCATCAAGAAGAGGCATTTTCTTTTGGAATGACCTCGAAGGGAAAGTTCAAGAGGATGTTTCATAACCTGAATCTTCGAGTGATGTTTACACATCTCATCTACGATCTCAGAGCAGCTTTAAAAAATCAAGGAAAAGCCTTAACATAGCAAGATTTCAAAAAACATCAACGAAGAATTATGTTTCAAAGAAATCATCAACATCCAATCTTTGCATGCTAGAATAATGGAACATCTATATTAAAAGCAGTCATCCATATACAATCATCTCAGCACATTTCAATCTCCAGCCGCAACAGGTAAGATCTACGTGACAATTTTAAACAAAGACATCGATCAATTGTGCCCAAGATTAAGAAAAGCAGTGCACAAAAAAGACATCGAACAGACGTTGAACAACAAAGAAAAGTTCTGTCAATGCCAGCCTTCGATGATGCTGTAACACTGACAGAACACTTTTGCAGCATGTTTGAATTTCATGCCACTCTTATGTGCAGTTGTCTTCCGTGTTAGGTGTCACTTGATGATGCAGCACTAACTGCGAAATCTGAAAATTTTCAATAATGCCTTGAAATAATTACTTCAGAACTTTTAAATTCACCATCCTGCCTTTATTAAACCAAATTACTGCTATTATTTAATCAGTCAGCTGAGCTACTTGTCATTTTCAAGAATTGAATATAATGATAAAATGTTCAAGAATGTCTTTCCAAACTTCAAGAACCATTTAGCTTTTTAAATAGCTGCTCAGACTGTGGGATGTATCCTGCCCAATAGAGAATAAAACTTGCTATAATGTTTCTATTTGAAAAAGTGCTTCTTAGAGAAATTTTTTGAACCCATTTGCCAGGATGTCAGTGAAACTGTTCATAAACAAGACTGTGACAGTGTCACGAGATACTCCTACAACTCCTCTATAGGTTGGAAAGTGCATGATGTTAAGTGAGATTTTCACGTTTGAATGCAGATGAAGCTGTAACGTCGCTGCTGCCCCCACTGGTGTTTGGAGAGTGCTTTTCTCTTTGAGTCAGACTTTTCTGGAGCGGTGTGATAGTTGCTCATAGCACGGTTGCCCTTCTTGCCGACTTCCAGTGACAATTTCGGGGCTCGACTTCCATACGAAAATATCGATAGATCAAGCGAAGGTGTCACAGAGAGCAGTAATAAAGAATTGCTTGCATACCGGTGCGTTATGATGCTCATGTCGTGCCAGAAACTTTAGATATGATGACTTTAACAAAAGTTTATCTTCAAGAATAAAATATTGAATCAGAAGTACATAATATCGAAAGAATAGATAGATAGATGAACAATTTATTCTTGAAAAATAACAATTACATCTATCAATTTTGCAGAAAGCGTGTACCATGGCACTGGAGGTGCTTACAGGGTTGCTTAAAGAAAAACGAGTATGATCATCATGTATTCAGCAAAGCTAAACAGCTAACTCTTCCGGTTTATTATGCTTCTGTTTGCTCAATTGCATTGCCAAATCAGAAATTAATGCCAATAAATACTACTGATAATCTCATTTTAGGTAGCTGAAAAGCACCTAAAATCACAGAGTGAAATAATCAACCCAGCATGACATCGTTCCACTCACGTGGTGAGAGTTGCCAACGTGTGGAGGATGTGTGAAGACCCTTAGTTTGCTATTATGACTTCGCACGGTTGTTCACTTAATGGAGCAAAAAAAGGTGATAATCTTCAAAATGATTTTGACAGCTAGCTATTGTCCTGCAATAGTTAGTGGTTTCATTTCTCATGTAGTATATCGTAGGATTTCTGAAAAATTTAATTCGTTTTTCAATTGTTTTCTATATGGAGAACCACCACCGATATCACTCAGTTGAAAAGACTATTTGCTATGTCATGTGGTCGAAGGGCCTTATGATAAAATCGAATGAAAATATAAGATCATTAAGTTGGGCTCCCCATGTGGAAAGCAATCAAATCCCTTAGAATGCCAATTATTTCAAAAACGTTTTTCAGTTGTAATAAGGAAAACAAGCGCATCAAAAACAGGCCAGGATTATGCAGGAAATGTTTGAATTTCAAATAAGGATGATGACTTGAAATGGTTTTTTAAATGCGCAATCCAGTGCACGTATTGAAATTTTTTTTAATCATTTCAGACATTGCATATTTCACCTGCAAAAATTGAACACATATTTCTCTCGTCTGCAGAAATCAAGCTAAAAATTGTGAATCCTCTAATTTTTCTGTAGTGTTGAGAGGCAGACGATTTCTGTTACATCTCCGAGACGCTCTAATTCCATAGAATGCCATCAGCTGACTTGGAGACTTGTGATTATCTCCAATAGAGCAATCGATTGTTGTCAGCTGGTTGTAATCTTTGTTTCTTTATGTCATTGTGAAGATGATGAGATGAGCTTCCATCTGTTTCAGACTGAACAAACGAATGATATTCGCGGCTGCCAGGAAATGATATCTGAGCTTGAGGATGCAAGGAAACGGTGAGTCATTCTCATGAAAAACCATTTGAAGAAGATTCGTTTTTGTTCTCTTAATGTCAGTGAATCGTTGTGATAAACAATAAATGAGATTTTCTATCAAAGGGCTCTATTCATTGAAATCGAGTGCTTACCTCAATGCCTGTGAAGTGAATAACCGAAGATTTTCTAAAATTAATTGGAAGTCGCAATACTTTAGTTCAGATGCGAACCTTGATGATACTGTTTAAGAGTCTGAAAGGGTATCTGAAGACTAATTAGGACATATTCTAAAGGAAATGAGAGAAGAGCAGTGAAAATTAATATTTCAAGATAACAGTCGAGGATGGGATGAAAATAAGCATTTGAGCTCGCTCTAACGATGATTGTGAGTATTATTCGGAAAGAGCCAAATTTATAAGATGGAATCATTTATCCTTGCAATCAGGGTTGGAACAATTACACAATTATTTTCAACTACAATTACAATTGAACTTTTACAATAACAATTATAATTACAATTACTTTGAAATCAAAATCTTTAATTATAATTACAATTACATGTTTGACTTTGCAATTACAATAATTATTTCAAAAGCTGTAATTAATTACACAATTACAATTACATCGATTTTCCGAACAGTCTTGGTCAATTATGAATTAGTTGTCCAAAAAGATTTGAGGTCTCAGTAAATTTGATTTTGAGTACAACATAGAGAATGAAGTAGGGCCTATTGTCCATTGCAATTGCAACGTTGCGACCTTCCAATGATCACTTTAAGGTGGAGCATATCAAAAACTTTATTCTGATGAGACGATACGGCTACAGCAACCGCCGATTAAAGTTGAATCAATGTATTAGCGGCAATAGTATTTGCTAATACAATATTCATTCCTTTGTAGGGCCTACATGTACATTTCAAAGAAATCCTTTCAAGAAAAGATTTTGCGAGTACAAGCATATCAAGATATAAAAACAAAAAGTGTGAAGATCGAATACTTCAATTTTCAATATAGCAATCCTTGGATTTTGTGTTTTTTCTAACCGAAAAGACAAAAGCAATTGACGTGTAACTGACCCGACATTTTTCTTGAATTACAATTAATTCACCGACATTTTTCATAAAAATTCAATTACAATTATGATTATAATTGCAGTTGAACTTTCGCAATTACAATTACTTTAAAATCGAAATCTTCAATTACAATTACTTCAAAACTTCTAATTAATTACAATTACTGTAATTACTCCAACCCTGCTTACAATTCATTTCAATTATTATCTATGGCTGTCTTCAGGCATTGAATGAATAATTGATAGCAGGATGAGATTTAAAACTCACGAATTAAGAGATGTGTAAAGTAAAAAATAATGAAAAATAATTTGGACAGAAATAGAGCAGTGAGAGCTTCCCAGCAGATAGAGGACGGCTAGATGGCATCAATACTGTTTTGTTAAATGACCTGACAAGGGAATACAAAGAAGTTTGATGAGAATGAAAAATCTGACAGTCATGGAAGGCATGTAAAATACATTTCAGTCAACGAAAGAAAAGTTCTCAACAACCGCTCAACTCGCGTTTTTTACATTAATTGAGGGTTTTAATATATTGATGTAATGCTCTTCACCATTTCTTTTTCCGTGCGGATATTCTAAGGTTGATTACCATTGCTTTCCGGAAAATGCAGACCACGCCTGTGGCGGATACCAGTTTACTCCTCTACTCTTACTGAGATTCAAACTGAAGAAGTGGCACTGAGATGTCGAAGCCTGGCTAGCACTTATGTTTCTGATAAGATTTAAGCTGTTTTAAAAATGAAAGATGTGTCTTCTAGAAGAATTTATTTGCCTCCCTTTTTCCGAGGGGTAGGGAACGAAGCATGAATATCAGCTTTCCGATTTACTTTTCCCGATCAGTAATTTAGAAAGAGTGGAAAGAATATCATAACAGCGGCATTGTTTTCAAGGTTTCTAATGTTTGAGTTCCCAGAAGTTACTTTCGTGAAGAAGACAGAAATAAGTAGGAATTTAAGTTATAAAACTAATATTAGTTGCCAAGTAAGATTGGCACTCCTTTACTTTTGAATTATTCACTATATTAGTTAGTACGCAGTAAATCTTTACCCGAGACGCTCGAGGTTCGCTAAATCATTTATGGGCGACATTTCTCAGTTTTGTGGAACGCTGGCCTATGATGGGCATTTGGCCGTCGAGTAAATCTATTTCCCCTGAAGACGGGAGTTTGGCAACAATATTGTCTCAAGGATGTAAAAACTTAACGGAAGGTTTCAGAGCCACAAAGAAGCTTCAACAAAAAAAACTCATGTTTGCGATGATTTCTCCTGATGAATGTAAGGATAATCTCTTTTACCGATGATTTTCTATTGAATATTCTCTTTTGCAGTGTGAGCGATCTCGAGCTGAATCTCCTCTCAATGGCGGAAAAGGAACATATGAAAATCCCAACACTGTCATTTCGAGTGAGTCTTCATTTTTATGACTTTTTTTAATCCTGCAAATGGAAAGCATTGAGCTGAAAATGAATTGACAGCTGTAATGCCGTTTTATTGAGATGTTTGCTTCAGATTATTGATTCCTCCGACCGAAGCTTCCATGTGTCGCCATAATTCGGTAATTCTGATTGAAAATATTCCTTCAAAATACTCCTAATCTATCGGAGGTGTATGGAAATCCGTTTCCTGTCTTTACAGCAAGCCAATTTTCCATCCAACTTCAAAGAAGGTTCTCTGTGGAGAACCATTCCGAAGGTAGTGTGGTGTGAAGATTTTCTCAACTTATTAACTGTTACCTACATAGCATTCTCACCTGGGGAATGGAAGGTTGTGGATGTAGCTTTTCTATCATGTTATTTGATGCAAGTGACTCAGGTGATGAGAAAGAAGAATGTTGTCGAATATTTAGCACAGGTTTCACGGTCTTTGTTGATATTTATCCTTTTATTTGATAATGTCTAACTTTTATGATGATCTCATAACGCAATATTGTTAACAAGTTGTATTCTTTAACATTTTATCTAACTTCAGGCTACTGCAGTGGTAAAAGACAATAACTGAGCTTAGCAGCCATATTCTTATATGACCTCAATATCTGCTTCATTCGAATATGTTAGCATTTTTTGGAGACACTTCCTGGGGACAGCTCGGACTTGTTGATGGTGAAGAATTGCTTTCCCTCATCATTTCTACAGATAGTTCATGGATATTCATCTCATTAAATATACTTCATTTGGTACTTATGGGTTATCTCCCCCCTCACTTTTTCAAATTTGTATAAAATCCGTGAAATGAATCAATTGTCACAAAACTTTAAGTGAACGTAGGTGAGGATATTTTCTACCTGCTTACCAAAATTTATACAAATCATGCAAATGCTTTTTTCATGAGGAATGATAACTTCTAATGTAGCGATGTCAGCAGCTTGATAAAACTTCGTCTAACTTCATCGTCTCAGCAGGAAGCCCTTGTAGAAACACAACTCGTGAAGTGAGCAGGCCACATCCCTTGTACTAATATGCTTACCTTTAAAAAGGTGTGGCTGGGTAGTGGTCGTGGGAAGATTTCAAATAGCATTGAATAAGGCGAAGAGGCGGAGAGAACACTGCACACACGAGTAACAATAATGCCTCGAACAGATGAAGTCAGATCAATCTGCTGACATCACTAAACTTCACGCTATCGTCTCTAATGCAAAAAGTACTTGTCCGATTTGTATAAATTTTGGTTTGTGAGTAATAAATATGAAATAAATATACTCAAGTACGTGTGCCTGAAGTTTTGTGACGATTGATGAATTTTTGCGGATTTTAGACAAATTTGAAAACGTGGGGGGCAGATAGCCCATAAAAAACTTCATTTTTATTACCATGCATATTGCACCCAAATTACATTGTCCAAATCGACACTAGCGCTACTGACCCGACTGTAACTCCGTTGACCAGGATTCGAACGCGATTTAGTTAAACAGCTACGCACGTGCTCAATCCATATGGCCAGAACGGCGGCAGGTTGATGAAGGCTCATGTCATTATTGTTGTTCTGCAGAGAAAAGAATGCATTCTCTATCTTGGAGAAGACAGCAGACTACTGTCAAACTAGTCGCTATCATCAATCAATAGCATGCTTCAGCAAGCTGTTGTGATGACAAAATAGAGCTGAATGACACTTTCCAGTGACTTCCCTTCGAATCCTGGTCAGAAGTGTTGGAGTCGGGAGGATAGGGTGATAGCATTTCTATGTTAAACATCACAAACCCTGCAGCAACTGTTTGCTGATGCTTCATGTTTGTCGCTCATGAACAATATACAGTGACACACGAGTAAAACTGCGTGTGTAAACGTTGCTGATGAAGGTGCTACTCTTAACCCTATTTACAGTCGAATGAAGGTGCCTTTTGCATTTTTATGGTGGATGTTTTAAAATCCAGCCGCATGACTATGGCACCCTTGAATTGTGGTTTCAGCGTATTTTCAAGCTCTCCCTTCCTTTAATATTATTGGATTTGGTCCATTCGAAGGTTTTTCTAGTTATATGTTTTGAAAAGTACTGTTTTCAGTGACATGAAGAAATTTTGCTGATCAACTGTCAATCACGTATTAGCCTTTACGCTCGTAGACATATTCATCTGCACATCTGCTATATCATAGAAATCGAAGAAGGGCTTATAATGATGAAATTTATCGCTCATACTACTTCCTGAAGATCAGCAGGTAATTGCACAATTGTCTTGCATCTTTTAGTCTAGCGTTCATAATTTCAAAGGTTTAGGCTTTCGAATAGCATTTGCTATCTAAGGTTTTTCAGAAGGTACTTCGCCTCATGTGCAGTATTGTCATTCAGTCCATGACTCAGACGTAGCGTACCGAGTAACATTCAAAAACATGCCTTAAAATAGCGACTAGAAAATTGACTTGCAATGTAAGGGACTTTGAATTGTGCTTATCTGTATCGGCAGCCAAGCGCCGAAAGAAAACAATTAAATGATGTTTTAACGTCACTTCTTCGTTAGACTGGGGGCTTGGACGGTGTCAGACTTTAATCCGGAGCGTTGTGATCTTTTAGTCCGGATGCCCTTCCTGACGACTTCCAATGACACTCGGGACTCGAACTCTGGACCATAAGATAAAATAGATAAGAATAGAAAGCATTAGCGTCGGTGAAACCATCTGCGGAAAGTAATGAAAGTAATCATTTTTATGACCGCATTCTCAACGAATTTCAAAAGAAAGGGAATGCTAAGTTCACTTACTAGTATATTACTTTAATTACAATTGTAAGTTTTATTTCAACAAAAGTTGACTTGGCATTCCTTTACTTTTGAATTATTTACAACGAGCCAAGACCTTCTTCACAATTAACGAATTTCTATGGGAATCCCGTGCTCATCTGCAAACCTGACGAAGTCACAGAGATCGCAGTAGTTTTCCTTGAACAGAAATAAGGTAAAGAACAAAATGGGCCTTGATTTATTTTAAGATAAAAGTAGGGTTGCACCCACAGAATTAAGTATTTTGTTTATCTGCAGATGAATCTAATTCTGTGGTTGCACCGGATAGTGGTTCTGCTATCCGTTAACCTGATAGTTGTCTATCCGGTACCGGATGCCGGATGGTATATGTTAGCCAACTATTACGTAATGACATTGTATGTTTACATTTACACACATGTTGAACGTTTTTACCGGAAATATCTTGAAAAAAATGATTCTCTGAATTCAATTTTCATCACACCAGCGGCCAGAAGTGGTTGGCATTTTCATTCTTTGTATGAGCACGGAGGCCTTGCAGGGTGAGATCAAAAAGTTCTTCCTAAACATGGGCAGTAGCAAGTTTTTCTTAAGTGATTCAGTCACTCTACTCACATTATTTGAAATAGAGAGAAATTGAATAAACATTATTTCAAGCAGAGGCTTTCCTCATTTATTGACATAGAAAGCGCTTATTTTCAAGGAATGTCGAGAAATTACTCTTCTTGCATCACAAATTAAAGTGGCTGCTTCAAACTAATATATTGAGATGTTGATGAAAGTGAAAATTATGACTGAATCAGTTCAATAGTTCCGAGCCCTAGATAAAAGCTTAAAATTTTAGGAGATCAAGTTGCTTTCTTGTACAGAGGATGTCATGAATTGAACTCAATCGCATTATACCGCAACCTTCAGTCATTTTCTGGACGGCTACTAACCGTCTTTCCCAGTCAATTTATTCGCTGCAGTTTTCTCTTGAAGCTCAAAAAGCCACAATGCTCGTTTCTGTAGTCAACTTCAATAGTTTTCATCCAAATAATGACAAGAAATGTGAAATTTATCAGCAACTCCCTATGTGACGCTAAATAAATCGTGGTCATTATACTTTTAAGTAAGCGGAATATCCTTTCCATGGAAATGCTACCTAACGACCTAGAGATCAGGAATCTTCATATCCAATTCCCTCTTCATGCGATGCAAAGAGAACGGAGAGGACATGTTTTTGTTGAAGTCAAAAATCATTGAAACAATTCTCAGAGGAACTGTAATGGAAACGCTTCTTTTACTAGCTCTAAATAAATGTTTTGTTTCAACTCAGACGGGGTTAGCATTCCTTAAATATTTCATAGTTGGAAATCAATTATAAGTGCGAACCTGAATATCAGTTCCTCTGTAGAAACATTTTGACAATATTGCATTTTTACGTTCATTACACGCAAATCGAAGTTGATGTGATAGTCACTCCGTATTGCGATTAAACTAATTCGCGTGATTTCATCTGTGACTAGCAATGCAGTTTTATCAGAGGCAGTTATGTGAAGACTTTGTGCGTGACGAAAGAAGAAATAGTTGATGACAGAACATTGAATTTATCTGCTCAATAGTTGTGATATAATTAGTTCTATTTGCTTTATCATTACAAATTCATCGTCATTTAGAATCAAAGTATTCAGTTTCCGATCTGTATTTAATCTGATTGCGGAGACACACTTCATATAATTCAAGCGAAATGCAAAATGCAATCAGCGGAGTCCCGTCCAAGCCTTGTCTAAGGTCTATCGATTATGTTAGCACCTGTACATCATGAAGCATGCACTAGGACTTGAAGTGGGGTGGGAAGGCATATCTGCATTCTTTCAACGTGTCATGCAGCTATGGAGCACATCATCTCATTTCTGTATGGGTTTTTACGTATTATTCATTTTGACACTTACTTTTACGGTTCTACTGAGGAAAATGATATTTGAAAGATAGATGTTGATTTGTTTACTCTCCAGATAATGACATGTTAAATGATAATTTATATATTTCACATGTCTTGTTGTAGACATTATGGCAAATCATTGATTTTTGAAGGTTGACTGTCAGTGTTCCTATCATATTCTTGCACCTGTGGTTGTTTGACATGTGCATTGTGAACGAAAACTTTGTTTACCACACAGTTTTGAGTAAATGTATAGCAAAGCAAGTTTTCAATAGATAAACAGATTGAGTAGATATCACTGTTTAACTTCGATAGTTAATACTTCGTAATCGTTTCTACTACGATGCAAATACCGGTAGATGTCATAGATTTGGTAAGCAAATAGTCCGGCAGCTACTGACACTTTCTTCCTAAAGTCGCGCACAAAGGGCTTATAGCATGGATTTGTAGATCTTGAAACGTTGAATACAAAAATCAAATTCTTAGGTGTCATAGTCAGTCGCATTCGGTTATAGGTGAGGTTAAAGGATTCCCATTGGAATCCAATGGCAAAATTCAAGAAATATCTATGGATTGTGAAACACTTGGCAATTTTCGTACATTTTCTTTTGCAGAAAAGAAACTATTTATCAGAATGCCATGAAATTTGAAACATGATTGAGTTCAGGGCATCAACTTCGATATAAAAGTTAAAGTTAGTCACATGATTCAGTATTTGATGTCTAAGAGCCTCTACAAAATGAGTAAATGTCATGCCTTGACTTTATTTTGGCGATTTTACTCATTTTGTAGAGGCTCTCAGACATCAAATACTGAATCATGTGACTAACTTTAACTTTTATATCGAAGTTGATGCCCTGAACTCAAACTGATAAATAGTTTCTTTTCTGCAAAAGAAAATGTACGAAAATTGCCAAGTGTTTCACAATCCATAGATATTTCTTGAATTTTACCATTGGATTCCAATGGGAATCCTTTAAGCTCACCTATAACCGAATGCGACTGACTATGACACCTAAGAATTTGATTTTTGTATTCAACGTTTCAAGATCTACAAATCCATGCTATAAGCCCTTTGTGCGCGACTTTAGGAAGAAAGTGTCAGTAGCTCTCGTCCTAAATTATAGAGAATCTTTCCATCAGATGCAACGCACGCAAGAGTAGTAGAAATATAAGAAATAGCAGACCCTGCGATTAAGATTAGACACGCAACCAATGAAAGAAAGAAAAAATTGCTTGCCAGCTTCTGCCAATTGTATAATACGTACGGTATATAGTTGCGCGATGCGTCGATCTGCTGTTTCTTCAGGAGAGTTAACATCAAATGTCCCATTGATGAATTCGAAGTTTGGAAGCAGCAGCAGGTCTGCTCACATTGCGCGAGGTATGTCACATTTTTCATTTTTTAGCAAAAATATTGTCTACTAAATAGTGATATAGTAGTATGCCTACAGTTCACAATAGTGAAATATCGAGGCGAATTATTGTCTTTGATAAAAATTGTCTGTTGATCGTCTTCAACATTTTAATCTTGATTTTGTGACATAAAAGATAATATATACGTCAACCTGAATGAATGAAATCCATGTTTATTCGAAGCATAATTCAGCATCTCGTGCACTAGCCCACACATCACACCATGTTGAATGGACGATATGAGACCGATTGAAATCTCGCATCAGAATCCTGCTTACTTGCATCGACAATAAATTCAACTCAGATGATTATGTAATTCTCCTGCGATCCATGTCGGGATGGAATTAGCTGATACATATCAGATCATTGAAGTTTTGTCGATGATGGAAGATAGAGAATCAGTTAATCAAAATATTAGTCATTCTATCAGTGCAGATTTATTGGCATTCTCATCATAAAGAATTCGTAGAGACCTCATTACATTATTTCTGTGCATGAACATCTGACTTGTCTGAATTTCTCTGATGCCATTTTCCACTTTGATGTCTGTTTCTACAGGCTTTATCGGTCAACATTTTGCCGCTTTTGCTACATCGGAGCAAAAACGGCAAATTTGATTTCCTAGCGGCACTTGAAAGTCATTAGTCCGCAGAATGTTCACTTCTACCGTGTTAAATTCATTCGGCTACTCATGAAATTGCCTTTATTGATCTAGATTTGTTGTTCTTTCTCTGGTAAGCGCCGGAGGAACCTTGCATTATGTCATTATCATAGACATCGAATTACAACAGCTGTAAAGTTTATATTGATTTCTGGACGCGATTAAAACTCACTGATATTAAAAAAGTGACATTATCAGAATTCCTCCTTTTTCAACTTAGCTATAACTTATTCATCGTGCTCGCTCAAATCAAGGGCATTAGGTAACAGCGGTTCTGTCCTTTCAATATCCATTAGCATTTTCCGAGTTTACGTCCTAATATGATCCGAGAAGAAGCAAATGTGTGTTGGACAAATGATACTTAGTTGGCTTTGTACACTTTCACATTATGAATAGGCGTAAATTTATGGGCGTGACAAACTTTGTTCAAAATTCAAGGAAATCATAAATTTTGGAAGTTGAGCTAATCACACCCAGTTATTTACAACTATCAGCAAAATGTCCGAAAATTCAATGATTCTCTGCTCACGCAGTGCTGAGTTGTTTTTCGTATTCGCATCGATGGGCGGAATTTAGCTCCGTTCGTCAAATTATTGAAAGTATTATTTTCTCACTCCCCGAGAAGACATTTACCTCATGTGCAGGTAAAATCAATCATTTAACTTGTTTATTAAGTTGATGACATCATTATTTACAGTTGGAGAACTTCTTCTGCCTCGGCTCTCCACTAGCAGTTTTCCTCGCCCTCCGTGGTGTTCGACCAAAAGGCAGTGGAACTCCTGAACATTTCCTGCCAAAGAGCGTGTGTTCACGGATATTCAATCTTTATCACCCTGCTGACCCTGTGGTAAGTTGCTGAAATTATGATTGCTAGCCGTCGGTTAGTTGGTCAAACGATGACATAATACACCCGCATAATGAATCAAGAGTTGATAGAACTAAAGCAGGATAAGAAAAATGTGACTCTTGCTGTTCCCAAATGCGTCTTTTATGGTGGTCCTCTTTTACATGTTCATATGAATCTTACCGTGCTCTTGCAAGAAGATAAAGCAAAGGCACCCATACCCTGCTCCTATGGTCATTAGACCGGTCGCTGTGGAGACTCCCGCGCCTTCATGGCGCCTGAAGAATCCATGGACTTCGCTCCCCTACAGAGATATGGTGTGCGTTTTGAAAACCCGTCCAAGACGACCCTGTAAGCTCAGTTAGCAGCTACACAGGGTCACCGTTAAAACAATTATTGAATGAGGTGGAATTTTCCATCAAAACTTTTCCTGTATTTTGAGTAAGAGTAAGTAAACTTCTAATGTGTAGTAGGATTCGCAGCCCGGATGAAAATCAAGCCCGGTTTGATTGGGTAACCCGATTTCTAAAAGTTCGTTTTAAAGTTCTATAAAGTATGGCTATCAACTTGGCTATCTCGATCCTTGATAACATTTCTTTCTATATATTGTTACACTCTACACCCTTCATCTTCATGATGATTTCTCTGATAGAGTTGTCTGATTTCGAAGGATTTGGCTTTAGTTGAGGATGCTCACGTCACTCGTGCAGTCCCTCGGTGGAGCTTACGTTCACTGTTAAAATCTGGTTGCAGACCTTACATTAGACTACTTTATTGCCTGACAGACAGTAGTGCTTACAAAATTGGCGTTTTGCGTCTTGATTTGATTCCCGTGTTTGATTGTTCCAACTGTCAACAAGCTGATGTTGTTTTGAGATCGCACGATTTCACATGTTTTCACCCATAGTGACTGTACTGCATTTTCAAAATCAAGTAAATGAATGCACTTCTTAAGGAAGGGAGTTGAGGCTGCTCCCAACTTTAGCCGCTACCTCAGACATTAATGCAGAATGCTTTCAGAAAGCTTAACCAGTAGTTCAACATCGATTACAGCTATAGGATACATCATTTTAATGCGTGTTCATTGTCACAACAGTGAAACATCTGTCTTCTCCTGCCAATCAAATCTAAACGGAGACAATAGTTTCCTAAATATGATATCATCAGTGCAATACGACTGACAGCGCATTCAATGCATGCAAGCATATTTGATGAATTTCCCCTATTAGTGGGCAAATGAGAAACTGCTCTTTCAGGGATTGTCCACTAAAATATTACACTGTGCATTTGAGATAAAGCCGTCAGTTTTAGCAATCCGGGCTAATTCCTACAGTCCGGGCCAGGCTCTTAAGCCCAGGCTAAGCCCGAAGGCGATAATTAGGCCCGGACTAAAATAACGGACGGGCTGCCTGGGATAGCCCGGGATGCGAACCCTAATCGGCAGCTTTATGCATGAACACATAAGGCCTTAATCCAACGACTTCAAATTTAGCTATTTATCACAATACATTGGATCAATCATCTCACTTTTTATCAATAGATAATTAAGTGAAAATAAAAGTTATGCGCATTAACAGATTGACATCGAAAGTCTGTTGCAGTACATTGAATATCTAAAGATAATGACAACTATTAAGTCAATAAAAGTCATCAGCATCCTTGCTTTCCCTACCGCACTCGACCAGGAATCGAACAGAAATACGTGGCGGACCAGGCTTTGTGCCGTCGTCTTGGCCTATTGAATGAGGTGCAAGTTCGTCTCCACGGTGGACTTCGGTTTTATTCCTAGATCAGGTGAGTGTAGTCAGGGAATCAAGGGTGTTGGCGCCTTTGATTGACTGAACAGTTGTCATTCTCTTTAGATATTCAATACTATCAGTTGTGAAACTTAACAGATATCTCAACTTAGGCATTTTGATTGGAAACAGACCTGTCCTCCTATCATTTGAATGGGCAGACTGTTAAATAGAATCTTTTCAATATATAAGTGAATTTTGAACAGAACGACTTACTCTCCAATTCATTACACATTAGGAGAGGAGAACCGTTGTTTGTCCTTCTAGCAAGTATTTTTAAATTTTTAGACATATTAGGATATAAAAATTTTCTTTTAAATCACATTTTGCACCTACTAAAAATTAACTAGTCGTTAGCTTGCTTTTGTTTTTTTTTAAATTTTGTTACCTTGACGCACTTTGCTACGTTCAAGCAAGACATCATCAACCAACAATTGAAGCATTAAATAACTTTTTACATAAAAGCAATATTGCACGTGCAGATTAAGTGAAAGACAGATGTCACTTGCTGTCAAAAGCACATAGTCAAAGGTCTGTCTACTGCCTTATCTACAACTACACTATAACAGAACAACAGATTTAGAAAATTAGGTTATCTTACGACTGCTGTCAAAAACTTAAAGGAAAACTTAAAGTCGCCGTCTACATTATCATTCGCATAACCTTATTGTTGACTATCGACTGTGCATCCATCATGTTTTAATTCTCATAAATAAGTGGATCTTCGATTTCAAGCAATTGATAAAGCGATGCTTCAGACTGAACTGAAAATTAGAGGATCACAATTCATTTCACCATCACCCAATCCGATGAAAAAAGTGCTGCAGAAATATCGAAAATGTCACCTTTGAAAATGTCAAACGAACTCACCACACTGCACTGCTAAGGTCCATACTCATCTGACAGTTTGATGGGCACAAGAGGTCCGAAACCTCGGCTATTTTCAGAACTGAAGCATATAGAAATACCCATGGAAATACGTGGTGGCGTCAATAAGTCCGTAGACTCGCAAAGATAAAAAACAACTGGCTTTTTCCACTTAAGGTATATTGAACCTATGGTAATGTAGGCAAAATAAATCTGTATGGCAAATAAATCATGACATTGTGTATTTATAAAAATCACTTTTCTACATAGGAACCATTATTGTCAATGCACAGTTTCCACCGTCTCACTAGCTCGTCAAAGGCCGTCGCAAACCAACCTTCTGGACGTCCGGAAAAGAAGCTTGCAACGTCCTCCTTCAGTTCTTCCTTGCTGGAAAACTTCTTGCCCCTGAGGTGCTTTTTCAAATGTGAAAAGAGGAAAAAGTCACTTGGGGACAGGTACGGACTGTAAGGCGGATGTGGGAGTTGGACGAATCCAGCACTTTGCAGGGAGGATTGAGCCCGTCTACTCGTGTGGATCGGAGCATTGTCATGCAACAGGTACAGATCCTGGCCAGAGGGCTTTCTTCTCAGTTTCCTGGATTCTGCAACGAGCTGCGCGTAGTATTCCCCCATTATCTTGGTGTTCTTGTCCGCGAAGTCCAACTTGATCACTCTTTGTGGTCCCAGAAGATGGTCAGCATGAAGGCCCTTTTGTGTGAGGTTCCAGGCCTCAACTTCCGAGTCGCACGTTCACCAGGGAATTTCCATTCCATTGATGCACGCTTGCGATCCGGCACGTAAAGCGAGAGCGGTGTTTCATCCTCTGTGACGATGTTCTTCAGAAATCGATCACCAAGTTCTTCATGGAGCTCCACGTTCCTAGCCCACTGAGATTACCTGTAATTCAAAAACGTAGCATATATTTCATACGTCATCTCGTAGCAGATACAAAAAGGAAGACGAAGTTGACATCAAAAAAAGTGAAGCTGAGTTCGTTTAAGTCTCTGCACACTGGGAAACAAGACAAAATACTCGTTGTATTGCCTCTCTGTATTGCAAGACTCAGGCGCTGCTTCAAAAAAGTTTTTGCTCGAACTTCACCCGTCACGTCCGCGATTATTTTGCCTATTGCCTTGATAACCGTCAACGCATTCATTCCCCAGGCATCAAGTGAGTGTTTCTGCTGCAATTGGACAGAACACGCAATAATTCTGCAGACCTTCATACATTCTACGCTTTTTGTCCTCCGCTCGAGAAGCTAACTTCCCCCTTTGAGGCTTGAAATTTGGAGGTTGCTTGCGGCTAGGGTATCGACGCATGCCGTCCTAGACTAGCTGTTTGCCTATGCTCCAGGGGATTAATGTTACACCATCCAGCCTTTTCCCGTCATCGTTGTAATTTATGTTGTGCAATCTGCGCTCATTATAATAATTAATTCAACACATTTGCAAATATTCACATCCCTGACCAAGTTGAAAATTCACTTTTGCTGAGTACTCCAACCGCAGCTATGCGCAAATTGATAAATTGAAAATGATTACTTCCTATACAGCTCCTTCTCCGCTTTTCTTCATCCGCACCTCCTCCGTGCCACCATTTCTAAAGTTTCTCTAGCCACGCAAATGCTTGCCTTTTCACAGCTTGAAGAGCAATTCCCTAGTAGAGCGTCAAAAAACGCGGCTTTATATTGTAAACTTGAACTGTCTCTTGAACTTTCTGATAAGTCAAGTGGAATTCGGGTACGAGGGATAAAGTTCGGAGGATATTGAAGGAAACATCTCGCATTGCATTTCCATCCAGCAATTGATTACGCAATGAATTCGAGCTCGCTAGGTCAGTTACTCTGACAAGTCTATCCAGGAAGCGGAAAGAAGAGAAAATTGATCTGTTCTGCAGACTGAAACATTTCGCATGGAATAATAATGCCTCACAGCTATGAAATCTAAGAGTGGATTATCAACCCAAGATTCTTATATCGGTATCAGATCACAGAGAAATGTCAATTTTTGAAAGATTATCGGCCAAACGATGTAGGAGGAAGAAGGTGGGACAATGTCTGTTTGATGCGTGGGTGAACAATTCTCCAAACCAATCGATCTCTTTCAAAGCTCGTTATTCTTCTTCTATTTTTGTCGTTATTAATGGATAACAAATATTCTGATGGCTTCTCTGTTTCGCCTTCACATCATAATCGCCATTATTTCTCACATGGATGATCATCAAATTTCTGCTTCATCAATTGTAAGTGCTGGTGATCAGTCAGGTGATCAGTGTGGTGGAACTTGAATTGAAATTTTCGCGTTTTTCGACAATTATCTTCTGTTGAATGACATCTGTGGAATTACCTGTTCTTTTCATAAAATCTTCAAACAGAATTTTCGTAAATTTGCTGAAAATTGGAAAAGTTGTCATCATGTATCAGCATCCAATGTCAAGTCGGTTTGTTTTTGCCCACTTGAGCTTCATCTCATCGAAATGCACATTTTAGAAGCTGTTTAATTCAAAATGGCAACCTATGACCACTTTAGACCTGCTTCTATGTGACTTCATTAGTTGACAGCTTGAAACAATAAGACACAATAAGATACCTTAAACTTAAGTTATTATTTAATTATATTTTCAATGTAATTCTGTCAACAGAGCAGCTTATCTATTCATTTTTTCATTGAGATTGGAGACTATTTGTCTATCCATCTGCAAGTCATGTCATTGATTCTTTTTAGAGACTATTTCGTATTTTCGTAGTTAATCACTCTTCTTTGCTGCCTTGGAGTATGTCAGATTGCGTTTAGTAAGTAGTCAGTGCTCAATTTTCTAAAGTGCAGTTTCGGATCACAAGGTACTAACTCCATGAACATGTTCTGAGATTTAGATGAATCGATATGTTTGTTCATGTTCAGCCTTCAGTTTCACTGCTTCTCCCCCCCCCCACTTTTGGCTTGGACGATGCTGAGATGCTCTAATAGCATCTTTGACTCTCTCTTTGGTCAATTTTGCAGCTCTAATAGCACTTTTAATGGAATGAGTATAGGTGTGCTTTTAGTCCGGATGCCCTTTCTGCCTACTAAAAAACGCAGGGAGTAGAACGGTTCCGCGAATCCGCGGATTTGATGATGGAAATGGTCATTCTCATATTTCGTGCAAATATGGAATAGAAAATGGAAGGGTGGGGGATAGGGGTACCCGAAAATTATTAGGTGTCAATAAATAACTTTCCGTTAAGCAAGTATATACTCATAATTCATATAGTCTATAGCTTGCGTCATGTGAGTATGAATTAGTTAAGTCTCACTTTTCCTTTATTGAAAATGTTTTCTATTGTTTGGATTTGTGCGACTGTAAGTTGTTTTAGGCAACTTACAAAAGTTTAGCAGCAAAATAGGTAAATTTCTGAAAATTGTCAAATTATGTGAAAAAATAAAAATCTAGACCCAGATTAGGAACTAGGCTCTATATTCATGTTAATGAACAATACAAATTGGTTCTCTTCTACTTGTATCTGAAATGTTTTCACTGATACGCATGTACAGAAACATCCTCATTGTTAACTGTTTGGGTATGTGTTTTTAAAGTTAAGAAATTGAAAGTCGCATTTGAATTTTGCTTTTTATTGAGGAACTCAATCTTTAGAAAATTGCTTTGCCAAAATTAGATCACAAAACATCGATGAATATAAGTAGCATGAAAAAGTGGGCATGTGGTATTTCCGCGGATTTTGAAGCCAAACGTTCTACTCCCTGAAAACGACAGTTTCCGAGATTTACTGCGCGACCTATCACTTGGACCAGCACTTAGCCACTATGACACGGAGACCACTGCATGATCAAAATAACAAAAATATAGATGAAAGAGAATGTCAAGAAAATGCAGGAAAACTGTGCAAACATTGCATGTCATTTTGCAATATTTCGCATTTCCGCTATGTTAACAGTTTCTCATGTTTCTCACTACAAAAACCTTAACAATATTTCTGCAATAAATTCAATATCATTATTCTTTTGGTGAATATTTTGAAGCATTTCTTCGAGTTTTGTTATGTCTTTCTTAGCCTGGCTTTCTTGTGTTCATGGAAGAAAACGTTCAAACGTTTCAATGTCTATCTTCTTTATTCAAAATTTGCTGGAAATGGGATGGCATTAGGTTTTTACTTTATGATTCCTTCACTTCTGCTTGTTTGTAAAAGCTAAGATCGTTGAGGTGAATGTAATCCTGTATAGCTAAGTCTCGAGAACAGTGTTTGAGGAATAACCAGAGCAATCAATCCAAGAGCGTTTGTTGGTACAAACTTCAAGAAAATAGTTCTTTGTATGAGCCCATTTTGTTGAACTATTTGACATCATGCTCGGCCAAGGAAGCAGCTCTTGCTTTTAAGACTGATATTAGACCGTTCATATTGATAATCAAAATAAGTTATCTGATGTATTAATTGTCATGAGCATCAAATCGAACTAAGTCTTTCGGAAAAGGAGAAATAACTGAATTTAATACATGGCTTTTAGGTCACGGAAACTGCGATGAAACGTTGATATGAAAACTTTTTGATGAGATATTGTCACTGTTTCTTCCGGCGTTCACAGCGTCACCAAGCTGCATCTTAGAGACATTCTTAGTCCAAAATCTCCAAAATCCTTTTTTCGATGACTTCTTGGTGACCTTTTAAGGTGTTCTTGTCGTCTGTGGAGAGAAAAAACCAATAGATGTTGAACAGACAATATGCTGTATCATTATTGTAACTTCTTGTCTAAAATCATTGAAAATCTTCTTCGTCATGTCGAGCAATAATGTCTTGGGACACCTTGCTCTTCATTTCATGCTTGATTTAGCCTCTGTTTTCTTTGTGTCGAGCGGTCTTGATTTGAAATATTCAATTAGACTGCGAGTAGTATGAGGACTAGCTTCTATTTAATGTCCTTTGGAAATGAATTATTTCCTTGAGAAGTGACATTTCACTCATCAGAATTCAATGACACTGTCGAAACATTTTCTCTCTTGTTCATTGAAGAATTCGACTGACTAATAGATATTCAATTTAAAGAATGAAATTCTCCTTGATGATGTCAATGTTTCGGCCCTTGCTGTGTATGTGGCTTAGTAAAGGAAATGATGGGTCAACTTTTCGTACAACTGACACTTCAAGCGTTCGACATGGACTGACAGGGATGTAAGACATGCAAGGTATGTAAAACTTTCACTTACTTGCTCATTGCAAATCTGAAATATACCCGAGCATGACTGCGATCGGTTTGCATAACGAGTTGTGTCGATGTTGAGAGATGCGAACTAGTCCTGCTGATGATTCCTGATTTTAGATGAAATGGCAACTTGGTCTGTTCCCAGTTTTCAACTGAGGATGCAACTTAATGTTTAATAACTCTATTTACAATGTATCTATCATTTCTAATATCTTATTTCTAATCTATTATTTCTAAAGTTCATTAACTTGATTATAACTCCATCTCGCATTATGAAATCGACATGATTGATACGATCTAAATCCGATGGGCTGTAGATTGACCGAAGTCCGTCTGACCAGAACTCATTCATTTAAAATCAACCATAAAATAAACTCTTAAGTTTCTGGCTCTTCGACTTTGGCACTGGTCCATTGCTGCTGCATTTATGTCATCAACTCATCACTATTGATTTTTAGAAGTGTCAGGGACACGAAGCATGGGGTCTGTTTCATATTTAAAAACATGGGAAAGGGAAATACATATTTATTAGGACAATTACAAGCAGTCCTACAAAAGACTTTCAACCTTTCCTGCAACCATTGATACATCCATGTTTTGATGAGGAACTAACAAAACGACATTAAGTCTCAGACATCGTTTCTGAGCTGCACTTCGGGACGCATACATTCAAAAAGTAGTCATTGTGTAGAAGCAAAGTGAATATAAGGGAATAGTAACAATCACTGGTCGTTTCGTACGACCACGTTCCTCTGCACAACTGGTGCTAGTTATGAAACTGATACTCACAAAATCAAATGAAAAAATCTAATGAAAACAAGTTAATGAGCAAGTGATGTTTAAAAACAATTTAATGATTTTGAAAGCTGATGTTTTCGACCATCCAAACGTGCATTTTAAATGCATTTCGCAGAATGAAACACATGTACAGACAGTCCATCTGTTCTTTTTGGTTGATGTTGATCTTTTTTTTTTTGTCCGGAAATATAGGATTATTATTTCGTATTTTGAGCTTGTCATTTTCCTGATATTATACAGTTTTTGCACATTTTTGCAGTCACTCTTGGCAGATTTTTGGGTCAAAAATACTTGGCGCATTCCTCAAATATTTCCCATTTACCAGCTTTGTAGAAATTATGGTAAATAGTAATCTTTGTTATGTTTTAGTTCACTTGAAGAATGGCATGATGCTTGGCAAAATAATTGATATAAGAAAGCATTTTGAAATCAAATCAATTATCTTAATTCAGACAAGTGTGCACATCATCAGTGAAAGTAGAATATTTAAGATGGTTTACCTCCGGATGTACATGATGTACTGCGACCGGCTGCAAATGGGAGGCTGTCATTGACATTCATTGTAGTAGTTCAGAGGCGTGTCTTATGTCTTACACAAGACTAATTGGCTAATTGTGTGAATATTAGCAAGTTCGCTTTCAGATGGCCAGGTCTAGAATGACGCAATCAATGACAAGTTAGATCTTCACTGATTTCGTGGAACTTTAACTCAACTTCAATAACATGAATTCTCGTTGACCGACTAGGAAAATGTCAGATGACCTGTCGTGATGATTTTCGCCTTCAAATGCTCGCGAAGAGGTTCCATCTTGCAACCCTGAGACCGATAGGCAGCTTTTTTGACCAGTGCGTCATTCCAGAATTAAATGCAGGTCACGAAATTCGAGCTTTTCTCAAGTTTCATTAATAAATGTCTGGGCCTCTTTTCGGTGAAAGGCAGCGGTGGACCGATGTGACAAAACGTGACAGTATGCATGTTTTCTGTTGTTGCTGTGACAAAATGTGAAAAATTCACAAAAAAATATTCTGACAAAATATGAAGTTTGAAGTCACAGAAGAGCATTAACTTCGTTTGAATGAAATAATGAAGTCATGTTTTTCAGGAGGTGATTATTCAAATGTTCCTTTTTTCTTTGATGATAATTTGTATTAGGGATATGCAAGATTGATATTTACCCTTTCTTACTCCAAATGGCGACTTGCTTTGCACTTGTGCCAGGCAAATCGTGCTGTTATTTGTCTGACTTTTCAAAGTTCACTTCGACATGTTATGTGATGACCCAATTGTGACATTCATTGTATGTGGCCATATGTTTCCTTGATTATCATGTGCAGATCGCAGGAGTCCCTACGAATGTATACTTCCTATAATGCACGCGCATGTATTTGTATTTGCCACTGATCTGAATACAAAACAAAAGTAATAGTAATCGCTATAAGCCTGAGTGGTATTTATTTTTCTGCTAGATAATATGGTCTATGAATTCACATTGTGAAACATATTCCGAGTACGTGTTTAGTATACAATCATATTTGCCACAAGTAATGAATCATAAATGAATTCTAGACTATAAAAAGAATCAATTGTAATAAGACTATTTTCAATAGAAATGAAAATATGGTTTGACGTCGCTACTCCCCATACTGCAGGCTTGGACGATGTTGACATAGTTAGACTTCAATCTGGAGACTTGTGATCTTTTAGTCCGGATGCCTTTCCCTCGTAACTTCCAATGACACTTTCGGGGCTCGACCTCAGGACCGAAAGATCGCTAGGCCAAGCACTTTTCCACGGAGACCACCCATGTGGAACTATATAAATACTAAAAATTAGTAATAATTAATAAATTAACGATTTTCTCGATTTTGTCCCGTTATAACCCTGTTTGATGTATATTATGAATATTACCACGTCAAAGGCTCTACTTAAAAAATCAAAGGCCCACCTCTGGAAAAGTTAACGTAAGTTATTCTGAAATTACAGAGTGCGATATGTGTATTCGATTGTTTTTCTTTTAACATGTCACATCATGTATTCAGATCAAGCTACATAAATTTATTTGTTATACTATTTCCATTGGTTCTCCTCCAAATTTCACCTTTCGGAATACCAAATCTAAAGATGTCTCAAGAGCGATTATCTCATGTGATTTTGAAATCACGACAAAATGAGTACTTGTATTAAGTTTAAAGATGCTAAATGAGTTTCAACGTATGGAAGGGAGTATTCAACTGATGTACAACAACATGAACAGTTGAACACTTGCATTATGTATATGCTTTACAACTTCCTATTATTCGATTAAATTACTCGTCAGTGTATAGCCGGATTTCTTACGTCCGGTCCGGCACCCAGCCCTTCCAACAATCATCTGTAATTGAATATACATGTGCATGTAATTTCAAGAAATTCAAATTATTTATTAATGAAATAGTCCTGATGAGGACTGCAAAATCGTTGCCGTTCCGAAGCATCGCAAGTTCCTAAGAGAGCTCATGGCAAGTTTCTCATGACAACAAATCGAATTGAATTACATCAGCTTGACAAACTAGTTGCACATAATTTGCTACAGCTAATAGCAAATTGCTACAACTAATGTTTAGTGGAATACAAAACTAACAATCATCAAACACAAAACTGCCGATAGTTATCAGCAGCATAGGCATGTGTTGACCCTTTTATGAATGTTCAAACCCATCACAACAATTTTGCTTCAGAAAAGAGCAATCTGCTTTTAATTTACTTTTTTACCTTTTCTTCTTCCATCCCTCAATCTGATATCTGGACTAATTCTTTCCTCCAATCTATTCACTTCTAATTCTGTGTAGGCCTACTATTTTGCACATAGAGATTTTCATATTTGTTTTATATACATGTATGTTGCAGTGCTATTCCGCATGCAATGGACCGTATAGCAAATGAATTTGATTTTGACGGGTTCCTAGCTTCCTGTCTTAGATTTTCTTTTAAACATGAAGAGGATCACTGTATTGTGATTGAAATTAATTGTAGGTCTCCGTGGCACAGTGGTTCAGTGCTTGGCCTAGCGATCTTTGGTCCAGAGATCGAGTCCCGAAAGTGGCATTGGAAGTCGGCAGGAAGGGCATTCGCACAGCGCTCCAGATTAAAGTCTGTATTAAAGTCACCACCGTCCAAGCCCAACTATGGGGAGTAGTGACGTTAAAACTTTTCATTCATTTGTAATGAATATGAAAATAGCATCATTAAATCATGACTCCTACGAATTCCTTTAAATCAAATCTCTCGTCAAGACATCTTTCAACATATTTTCACTTCTACAAATTTGAATTTTCGGAAAACGGCTTTTAAGCCAAAGCTTATTCAATCATTTTGCTTCCCAATATTCACTAAAAATTTGAATTGTATAGCTCGTAGAACAAAATTCTTACCCCATTAACTCCCTTCAACTTGATGTTTTTCCCTACGTGTTTCATACAGTAAATAAGCTTTGTTGAATTGACATCAGCAAAAGACGCATTTGAAGAAAAGACGTAGCTATATCTTAATGGATAGTCAGGCCTGTGATCGTTCTTAAAATTCCTAAAATTATGCAACAAAAGTTCCTAAAATTTACCTTAACTTTGTAGATATTCCTAAAATCATAAAAGAAGTTATGTAATGATGAATTAAGTAGATACCATGGTAACATGGAAGTCCAATGCCTGCAGGTAGATTAATATGCAGTCCATGTAAATCACAGATAACTATTAAACATAATTACTTCAACATGAAAGACTTTCAATATGCAGTGACGATATGGGAGAAGTTCTTCGAAAGATGGCTCCTGTCAGTAAAATACTCGCTGATTTTCATCTTGCTAAGAATAAGGCTTCCTTTTCCATTTCACATGGATTAGGCCTCGTCTTGCACAAACAGCTTTATGAGACGTGAAGGCATCAGGAAGCGCATATTTCATCAGTTACGATAAGACAACTACCATAGATATGACATCTAGATAGACAACCATAGATAGACAACTAGATATGTGCATTCGCTTTATGGAGTATCAAATGTATCAGTGAGATATTTGACCTCGTTGTTCTTAGGAGAGGCAAGCAGCGAAACAGTTGCTCCCACAATAATTCACGCGTTGCAGACGTGTGGTACATCTCATAGCCTCTTGATTGATTTGAGTAGCGATGGACCTAATGTGAACTAGACGATTAAGCGAATGATCAATAATGAAGTCAGGAAAACCGCCTGCACCGGTATTTTGCCAACATCGTTCTGTTCTTTGCACATGGTTCATAACAGTTTTGGAAAAGGCCTTGATACTATTTTACTTGAAGAGTTTATTCAAGATGCTTTTTCTTGGTTCAAATAATCGGCAAGCAGAAGAGAAAGTTTCCGTGGTGTTCAAGATTTCTTGGAAGTTGAGTGCACTTCTTTCGCCCGATATGTCCAGTCCCGATGGACAACTTTAGCTGAAGTTCTTCACAAAAATACATCTCACAGGTGATGAGTTTAAAAACACTTTTCGCATCTGAAGGACAAAAGTACGCTGAATTCACCGAAGTACAAGAGAAGAATGAAGTTTCTGAACTCGCGCTGTTCTGAAATCTATGTGCTGTTTTTGAAGTCTGTCGGGTCTCTCTGAAATAAGTTCTTACAACCTTTTCAGACAAAGAAACCAATGATGCATGCCTTTTATGCTTCGACTGATGAGCTTCTCGGAAAAATGTATCACCTGTTCATCAAAAGTGATGTGCTGAAATCTTGCAATGGATCATTCGCGATGATCGATCCTTCAAATCAGAAGATCATGAAGTTTTCCTTGGAATTGATCTTGGGAATGAGGCAAAGTAGAAGTTGAAGGAATACTTTCCAGATGTGAATTCAACCAAGGACTTCCTTTTAGAAGTGAAGGCATTTTATAATGTTGCTACTATATATCCGCGAAATGTTTCCTATTCATGAAAACTTTTACCGAGATATACAAATTTTACATCAATCATCAAAATACTGGCCTGAAAGCCCTATTTGTAGTGTGGAAAAATTTAACTGGTCTACTTCCGCATTTGATTCCGTCAACCCAGATTGATCAGCTTGAAACTGAGTGGCACGTGTACAATCAAGAGCTTGAACACATTCAGAAAGAAGATGATCTTGATGATTACTGGCGAGCAGAGTCCGAAATAAAAACTACAAATTCACCAAAATTCCCAATTTTGAGTAAATTGGCAGAAAGTTTGATGGTCGTGTCGCACGATAATGCTGATTCAGAACGGGGTGTAGGTAAAAACATGATAACTGATAATCGATGCTGCTTGTCAGAATCATCGATTGTAGGAATGAGAACTGTGTAACATTTTCACATTGATGCAGGAGGAATTGAAAATGTTACCATTTCGATCTCAATGATATTTCATAACCAACAAACTGCTAAATGTCGCGAGGAAAAATAGGCAGAAAGAAAGAAGTTAGAAGAAGCTGAAAAGTTGCGCCAGGCACATATTCAGTGTAAAAGAAATTGTGAAGAGGATTCCAGGGAGATCGAGTCCATCAACAAACAATTGAGAGAGGAGGCATAAAAGATGCTGGAGGAGGGAAACAGTCGACTGAAGAATGGGATTGGCAAGGCTGATACGGCGGAAATAAGAGTTGCCCCCGCTATAATTAACAGTCCTTCATGACTGCGAAATGAAGTTCAGGAAAAATTGAAAGATGTTGATCATAAGAGACAACGGAATTCGCCGTTTTGTTTTTACTAATCTTTTTTTACATATTTTTTATCTGGAGAGTTTATGGATTCGCAATTGACGGAATTTTTAGCATTATTACAGAGTTTATGTCATTAAAGATTATGTATTACATATTTGTTTTGCTGCAAATCGTATTTTTCATTGACCTCATGTACAGTTCCTCTAAGCTTTCTTGCTAATTTTAGATACAGTATTATTTGCTAATGATATTAAATGCAGCAATATTTGAGCCAAACTTAGGCCTACTATGAAATAATTTGATTTACATGCGATCACAGGCCTGTAGAAAGTTGATCAATATGCATTACAAACTGGCAACTTTCACTATATGCATGTCTAACATGGCATGCACTTAGTTTTTTCGTTTTGTGTCCACTGTCCATTGTTCGGAGGGTTGGATGGGTTTTCTCAATGGATCTTCTTCAGAAGTCACGATTTGTGGCATCATGTTCACTCACATTGAGCTCCTTGCTGCTTCGTGTCAATTCTTTTTTGTTCGTCCTCTCGGTGTATGTCACAGCAGATATTGTCAGAAACTTTGACCCTGTCATTATTTGGCTTTCTTGTGACATGTTCAAGCCATCTTCACCGCTTCCTTATTTAGTTAAGAGTCACCGGAAAGTCTAGATAATATAGAAAGGCGATTTCAAAATATTGTGGCAGTTTCTAGTGACGCAAGTTATGATAGAAATATACGGTGTGCGTCTAGCTCTATGCTACACTGATGTTTGTCAGCTTTGTTTCGTTCAGAGGTATTCAAACTGATAATGTCTTCATATTTCAGGCATATCGCTTGGAGCCATTGATTTTGAAGGCGTATTCTTCGGTACAATCAGTTCGGATTCATCGTTACGATGCGATGAACAAGCCGCCATACGGCTCACAGTCACGAAAACCAATTGTGTCTGGTGGGAAGAGGAAGTTCAATATTCCTCAGAAGGAGAAGGACTCACGAGGAGGTGGAAGTGTGCCTGATGTCCGCGAAGACGATTTCTCTCTGATCCAATCGGAGAGGAAGAGGATGGCCAGTGGAGATCTTGATTCAGATCGCGAGAATGCAGTTCCACAAGAGACCAATGGAGTAACGGACGATTTGGAAGGCGGGGAAACGGAAAATCTTCAACCACCAACTCTGTCAAGTAAGTACAAGTTGGTGAACTTCTTTCAATCTTTCAATTCTCTAACTTCAATGACGTTGATGGACATTTAATATTTTTGATGTTTTCAGCAGACGCTGGTGAGTAGAGCAGGTGATGATAGCCATCATATAGTCTCATATCTAACGGTATTGGATGAGTTTGTGGTTTGTGTTATGTGCTCATGACAGCTTGAAGGATTGTTCACCCCAAACACTGCTTATGTGCGTTAACCTGCAGACGAAGGTTTACGGACCGCGAAGAAAAATAGGCAGAAAGCGTCCACTGCGCATGACATATTCAGGACGCGATGAAGCGGTGAGATTCGTCACGTCTGACTTCAATGTTCGATAATATTCAGTGCGTAGCACTGCGCATACTTCTATCAAGGCTAGTGGAGTTTCAATATTCCACTAACTGCCTTAGGCATGTGCTTTGCTAGCCTTCGTGGTTGTCGTGCGGCTTTTCGATGACTGGGTTCGATGTGCTGGGAAGCCATTTCTCAGGGACAACATGAAACACGTTGTGACAAGGACAACACGCATTTAGACATCTGTTTGACTACGTGCTACCCGGCAATCTTGTATCTCGTACTTCCGTTCCGGCACGTCCGCTGAAGTGAGCTGGCGAAGGGCCTCTGAATTTTATTTGTCCTTAGTGTGGCAAGTGTTTTCTGCCATGTGCAATGCGATGATTCAACAGACGGAAAATAACTGCGTGTCGTGGTGGATTTGAACCACCGATTGGTATTCTAGGTCAACGCTCTTCCAACTGAGCTATCGACGGGCGACAGAACGACATAAGTCACCAATAAAAGTATCCGCGATATCGAATCAGATGGCTTCATCCCCAAGCAACACAGCATCGACCGTCAAGTCAAACTACTGAAGCAGTGCAATCACAAGATGAATCAATGTGGTTTTATGAATTTGAAAGGCATTGAATTCGTTAATCAAATCTCAGAGGTCGCCGGGTGGCTATTGCTTTATCCGATTTACAGCTATATGACATGATGAAAGCAGAATTTCATTGGCTGCTTGGAACACATTTCAGATTCATAAGAAATCCCATGTTTTAGACAATGTTTCACAATCATTTTACCTGTAACTAGCGTACTTTCTGTAAAAGAAAGAATTGCGTAGTTTCGGGAAATATATCATTTGAGGCATCATATTACACTGTTCTCCGCTTATTCGGAAATTTCAGGGAATTGCGGTCAGTTCCGTTGTCCTAATAATTCTCTCTCTACTATAAGCTTGACTAGTGTATCAAAAGTTGTTTATAATTTGGAACTCGCTGTTGCAATCAAGCATAAATAATGACAAACATGACTTCACATTTCCAAAACTAACGAAATTGATCGGGACCGTCTTCTTTAGAAAATTAAACGATTTGAGATTCAGTCGACCCAAGTTTAATTAGTGAATAGCCCGTGGAAGCCCTTCTAGTAACAGTAATTGATAATATTTTTTTATTTCATGGATTACTTCACAAGTAAGGTGAATTCGGCCGATTGGAATGAAGCAAACCCGAATTGAAGGGCAAATGTTTTATGAATGCTCTTCGCAATTCTGTCGTGATTTCATTTTGGTCTTCATAAGAAAGTGAAGTATTTAACAACTTCTAGCTGTTCTGAATTCTATGTCTTAAGTAAAGTGAATATGTGAATAGTCTTTGAATGAAAGCAAATTAATATTGTCGTGATCCAGGTGAAGTAAATGACGCGTGTGATAGAATAAACAGAACAATTGACTTGAGAAACATATCCACCCTTCCTCTTCTGACAGTGTCAATTGTCCCAAGAAGAAATAATATTCTCATTTCATGCCAGCTAACTTTTCCAGACGAAATCGATTCGATCTATGTTTGACTTTCAAATTTGCAATCATTTAATTGCTATTTGAACAGATTGCTTACTGAACCGTTGAGATCTCTGTGACTGATATTGTGCACTTACCTCGTCTTTTGCCAGTTGATCAAACAGACATGAAGTCTCAGCGATATGTGATCCAACTCCGATTATATTTTTGCTTAGGGAGAGTATTTGGATCAGTGATAATCATAGCACGGAAGGGAAAGAAGCACATTTTTTCTGTTGGACAGCGTGCATACTCTCCCTGTTTGTTTATAGAGATGCACGGAATCTGATGATAATAGAAAATGTCATCCATTTTAAAGAAGCACCTGATGCTATATTTTGTTAATCGCACCCGTGAACTTGAAGATCAGTCGCACAGTTTCATCATAGAAATCAAAATATGAGATCTTTGACTGTGATATTTTTGTTCGAAGACATACTATCATCTCCAAAATTTATTCAATTTCCTTTTAAATGACAGCCTAAGCTAACTTACTGATGGTCCGCATGTGAGAAATGTATCCCTTTGAAAAATGTCTGTAGGTCTGTCCGATTGCACACCACGCAGATGTACCAGAATTGGCTTGAACGTTTTTGAATATTTCCCGTTCCTTTGAATCACATAAAATGCATCACATTTAAATTTGCATTAGATATACATATCTGCAGTCAACATGAAGTGTTTGGCTCATGAGCAGTTCAAACTTAGGGTTTTGATTACTTGATCATTGTTATCGGCGTTGTGAGAATTTTTTTCACAACAAAAAAAATCGTTATTTTTTTATGTGAGGTTATGTAAGAAATTCTTTATTTTGTGATGTGAGAAATTGGTAATCGGAGCGAACCATCCCTGCTATCTGTGTGTTGATTATCGCTTGTTAATGTGTACTTCAAAGCAGAGTGTCACTTCACACTAGGCCTACCTCACACACATCATTTTTGCTAGCAAATAATCGTAGTGCCGTCTACATCATCCTTGAACTGTTTTGAAGCATCGTATACACAATAATCCCACTAAGCGTCTTGAGACTAATTTTAACGAAAGTGCTACATTGACTGTTGTGAACTAATTAACTTCTCTGGCGATATAATGTTTTCAGTCAATTCTCAGTTAAATAATTTACTCATGAAAGTGCAAAAACAGAATCAGGACTTGAGCCACAAGCTCATCTAAATGCTCGTAGCTGGCCGTCATTGATGTAATGTACAATCTGCACACAATAACTTTTCTTGCTCCTGGAGATAACAGTCTTCAGCTGTTGAATATGATAGTTTATAATAGTTCACTTGTGATTATAATAGTGGTAGGAAGAATTGGGGTTCACAACTGCTCACAATGGCCACTAAATTCATATTCACGGTAAAGTTTAAGGATGTAATAATTGATTTCTGTCAATTTACCTTGAACTGCTAACATTGAAATTTATTTGAATTTTACGAAAATAGCGCCAACAAAACTGAGTAAGTTTTACTTGCTGAGAATCAAAGTTTGCCTATTTTTCTGGTGATTTTAAAATCATCTTATGATGAGCTTTATTGCGATTTGGTGACTAAATATTTGCTTTTGATTTTGTTGCTTTTTGATGTTATAAAGTTCTTCCTTCTATTTTTAATTGCTTCATATGGAAAACGTTGCTTTTCAATCGCTTAAAAGAGATAAAGGCTGCTGCCATGCGCGTTCCTTTAAAATGTTCTTATCAATTGCTATGTGAGCGATTTCAACGTTTTAACGGACGATTAGGCGACATGAGAAATATTGTCAGGATAAACGGTTGATTGGTTGCAAGAATGGCTGCATAGACATATAAAATGATTGATGTATGAGAGAAGTTAATGATTTCTTCAACTCTATATCTATGTTGTTTCACGGCATTGGGTTTGCTGATTTTTTTCTGTCGGGTGTTAAGCAAATTTTTAACAACAGTGCGTCGGCATCAGGGCTAGATCGTGAATATAGTAATCAGATTTTACGAGAACTACTTGTGAATGCAAGATTGCGATATCTCGTCTGCAGAAAGAACTTCTATTTCTATTCGTCTGTCAAAGAAACAGAAATTTGGTTTTGAATTACTGCTGAACAATACAATCTTTGTTTCTCGTCATTGCAATGTACCTACTTCGTAATACAGCATAGAATCTTTCTTTATCAAACGGCCGCAGAACTTGGAATGATGGTCCCAACTAGAGCGGAGTCCTGCACTCATTCCACAAACCTTTTCGACACCCATGTGCTATCACTAAGCGTCTGTCAACCTCTTCCGTCAGGTACTCCGGCGATTTATGATGTGCATTGAGAAGCCTTCACTATCTTTTTTCTCTGGCAGTTGGCATTATCACACAGGTCACGCATGATTTTACATGCCCTGTGTTCACTGATTGCCTAGATGGCATTCTTAAGCAAATTAAGTCTTATTATTATTATCACTATGCATTTTTTCCAGAAATTGTGACATCTGATAGAAGGATATACTGTACATTCATAAGTAGCCATGTTCTGAAAGTTTACTTCTCTTACTTACTCATTTTTCATACAAGTGTCAAAATGAAAGTACAGTACATAAATTGAATGTGAAGCTTTTCATCTGTCAAAGTGTTCGTCCTTCGCTGGACGACAACAATTTACATCAAACTATCTCACATATTTGACAAAACTATCTCACGGAAAGTCTCGAAATATAACTTGAGTTGCAGGATCGTTCTTCCGAACATCCAAAGCTCATGTTTCTTTTTGAATATCTGGATACTACCCAAGTTTTGATGGAAAACTTCAAAGAAAATAGCAGTCGATCTTCGCTGGTCATGATCACTCTTTCAGTTCGTGGTCAAACTGTAAGAGGCTATTGATTTTTCGGCTGACCTTCTGGCAGAAACTTGGGCTTTGGTTGTTTTGAGGGACCATCCGGTCATGTGAGTTTCATTTCGTGGCTTCCTGTGGGAAATTTATCGAAACCGAGGGTCAATGTCATTTTCACGGGGAAGCATGGAAATCGAATATCGTGGTCTGGCCAACTGAACAGTAGTTGTATTCAGTCAGTCTATCAAGTGAGCTCCCCGGGTCAAACAGGTATTGACTAGGCCAGCGAATAATTCTCCACATCAATGGCGGCTGCTCAGGCGTGCTCTCATTTTTCGACAGAACTTGCAACTCAGTGATTAATTATTCGAATCGCACTTCAGTCGCATGTTAGAATCTCACAAATCTTAAACGTTTTAAATTTTCTTAAGATCATAGATTTCTGTATCTTAAATGTTAGTCGACTTTCCCTTGTTGAACATCCTTTCTATCTGGGATTGAAGTGTCCACTATTAAGAGTAACATAACTGGAATGTTCCTGAATTTCGGGTGGCAGTTTTCTGTAAGCACGCATCTTAAGTGTTCCGCGAGTCAAAATCATTGAGAAAGTTGGTGACTTGAAACATGCTTCGAAAATTAGACAATTCAACACAGTAAATGATGTGCTAAGACCGTTGAGCCAGTCACTGATGTAAAATTAGGCATCTGGTACATCATGCGCATGAATGTTTTTATTTGTTTTCCAAAGCCATCAAAACAAGTTGACAATTGCAGTTCTGTGGGTCTCCATGGCACAATGGTTAGGTGCTTGGCCAGCGATCTTTCAGTCCAGAGGTGGAGACTACAACGCTCCAAAATAGTCTGACTATGTCAGCAACGTCCAAGTCCCCCAATCTAGCGGAGTAGTGACGTTGAAGCTTCATCATCATCATCTGTATTGCCTTCGCTAAGGATTCTCTGATGTCATTTAAATGATGTCGGCATCGTCAAGTTGTAGAGAGATTGTATACAGTCCATGGTCTTCAAGTCTGGATAGATTTCTTACCTACAAGCCCATTGATGTCAATTGATGTTCTGTTCGTTCATAACAGATCAATGAATAGTGAACATCTAAAACGTGAAAGGAATTATTCACATGCTACTAACATAGTTTAGAAGTAAATTCAACTTTCTTGTAAAATGAAAACAGCAATGAAAAACGAGGAAGTATATTTGTATATAAGAAAATTCATATTGCATTCAACTTTAATTTGACAGGTAAAGTGTACATGTAAAACGTAGCAACAACAGCGGTAACAACCTGTAGTATATGTTATGTACATGTTGGTTTTCTTGGCCGTTTTTGCGTTAACGTCAAAGTATACTTAACTGATGAGCTTCCCAAGTCCTTGAACCACATCAAATATATTCTAAAGCAGATGTGATGTGTTGATGTAGATTCACAAATCGTCCGGGGGCTGAGGGGGAGTTGAGTGTGTAAAAATATGTCCCCGCATTTTGACTCTTGATTCTTGTAAAGGATCCCTAGGATGATAAAAAAACTTGGGTAGACATTCCAGATCGAGGACCTTGACCCCTAAATTCAAAATAGCGTCCAAATGGCCGCCACGTCATTGCCGTCATGATAACAGAGCATAGAAGTCACAAAGCACAGTGATAATGGAGTCTAATCCTAGGTTAACAGGGTCAAGGAATCTATTGAGACTATGTACAAGCCAATTCAACCATCTCATGGTCAAATAAATGCAAAATGGCCGCCCCATGAGGCCACCAAAATTCAAGAAATATTCATTTTTTGTGATAATTTCATGCTTTTGGTTACAGAAGTGCCATGGCATCGTGATAATGCAGTCTATTCCTAGGTTATCAGGGTCGAGCAATCTACTGAGACTTTTCTTAGATCGACTTATGGCACTGTTTGTTTCTACTTCCCAAAATGTTTACATAAGCGATAAAAAACAATAGAAAATTTCAAATATTTTACTATGGTATCTTCCATTGAAGTTTATCATACACGGGCTTCGCTCCATTTGAACATCTTCTAATATTTACAATTTTATACATTTGAAATACAGAAACGTAGTTGGAATTCGAAACAAATAATTGATGCAGTATGAATAAGTTCTGCAAGAGTTATCAGAAAGAAGATATATGCCTAATTAGGATTTCGACAGCTATTGTCAGGAGAAGTGGCGCATGCTTGACATTTACAGTATTCACAACAGTCAACGTTGGCCTCCCTACAAGGACATAGTCGCGTAGCACACTTTTGACACACACTTCAGCACCATCTCTTCAGGCAGATCCCGTTCATGTTTCTTTGGCACCAAATATCCGTTCTCCGTCATGAACCCAAAGTCCTGTGGATTGGGCGAGGTATTTCTCAGACAATTTATTTGAATGTATGCAGCGTAGAAAGCACGGTAGATATGGCCCCTCGTTGCAGAACTGGTCGGCGGAAGATCGATTAGGGATGTAGATTGTCTATGGAGAAACATGTGGTGACGCAAGCAATCCATAGTTTCGATACCATGATCTCCTCGATGAAGAACTTGTACCAAGTACCTCTCGGCGTTTGGAACGCACGCTTCCACATTAATCTGGGCTTGTCCGAAATCCTTCAAGTAACGAATTGGATCAGCCTTGATTGCAGCTGCTTTCGTACCGAACTTGCTGGTGGTATTACATCCAGACAATGCATGAATTGCTGGGAGAACTTCGCACATGGCACGGCCAATCTTGGCTGACACAATGTGTAATGGGATGCACCTGGTTTTGTCTCCAGCCCCACCTGTCGACCAAAGCTCCTGGAGTCCGTTCGATGCGAAAAAATGGCAGAAATGCAAGGCAATAACAAAAACATCCGTGTCATTGGATAGAATCGCGATTCGCTTGCATCCGTTTCTGATGGCGTGCAGAGCATGAGGAATTATGCGGATGTCTACCTCTTCGTGTTCCGTATCCAATTCAGGGTGCTGTTGTACTGTGCCATTCCTTATCGATTGCGCTGATGTTGAACTTTCCATTTCTTCGCCAATTATGCGGCTCAAGACTATGATAAGGTCGTTCGGATTTTTTTTATGGTAGTCAATCAGCCAATCTTTTACGAGAATTTCCAGATCGAATTTGTTTCGTGTTGACGACCAAAAACTTTCCATGTCTTTCGGCAATTTGCTTTCCCTTGTTATATTGCTGAACATAACAGAAGGGTTCCGAGTACGGCGTAGTCGCTCACTGTATTTTACCGAGGCCTCTTTGTATGAATCAAAGACATAATCAATGCGGAAAGCATTTTTGCATGTTCCTATGACAGCACTGTGCAAATGAGCGCAAACATCCCCAAAGGTCTTCATGGTGGACGTTTTTAATTTTCTTACATACGCCAAAACATCAACTATATATGCAGTTTGCATGTCTCCCCAGTTCGCAGGGGTTGAGTAGTCATCTTCGGAAATATTTGATTCTGGTTGTTTTACAAGTTCATGCTTTAACGGTTTTTTCATCAATTCATCGTCGTCAAACAAAAAGCTACTTTTTACTAAATCATACGCAAGGATTTCTTCTACAGGATATCCTCGTGATCTTGCTGTTTCCAGTTGCTTGTGTGCCAGACAGAGTTCTTTCCTATATTCTTTCTGCTTTTTCGAAGGTGGTGGTTTCTTCACTTCAATACTTGCAAATGTTTTGATGTTGTTTCTGTTGATGGTATCACTCAAGCGTTTTGTTTTTTCTATCAGGCGTTCTCTTTTGAATTTTTCATACAAAATCGTGCCGTTTTCATTGACAGCAATCAAGCTTTCTTGTATTTCGTTTGGTACAATTGCTCTTGTCAGACAGTTGTGTAGTTTAGTTTCAGTTGTTAGGTTGATTTGAAATGGGTTTCCATATTGTGAAATGTACGAGATCATTTTGTTTAGTTTGATTTCAGTTTCATGCGTATGACGAACAGTAAATGAATGATTCACAGTGAGTTCAGTGTCATATGGTTGTACGCCTGTTACTTCGCGAAAAGTTTGATTAACAGATATCAATTCATGATGAATGATGTTCCATCGCGTTACGTATTCTTTTCTTCTTGTATTACCGATAATACCACCACTTGCTTTTGAGGACCTGGTTATCGTTTGTTCAAGACACATGTCGGGAGCAACAGCGGAAAATGGAATTGAGAAGCGTTTTACCACGAATCAGCCATTCATAAAATTGTCATGAATCTCTGGTGCGATCGTAGATAGTTTCATGTCTTCCAAGTAAAGAGAACACCAGCGAAGATAATTTGTTGAATCGAAGATAGCGAAATAGGGTAATATTGCCTCAACTGTATGTAGGTGGAGCTGCCAATCGCCTTCTCTATCAAATTTTTCGCCTCAAAGACCATTTGAATCAGTCTATCCCAGTAAGCAAATGTTTTGCTCTGTTCCTGACCTTCCTTTCTGAATTTGTTGAAATCGTAAATCAAATCACTCGCACTTTCCATGTAAGAACTTAGGAGCTCCTTGGATCTCAATCTGTTCTTCTTGGATATTGCCTCTTTCATTTCTCTGAGGAATTTGAGTGGTTCGAAATACTTTCGTGTTCCACAACTATCAAAAAAAGCCTGTCACTGTAGTCTCTCCATAGCTTCTGAAAGAAGAACCATTCCTTCCAAAGATCGAGTATAATGAGAATCCCTGAGAACAGTTTGGGCAGTATGTGGTCCAAATACAAGGTGGCCATAAAGTCGCGCACCAAGCCATCATTTGACATACACTCTAGCTAGAAACTATCACACCTCAATCACACTTTTATAGAATGACAATTTGTTCTCTTCATTTCATGAATGAACGTAATTCGATGTAGATGACAACGTACCGATGATGACATGAGTGTTACTCTGAAATCGAATAAATGGAAGTAACAATGGCTTCTTAATCACAACTAGCGAGCATGTCTTTGACAATTGAACACAGAATTGAAATTATCTTACTTTGTGGGCGAGAGGGTGCGACAAACAGGTCTGTTGCTGAAACGTTCAATTCAAAGCATGAAGGAATGAATGTTAGTCAATCTTCAGTCGGTCGGTTACTCTTGAAGTTCAAAGAGACAGGTAGTGTTCATGACAAAGATCGAAGTGGACGTCCAAGAATATCTGATGAGACAAGAACAGCCATTCTTGATAAAGTTGAACAGAGTCCAAAGAAGTCCGTGCGCAGATCATCTCGTGAAATCAACGTTCCCCGATCCACGATGCAGAAGATAGTCAAAGAAAAGCATTTCCATCCATACAAGCTTCAGATTCTCCAAATGTCGCACGAAGACGATTCGGACCGACGCGTGGAAATGTCGACATGGTTTAAAATCCAACTGGATGAAGATCCTGACATGGTGCATCAGAAAGTTCTCTTCAGCGATGAGGCTAACTTCTACCTGAATGGTGAAGTGAACCAGCAAAACTGTCGCTACTATGCGCGGGAGAATCCACACTGGATGCAAGCCACAAGATAACATAGTGGAGTGAAACTGATGGTCTGGTGCGGTCTGTGGAAGGACCATGTTTTAGGACCTTTCTTTTTTGACTCAACGCTTGACGGCAGCAGGTATCTCAAAATGCCGCAAGAAAAACCCCAGCTAGACTCAATTGGAGAAGGTCGACCTGAGTGGTTCATGCAGGATGGAGCGCCTTCACACTATGCCTTGAAAGTGCGTGACTGGCTGGATCGAAACTTCGAAAATTGGATTGGTCGAAGGGGGACAGTTGAATGGACTCCACGCTCCCCTGACCTGAATCCCATGGATTTCTTCTTTTGGGGATACACAAAGCAACTAGTGTATTCCGAGCGCATGAATGACCTGGATCATTTGAGAACTCGAATTCGGGATGCCTGTCAGCAAATCAACGGTGATTCAAGTTTGCTCAATCGAGTGTTTGATAACTTTCACCATCGGCTTGATTTATGTCTGGCTGCTGAAGGGCAGCATTTTGAACATTTGTAAATATAAATTTCTATGTTCACAACTAATTCATGTTTTCCTTAAGTCATTTACAGATCCATAAGAGCAATTAAAATCTTGGTGCGCGACTTTATGGCCACCTGGTATTTCATTTTCGATCCATATGCTTTCAGCACCACTGCCATGAAGATATTTACCAATGCAGCCTAGATAGACTTTCAACAAATGAAATCATCAAACTAGCATAAAAATGAATATTTCTTGAATTTTGGTGGCCTCATGGGGCGGCCATTTTGCATTTATTTGACCATGAGATGGTTGAATTGGCTTGTACATAGTCTCAATAGATTCCTTGACCCTGTTAACCTAGGATTAGACTCCATTATCACTATGCTTTGTGACTTCTATGCTCTGTTATCATGACGGCAATGACGTGGCGGCCATTTGGACGCTATTTTGAATTTAGGGGTCAAGGTCCTCGATCTGGAATGTCTACCCAAGTTTTTTTATCATCCTAGGGATCCTTTACAAGAATCAAGAGTCAAAATGCGGGGACATATTTTTACACACTCAACCCCGCTCAGCCCCCGGACTTAAAGGAAAGCAAGCAAAATATGTGACAGATCCGTGTTATTGCGAATGTGCTGCCAAGTTTGGTCACTAATGTTATCGTTTGATGAAACAGCAAGCTTGCTACACATCCAACATGACATGGAGCAACACATGATTTAATTTTGGCAGATTAATATTTTATTTCATTTCCTTCTTAAATCGAATTGTGGCATGAAAGTACTTCAATTAATTGAATTTCATTCAATTTTCGATTTCCGTTCAGTCGCATTTATCTTCCCTATTAGTACTCTCTTTAATCCTCTTTTGACATTTTTTTAATCGAAGAACACTTATCACATCAGCGTATCCTCTTCCTTGAACTTTTACTTAAGGCTTATTATGCCTCGTACATTTTCAGTGCAAATTTCTTGTAGATTGTGCAGCATTTTTCTTCTCTCTTTCATAATATATGTTTAACTAAATAATTATTGGATCGACCGATCAAATCTTCCATAACTTGAAAGACATTCCAATATCATAGCTTACAATTTATGTACTGTAACTGCTTCAAATGACCGTTCATCTTTTTCAGAGCGCCTGTCCTCTTGGTTCAATCGAATCGGCACAAAGAACGCTGATGGGGAAAACATTCAGTCAACGAATTCCTCTCCTCAAACGATCCGTCGAATACATTCTGCAACGACAGCAACAAAACCTTCAGAAATGACGAATTTATCCTCTGCGGCTTCATGCTCCGAATTGAAAGATCTCGGCCGTTCACGTCAAGAAGGATTCTTCACGGAGGACCCGGAATATTCCAAAGATGGCTCCAACCAAAACCATGAGCTTCAAGAGGATTCGGTGGAATTAGAAGCTGCTTTAGAGGCTTTGAATCGTCAAGTTTCGGCTACTGGAACAATTCAATCGACAGACAGTGGCAGTACAAGCGCTGTATCAACTACACGAATGAGTTCGCCGGCCTGTTCTGCTGCTGAGGCGTATACCAGTATGTTGGAGCAAACAGAACTCGAATATCGCGTCGACTATCAGTTACAAGAAAGTCGTTATGAGAGCTCTTATCTTTCTGTTCTTACCTCTCATACTAGTTATTGGTCGAACCAAGACGTGGCCATGTTCATCTTGTCTCATCTATTCCCTGACTATGGACCAATTGGAATTCCCAAAACTAAATGATGTTTTCAAAGTTGCAAATAGCTATTGGAATATTCGCCGTTATCATTTCAATAATTCTAACCATTCTTGAAGTTGCCAGACGCTATAATGTACTATTTTTCTATTTTCGTTGGAATTGTGATTTCTGCCGCCCGTGTGTTCCTACTCTCTTTCTCTCTCCTGGTGCCTGTCCGGAGTCATCAGTCAACTCTGGACATAGCGACAGTCGAATCCTGTTGTCATGTTAACTCATTGATGAGGTTTGTGCCAAAGCCATCATTGTAAATCTTGCAATGGTATTGAATTTTTATTGGACGTGCTGTCGTTGGTCAGCATTGTTAAGGATATTTTTTCATCGTTCTATGTCTCGTTGTTTTAAAGATTATGAATGTAATTTCTTTCAGTATTTTCATGTGATTTAATTTCGTGATTCCTCGTTTTTGTTCTGTTGCTGGAGTATTTTGCTGATCATTCGTCAATGCAGCAAAGTGATAATCAGTTATCCACTCATTTGCAGTTATCGCACGCAAAACCAGTATTTTCTTCAACTGAGGATTTTATTCATTCCATTAAATCATCAAATATCATTCATATTCCAACGCTACTGAAGACCAGTTTATATTTTTTGAATAAATACTAAATGGTTATTCCTGTCGTTTTCGTAACGGGAATCGTGAAAGGCATCACACGTTTTCAGGGGCAGAAAATGCATTGAAGAAAACTTACTATAGTAATTCGTAAAACGAACTTGATTTTGAAATATTGCTGAAATTCTCTGGACTACATAGAATCAAAATTGTACAGCAAAAAATTGATCAGGATTTTTTATAATTAGTATTCCTTTGTCTCCTGTAGGGAACTAACGTTCAGGCAATAACCATAAATTCGAGCAGTGATACAATTCATTGGGGGGATGTCTGGTGTGCATGATTTGGCTTTTGCCTAGAATTTCGATTTGCATCGATTATCAATTGCAACTACTGTTGCTTCATTTTTAATGGCATGCCATTACATGTGAAAGGAATCATAGTCCAGGCAATCTACATGTACATCGAATTAGGCTACACATCAACCCGCCACAAATTGTAATAGTTTCAAGAGTGGGTTTATCTTGTAGAGAAAAATCCGTTATCAACATATCAAAAATCTATTTAGTGGAACACCCTGAGCATACCACTTGAAGTTCAGTTTCACATCTTCAGTGACTGTTATCAACCGGATCACACAACAAAGAGACACAGTCGATGTCAAGTTCTATAGAGAAGTTTGTGAACGTTTTTTCGTCGCCTGCTAGCATTTTAAATAATGATCGGAGTGCCCAACATTATCGAGAAAAATTTTGCGCAATGATCTGAAGTCTTCGAATCTGAAGGAATCGTGGCGATCGGAGCATTTTGAAGGAATTCAGGGCAATCCGCAAGCGACACACAACTATTTTTCCTATCTCTGCAAGGTATTAGGAATTTCTTTTTGCCCACTTATTAAGTTCCTGCATGTGCCATCTGTTTGAATCAGTTTGCACTTCTAGCAAAGTGATGCGCTTAAACAATCTAATTATGTGATTATACCATTCACTTTGCTATCACCAACCCCTAGCAGTACTAAAGAATACCTGAATTTATCAAATTCCACGCTAGTTGCTATCTCTTCAACACGCATCTAAAATATTCTAATTCTGGTCTCTCATTGGTTGAGACAATCGCTATTACTCTCTTATCAATGTCTTTATGCACCTTTGTGATGATTGTAGCCTGCGCGCGTATTGTCAAATTTAGGTGGCTACAATAGGGACGATATCTGTATATTCTTTCCATTGATGATCTCTCTCCCTTTTTCATATTATAGTAATAATTGTTACCAATTATAGTTATTAAAATACATTTCTTGAAACAATATTGTCTCCATGTATCTAAATTTACTACGCATATAGATTTCATGCTCTTTACATTGACAACTACAGGGTGTTCAGTAAAAAACCAGGAAATTTCAAATGTATGATTTGTGTATTACAAAAACAATAATGAAGACTCGGAAATATCAATAATGTTCAAAATGAGAACAACTGACTTTGACGCAGCGCTTCAAACGTTGCATCCATGCAGAAGTGGCTGATCGAGTGAATGGTTCTGTCGGGTATTCTATTCCACGCTTCTGTCAAAACATCTTTAAGCATTTCAATGTCAGTTATCTGTTCACGCTGTCGCTGAAGATGAGACAATAAAATACTCCACATACAGAAGTCCATGACGTTTAAATCTGGGCTTTTTGAAGGCCAATGACTTGGTTCAATAACATCAGGTGTGTTTTCTCTAAGCCAATTAATTGTTGTGTGGAGCTGTGTGCCATCTTTGTTGTCACGTCCATGGTTCATTTTGCATTATGCGGTTGATATCTTCGACAACCCGAGGGCACATTTCTTCTCGATGAACGTCCTGATTTGCTGTCTTCTTCTTTTTTGAATTTGGGATGTGGTCTTGGCCAGCTTCAATAGTAAAGATTTGACTTCCCAAACCAGGAAACCGCAGCATAACAAAGTATCGACTTTTGCTGAGTGTCGATTTCTGCCAAAATATCGTTATCATCGATGTCAGTCCTTACTTCACTGCTCTGTAGCCTTCGCTCATTCTGCGAATTTATGGGCGTTGTGCATGAAACTTGCTTCGTCTAGAAACAACCGACATCCCCGAATCTCCTTGTTGAAACTTATCGAGCATAAGCATTGATTTTTCAAGTCCTTCTTATTGAGCATCTTTAGTTTGTCACACTTGATTCTTCGATAGCATTTTAGCGATGACATTTTGAGAATTTGTCATCACAGTCCTAATGACAGATTCAGTTGGGGTGATATTTCCCATGGCGTAAACATAACAAAATCCAAAACAGCAGGCCGAGCATTGTTGTCCAAGTTTTGTGGCGTACCGTTCCAGTACCTGTTCACGCTTGCGATGGGCGGCATTGCCTTCTTTTTATTCGCTAGCCACAAGGGTGAACTGAGTTCTGTAATGTGCTGGAAGAAGTTCCCTGAATTTCGCCGCATGACCAAGACCCCATTGGGATCTCAATTTATATAACATGATCACTTGAACGCTGGAAATCAGTTAACTGAGGCATTTTGCACAATATAATGAAAGATGGTACTGGAATTTTCTTCTTATTTCGTACTAACGAAACAATACCAAATCAACCAATTACAATTCTTGGGATGCCAGTCACAATTCGTAGAATTCGCAATTAACAATTTTTGGAAGACCAGATATGCAAGCACAAATATTGGGAATTTCCTGCTTTTATACTGAACACCCTGTATTGGATTGTATTTATAGAAAGCTAAGGATCGCAGTGGCAGAATTTACAAAAGATTAGAAAGCGTGTGGCTTTCCCGAGAACAATGCTTTTTCCGGCCAAGCTTTTGATTACTATGGTCTATTTGGGTGAAATACCAACAAACTTCGTCAAAAGGTCAATTTTTCATTCCAATAGCAATACTATGACGAAGAATCCCCTGCGTCGTTCCTATGTGCGTTCTCATGTTCATAGTTCATATTTCTTGTGTACATGTATCTGCCTACGCCATTTTCGTTTCGTAAACGAGACATTCAATATCTCGTGAAAAAAAGAAAGAAAAGAAAATTAACTGTCAGCAAAGAATCAAACGCAGAGAGAGAGATGAGATGCGAATAAATCGATTAATAAACTGAAGAAAGAAATTCAATGTGCGAATAACGTGATTGTTGATGAAAGAAAAAATGACGATAAAAATGATATCATGAAAACTGATTAATGGTCCATGTTAAAAAAGGAGATTAAAAATTCCGTGATAAGAGCGAAATGAAGTCGGGTCGAAAGCTAGCGGGCAGAGAATAAAGGAAACTCTTTCAATTTTCAAAAGAAACAGGATTTATCGTCAAGTCTCAAAAATTGGTATAAATTAGAAACGATGAGAAATTGACACAACAACAACTACCAACAACATCACATGCGACATCTTCAGCAGCTGTTAGAAGATCTCCGGGCTCTCGCGGTGCAACTTAACTACAGAAATAACAACAACAACTGCCAGCGAACAACAACACAGCAGCGTATACTGCAACACGTCAGCGAGCGCAATTGAAGATTGACGGGAAAAGTGACACTGATATTTATGATATTATTTTGGTATAAATGGGTCCGATCGAATTGAAGTGAACTGTAAGTTTAAAGTTTTTCTTTTATCGTTGCGCATCGTATCTATAGAGTCTTAAAAATTAATATTGTTAATTGTTGTGATTGGACGTTGCGATTTCAATTTTTGTACAAATAGATTTATCAGATATATCACAGATATTTATCACAGAAATATGATCAATAGATCATATCCACTATCGAAAAAGTGGAATTGAGATTTATCAGAGTCAATTCCAATTCCAGTAGATTTGAATATCGTCAATTCCAATTCCGACGAAAAATGGAATTAATTCCGACTTTTCCAAATCTGGTTTCAGCTGTCTGCTGCAGAAGCCGTAACTTGATTCAACGACGACCATGCGTTTTCGCATTGAAGAAATTATATGATGGATGTTTTGTTGATGAAAACACATCTAGATTTTTCCCTTGCCATAGCAAAGTTGCATCAATTTACATCTACAGGTACCGGTACTTCAGAATGTGTTTTACTTCTGCAACATAAAATCTTCGTACTTGAAGGATCGTGAACATTCTAGGCGCTTCCCAGTGCATGCATATGTGGCGATCCTCGATATGTAAATTATCCAACTTAGTACAATCAGCCTGTGCCTGTGCATAGAAGTTGATTCAAACGAATGTCGCGACAACGTACGTAACGCACGACTATAATTCTACCTCGTTTCCCCACAGGAATGTTGAAAAATAGCCAAATCATATACATAAAGCTAATGAAATATGATATTTACACGTTCCATTCTCCGACAAAAAATGTGATGACAAGCCCTCACCAAACCAAAGAAAAATCATGAGAACTTAAAGAATCGCACACAATATGACTCGCGCAACCTGAGCGCCTTACGGACTTCTAAATATAGCACGTGACCCGGGATTCTCGTGACAGGAATTCCCACCGTTCCGCAGCGATGAATCGCCAACCGCTATTACAATCTTAGCCACAACCCCAACTCGCACGTATTGTTGAGGTAAAGTTTATCGATGCGGTCGATATTCTGCACTTCAATATGCTTTCTTGAGATTTGGTGAGCTTTCACACGGCTTATCCAAGTCTCATTTGACATTAAGTCCTCTCCACTAAGATATCAACAAATAATTTAGTTGTGAAAGTCAAACAATCCAATTTGAGCACATAGTCTGATTGCTACATTCGCACTTAAGAAATTCACTTCTAGAATAGTAGCACAGCATTGAATGAAGTCGTCAGCGAGAATCAATGATCTCAGCTAGGCTTAGTAACGTCAAAGCGCAAGCTTCTGCATCACCAGCAAATTAGGCTGACTTGACAAAGAAAATATTGTCGAACAGGTTTTTGCAACATGTAGGACTATTTTTTTGAAATATATGTTGGAAAAAGAAACGATTGTAATTTATACATGGAGATATATAGCCTATGTAATAATTACAATTTCGTCAATTCACAGAATAATCAATTAAATTGCAATTTTGTCAATATTTTCAATAAATTGTTATCTTCAACTGCAGGATATTTTTTAATGCACATTTACAAGAAAATCATGATCCCACCACAAAGTAGTGAAAATCAAAGGAAACCGGGAATTCCAACTCTGGACAGCCTTGATGATCAGCACATGCATTGATTACACAATCACTAACTCTACGAATTACACCAAAGGGAAATTGCCTAAAAAATTAGTTTCAATTTCCTTTGAGGACACATTTGCCAAGACTATGCACTCTCAATTTATAGGCTGCATCATCGCGTGCTTCACCAATCTCTCTCAATCGCCCCTTCATGCTGATAGTAATTTAGTGCTTCCACTCATTGTTGAAATGCTTTCCTGATCTGATTTTTCCATTATCAATGCAGATATTAAATCATTATTACTATAGAATTTGGGTCTCACATAGAATAGAGACCCAACTCACATCACTATAGAATAGAAGTTGGGTCTCACACCCGAGCATGATATTGGGCCGGATGTTAGCGATTTAACTTGCTAACAATCTTAAGTTGAGAAAAGAAGCGACTCATCATCACAATATAATTTAAAAATATATAATGATCAAAATGCCAATTTCTTCATTAACAAATACACATGAGCGTCTATTTGAAACCCCTGCAAGTTACTTGCATCGCCTTGCAATCGCATCAATAGACCTCCATAAGAAACATAAGCAGATAGTCTCGTTGTGCTGTCTGAACTGTGGTCGCCTTCAATTCTGTAAACCTTACCATGCATTATATATTCAAAGTTCGATGCTCTATTATTGCTATCGTCTATGGCTGTGAATTCAGTTTCATCAGGTTGACCATCTTCTCTTAAGGTCGTAGCTACCAATAAGCGAAATTTATCTCCAAGCTTTACTGGATAGATGTATTCAGCCACATCCAGAATCATCTCCATTTTGAAGGATTCACTTTCACAGAAAATACGAGAAACTCGATCAAATTTCTTTCCATCTGGATCCATATCCTTCACCTCAAAAATATCTTCGAAAAGTACTCCAGACATGTATCTGTAACGATGAGAAAACATCTATGAAATTCAAGGAATCAATTCACAAAAGTTATATCAAGTTTACATTTCTCTGATAATAGTCAAAACGTAATAAGGGGCAATACAAAACACCCTCCCCTGGAGACCCATTTTCATTCAATTGTTAAGGTAAGTAAACCCTAATCGATTTGAAAAAAGTATAAAATATGTAAGTCTTGCTATCAATTTTTGAAGAAAAATGCAAAAAGATTTACAAAGACAGTGCAAAGCTTTTTTTGGGTCACACGAATGCTAGAGCAGGAAACTTCCAATCCCCTCTGCGGCTAACTCAGTCCGCAACAACTAGTCGCTTTTACTAACTTTGACGCACTTTCGATGCCTCAGTTGACTGGAATCTTCGGCTAAAGCGGACGTGGTGACGTCGCTCCTGCCTCCTGCCAAAGTACTGATGCGCTGTTGACAGGTTTCGTGACGGATCAGCTATGCCTAGGGCGATTAACACAAAGAAGAACATGAAAGGAAGGAATGTCACTTTTACCATTTTATAATGAAAATATTATGTTCAGGACCCTCACGCCGAGCTGAGTGGAAGATCGGTTTCGCCATAATTGTGAATAACACACAAGCATTTTCAATTTCACTTCTTCAGATAAGAATGCAATTGATTCCAGCCCAAGCAATGATGCGCTGTTGGCAGGTTTCGTGATGAATCAGCTATACGCTAGACGATCAGCGCACAGGAAGAGAATAAAAAGAAGGAATGTCACTCGCTTGTATTCTCTAAGCACCTACATCATCTAAAGCCAATCGTCAATATGGCAGGGACAAATGTAAAGATCTGCTCCAATTGCAGGTATTTTCATGCATCCCTCGTCAAAACTTTGACCTTGATATTCCTAGCGTGCAGAGAACAATAGCGAACAAAGGCATTATATTCGTACACAAAGTCACACGAGCTGGTTCGATGTTAGTTACCAAGTTTCCACGAAAATTGTTCAACACCGTGTGAGGTTGTGATCTGAACTGACAGTTGACGTTGTCAAATGACGTGCATATTACTGATTCCAAGTCTGCTGGAAAATTGATACCGGTAGCTTGGCAAGTAGGTGTCCACTCACTATTGAAAGTCTATTACCGAAATGATGAACACAATTATTTCCATTTGCAGGGCCGCCACTCCTATCAAAAATAAAAACCAGAAAGTCAAATCGGAATGGGCCCCCTAAATTACGTAGTCGTGGGCCCTCACAGTAAGAAACTTACGATCATTCGATATCACACAACCCGGTAAGCTTTGAAAGCGTTCAAGCAGCGGTTGGGTCTGTTCTAATAAAGATGCTTCTGAATCCTAACAGTTAGGAAGTAAATGTCTAAAATTATTGCTGATGCTTATTCCATCATCAGGTTCAACAATGACTCAAACTAGAATGCATGACTCGACCAGCTGTTTTCAGGAGAACCGTTTTCGAAGATTAGACAGAGTTTACTACAAAGACACCTGCACATGCCCCCAATGCAAAATCAGCATGAGGTTATTGAACGATTGACGATTTCAGCTCGATATATAGACTGCATATTATCGAATAATCGATATGCAGGCCTATGGGTAACTTAGCTGTTTCAAAGACAACTTTGTTCATTTCGTTCAAAAATTTTACATTCAAATTTATAATGCACTCACTATTCTCGTGCAGCCTTGTCATTTTCTATTAATCGCGCCGTGACGTCACACGGTGCAAGATCCCTTCTTTATTGTGAAGAATTTTCATGAAACCATTAGGAAATTGCTGTTCAGCTGTTCGACGTTTGGAAGACTGCTTCAGCAGAGCGGTCTGGTCACAGCAAATATGTTCATACAAAATCCATGGTCAGCGCGGTCTAAATGCTTGGGCAGGCATTTCTGTAAGCCTTCTTACCCGTTTTCTATGGGAGAGCCATTATTCTTTCGAGAAATCGAGAATGTGTGGCAAAACCTTCCTTTCTATGCTGTATGAAATATACCAAATGTCATGATTGATACAGGATGGAATGCCAGTGCACTATTACAGACCCATCGTAAATTATTTAAGCAGCAATTTTCCTAAATCTTGGATTGACCGTCATGGGAGCCTTTGGAATGGCTTCCGATACCACCAGATTCAATGTCCTGTGACTTTTTTCTTTTGGGCACGTTTAAGAAATGGTGCATCAGAGTCATCCTATGCATTCGGATGAACTGGAAAACAAAGCTTTGTACCGTTTTCTGCAGATCGACGAGCGATTGCGTAGAGATATGCTCCTGTGCTGTTGACCGAAGAATTAGATTGCGTTCGGGCTAATGGTGAGCAAGTAGAAAATAAATGTTATAGTTGTACTCGTGTTAGCAGCTGTTTTCCTTTGAATCATAATTAACTTACAGAAATTAAATTTATCATTGAACCGCTAATTTCGATTGCATCAACAACTTTGAAATGATCACCGAGAACCCACCACATTACATAAACAAACTAATTTTGAATCAATCTCACACTGAGAAAATTGACGACTAAAAACTATCGCATTTGCTCAATATGAGAAAACGGAGTTCTAAATTGTGCCCAAATATTAAGTATTACACATTACAGAAGACATGCAACTTAATATACTATTTAATCTGAAATGAGATGAGAGTAACATTTGATACAATCCATAACGGGAAATACTGAAGTTTCTAGATTTTTAGCCGTTATCAGTGCAGTATGCCTGTGAAGAATCAGTAACTCACATGCAAACAAGTCATCATCCGAAATACAATTAATGAAATACATGCAGTTCAAATCTCATTCTGTAGACTTCATTTCCAAAATTTGAAATTTGCAAACACCAATACAAATAGCTAATTGGTGTTTGCGGTTCATACACAAAGGTGAGCTGCCGGATTTCCAAACACATCCACCTACCGATGGTCTGTGGAGTGAGTTGCTGATTTACTGCACTGATGGCGGCTAAAAAGTCAAAAACGCTTGCAGTTCAGCTTGAAGAAACTTCATCAGTACTTGTAGCTCCGGCAATGATTCAAATCAAACCCTGCTCTCATCTCTTGTACTTCAAACATAATAAAAAACAATTACATCTAAGAACAACTTTTGGCCTTCAAACAAGATTGCGACAGCTTTGAAAAGGTTGAGCCTCCATGGCATAAGTAAACGTGAAATCAACACGAAAAGAAATCCCAGGCCTGCCACTCTTATCAAAAATAAAAACCGGAATGTCAAATCCGATAAGTTAAGAAAGTGTTCTGGCAAAAGTTGGGTCTGTTGTAATAAAGATGCTAATGAATCCTCAGTCAGCAAGTAAATAATTGGCATAATATTGCTATTGATGCTTTTTCAATCATCAGTTTTTAGCAGGTGCTAGATAGAATGTACTACTGAGACTCCTCCCCTCCCACAACGCAAAACCAGCACGAATAATCAGTTCAACTGTTTCAAAGATAAACTTCTTCGTTTCATTAAAAATTTTACACTCAAAATTAAAAGGCTCTCGTACAGCTATGTCATTTTATATTAATCATGCCATGACGTCACACGATACAAGATCTCGTCTTTATTGTGAAGATTTTTCATGAAGCCACTGGGAATTGCTGTTCAGCTGTTCGATGATTGAAAGGCTGCTTCTGCAGAGCGGTCTGGTCACAACAAATATCTTCACACAAATTCCACGGATCAACGCAGTCTAAAAGCTTGGGAAGGCATTTCTATGCTCAATTGGGCCATTTCTCTTTAGAGACACTGACAATGAATGAATGGTAAAAACTTCCTTTCCATGCTGTATAAAGTGATACCGAATATCACTGAGGATAGGAGCATCTTCATGCAGGATGGAGTGCCAGCACACTGCTACCGACAGATCGCAAATTATTTAAACAATCATTTTCCTAAATCATGAATTGACCGTCATGACAACCTATGGAATGGCTTCCGATATTACCACATTTTATGCCTCGTGACATTTTTTTCGCTTGAACACGTCAAGAAAAGGATGCATTGGAGTCATCCTATGCATTTGGATGAACTGGAAAAAAAATTTGCATCGTTTTTCACCAGATTGACGAGCGATTGCGTAGAGACATGCTCTTGCGCTGCTGACCGAAGAATTACATTGTGTTCGGGCAAATGGTGAGTAAGTAGAAAATAAACTGTCATAGTGCTGCTAGTGTTACTAGCGTCAACAACTGTGAGATTGCGAACCCAGTTAGATCATATTAAAATAGAAACGAAAATTCATGTATTTAATGGTTTTATCTTTATTGTAACTTTTTCCTGATGATATGTCCAATAATGACATGAAATCGATCGACCAACACTTGCAGTTTTTATTTTAGAATGTTAACAACTGCCTTCTTTTGAACTATAAATATCTTACAGAAAGTCATCACTGTCGCTAATTGCCATTTCAAAAAAACTTTGAAATGATCAATGAGATTAGGGAATTGATAAGAAAGTGACGTTGGGGGTTCACTGTGGGACATCCTCTAAATTAACAGGAAAGAAAATTATATTATAAACAAGGTTCAAAGTAAAGCATCATCCGCAACGTTTGCGCGGTGAGTTACTGATTCCTTACAACAGGGCAAATTTGCAATGATAACGGTTAAGAAGCCAAAAACGTTTACAGTTCCGACTGGAAAACTTTAGAAGTGCTTGTAGTTCCGGCAATGATTCAAATAAAATCTTTCTCTCATCTCTTGTATTTCAAATGCAAGAAATGAAAAAAACAATAACATATCCAAAAAAAATTTTAAACAAGATTGTGACAGCTACTTGATTAAAGCTCAGACGCCATGACATAAGTAAACATAGCATCAATACGAAAGGAAATGCTTATCATTTATGCAGCTGCTTGAAAGATTTCAATTTTCGTTGGGGTCTTAGCCGTATTTTAATCACTTTTGCAACAGGTAATCGCATATTCATTCATCACTCCCTGGTATTCCCGAAACTTTTGGTAGATTTCTCTTTCATACTTTTCTTTTTCTACCACGCCTCCTGAAAGGCGCATTTTGTAGTGAATCAAAGCAATCAAAACTCCATACGAACGCAGTACAACCTTTTCGTCAAGCATTGCCACCTAAAATTATTTCTTATTTCGGATTCACGAAACTGAAACTGAGGGCTCACGATCAATCTCAAAAGGGCCCCTTCGCATCTTCAATACGGGGCCCGTCACGATCCTTAAAGTGGTCTCCTTCGCAGTCTCAAAAGGGCCAACCCTCACGAAACGGTCCCGTCATCCTTTCACAATTTCTCCATCGCATTTACAACCTCAAAAGGGTGCCTTCAAAATCTAAAATAGTTCAAAACCCAAATTATTTGTTCCTTGAAATTTGTTCCAAACATTTTTTTAACTACTTCAAATTATCGTTCACAATTAGAAAAGTCGTATGTTTGTCACGACCTGGATTCAAGTCCTATTACTCATTCTTCAGTGCCTTCTCGTGGTGATATAGTACAAGAGATCTCTGAGTGAAGAGCAAGTCGACGTGGACATGATCTCAACTAGAAAAAGATCACTAACTATATAACTAAAGAGAGAAGTGATACATATAAATTTCGTCGGTCACCGAAATTGCGAGAAGGTACAACAGAAAGACCCTCAGCTTTGTATCCGAATCGTCTCATTCAATGTTCGTTGTCTCAGTGCTATGGCAAAGTGCAATACTTTCAGCTAATTCGTGTATGTGGTATTTGTATTTATTGTTAAAATCGTCAAGTCCGCTTGGTGGCAGATGTTTAGAAATTTCAGTTTCATTAGAATGCCGCGAAGGAGATCATAAAAGCCTAGCGAATCATAAAATATATTTGTCTTCTTACAGAACCACTTAAGAAACACTTACACTACTTTTTCCAAACAAAGACAGGTTGAAAGTTTATGTTTCATCCTCCCTCTGATGTAGTATAATATTTCCTGTAAGCTTTGCTCAAGCAGCATATTATTGTGAGTGAGACTACGTCTCCATCTCTACACTAAATGAAAAAACATTTATTCGGCATTCCTAATGAAACTGAAATTTCTAAACATCTGCACAATGCGGACTTTGACGATTTTACAATAATCTACAAAACCAAGTACACGAAAATAGCTGAAAGTATTGCACTTTGCCATAGCACTGACAGAACATTGAATGAACACGATTCGTCATACAAGCTGAGGGTCTTTCTGTGACCTTCGCAATTTCTGTGACCGACGAAATTTTACTGATCACTTCTCCTTTAGTTTTAATCATTTTAGTATATAAGTCGATTTTTCCATGTCTGTACATACACCTGAAGATGGTCTGAAATAGACTGAAACCGGTCGTGACACATCGACTTTTCATTTGTGAAATGAATTTGGGCAGCCTCGCGTTAGTTTATTCTAAAAAAACCGGAAGAGTGGCAGCCCTGCATTTGACATTTTTCGAACATTTTCTCATTGGTTTGTACATATAGTGATACCAATTACGCAAGTATTTCGGGACTACATTATCGCAAAATGCGTCAGTTTTGTCAAAATTTTGTTAAATTTAACACTATAATAGTTTATTAAATTCAAAAAGCGAAAAAATAGCCTGTATTGATGCATAAATCGAAAAGATATGTGAGAGGGGGTACAAACTGCTTACTTAAACTTGTGAAGCATGGTTGGGAACATATCAGATCCTATTAATTGTCTTTCAGTGCTTAATTTGCTCAAGCACTTTTCAAAGTTTCATCTCCCCGTTTCCCCGAGTCTTTCGCGTTGAATCTGGATCAATTATTTAATTCTTTCTTGTTGCATCGGTGTCAGATCAATATTGATATAAATTTTCGAAAATTTTCTAGGTATTTTCAATTTCGATGACTATGTCAACAGCTCTCTTCTTTTGGTCTCTTGCTTTCACACGGAGTGAATGGGAATTCGTTCTTTAGTTTGGCTTACCCAGTCGCTGATACTCAGTTGCTTCTACACCAGTCATTTCAACACGCGGGAGGATTGCATCTACTTGACTTTAATTAAATTCTAAACCTCTCTCATTCTCTGAGCCGATCTTACACTCATAAACTCCGAATATGACAAATCTCTACGTATGAGCTGTTCGACTTCTTAGCCGACTTTTTCCATTAACTCTCCACTGACTTGTCGCCAATTCATTTGAAAGAGATCATTTTCGCTTTCCGGATCAACGCTTGGTCAATGCACTTATTGTGATCCTCAAAGTATCAATTTCCAGCTTCAAAGCTTGAATCATATCATCTGTAAATGAATTCTTCAAGAATCTTGTTTTTCTGCATCAAATTGTTTTTGAGTGATGGTAACCAGATTCAATTTCCTAACAACTTAGAACATCTGTTAAATTTTGTAATCCTGTTCCTAGCAACCCTGGTCCATCACAAGTTTTTTACGGTACAATACGATGTAAATAATTATGGAAATATTATGTCTTTAATAGTGTAAATATGATGATTAATAGAAATGTACCCGTGATGAAAAACGTGATGCTTTGATATTTTACGACCAGGTCAGCTACAGTAAAAAAAACTTGTGCTCACAGTAAAGGCTTAGTAATTTGTAAATTGATATTGTGTACAAAATGCGACGTAGCTTCAGCTGTCATGAGATAAAAGATTTTGGTTCTGAGTACAATTTGCCCAGAAGATCAAAAAGACAAATCTCGCATACCGAAAAAATGAGAAGTTATCTAGATTCCAAAAATAAGCCTGATGCTTCAGTTGCGTCCTTGCACGATGTGTGTTCGGTCACCACAAATAGTACAAAATGTTCTACTACCTCGTCAAAATTGATAGATGCGGCCGCTGAATTAGAGGCCAAGAAAGTCGAATTAGAAGCAATTGAATTTGAGGAGGAAGCTAGAAATAAGTTAGAGAAATTGAAAGCTGAACAGAAGAGATGAGCAAGAGAGTAAACTGAAACGCTTGATGGCTCAAAAGGAAGTAAAGGTTGCTCAAGCCAAAGTTGATGTTTATGCCAGATTACTTGCAGAAAATGACGCTAGAATCTTTCGTGCAAAAAGCAGAGGTTCAGTCATTGATTCCCAAGAATTTGAGAGTAGGCCTATGCAAAATTTTGAAATTTCCAAACATACTAAAACTGGTCAAGAGGTTCCGAATCAAGTATATTCATACATTGAAATAAGTTCACAAGATTTCTCCAAAAGCTGTGATAGGCCTAAGCAAAGTGAATCTGATGATTTCCATAACTGTACACAGGACGTCAAGCCTATCGATGGGCTTTGCTTAGGCTAGCTGAAAGTACCCACGAATGTGTTGCTAAAACCGACTGTTTCGAAAAAAGCCAGATAAGCTTAGTCAGGTTGATTGTTCTACTAATGATCTAGCAAAGGCATTACTCGAAACTTAAATCTCAGTAGGATGCCTGTTCCAAAACCTCCAATTTTCACAGGTGATCCGTTGAGGTACAATGAATGGAAAACTGCATTCAGTATACTAATTGAGCACTAAGGGATTCCACCTCATGAAAGAATGTTTTATCTGCAGAGGTATTTAGGTCCGCCGGCATCCAAATGCATTGAAGGATTGTGCATTAATTACTCTTCTTCTTCTTACGATCGGGCGAAGAAAATTCTCGACGAGAGATTCGGACATCCTTTCATTGTTCAGAAGTCGTTTCGAGATAAACTTGATAGGTGGCCGAAAATTTCTTCAAAAGACACTGCAGGGTTAACCGAGTTTGCTGATTTCTTGCAAGGCTGCAAAGAGGCCATGCCGCAGTTGCCCTGTTTGAATATTTTGAACGACTGTTTCGAGAACAAGAAGCTCCTTCTCAAACTTCCGGAGTGGGTTGTCCGCAGATGGAATAGGCAAGTCGCAGAATTCTTAGATTCAGCTTCTCTTTATCCGAATTTTTCTGATTTTGTTGATTTCATTGTGAAGGAAGCGAGAATAGCCAGTCATCCAATTTCGTCGCCGTATATGTTGAGTGAAGAGAAGAAGTTTGAGAATCGTGAACAAAAATAGGTGAGTACCGGTAATCACAATAGGGCAAATGTCCTTTCTACATCCTCGGCAACTGATTTGGTTTCCATGAGCAAAGCGTCTTTCTGTGAATTTTGTGAATCTGAAGGTCACTACATTCATAAATGCGATAGTTTTTTGCGTTTGAGTTTACATGATAAGCAGGCGTTTGTTCGTGACAAAAATCTGTCTTTCGGTTGTCTTCGCAGAGCACACATTAAAAAAGACTGCAAGCGTAAGCACACTTGTGAAAAGTGTAACAGGAAACATCCCACATGTCTGCATGATAATCGCTCAGTAAATGCACCTGATAAGAAGCAGACTGATTATTTAGCTGAGCCAGCCTCTTCCATGTGTACTCACCAGCCAAAACTCGTAAGAAATGCAATACCTCCATGATTGTTCTTGTCTGGGTGTCGTCCTCAGATTTTTCAAGTGAGATTTAGAGCTACGCCCTCTTGGATAAACCAAGTGACACTAGTTTTGTCCTCGATGACTTGTTGTCTAAATTACAGGAAAGAGGCAACTTAAATGTAAAATCCAAACGCTTGAGTCTTTCAACCATGACGTCTACCCATACTATCATAGAATGTAGGAAAGTATCAGGTCTTCGTGTTAGAGCTTTTAGATCGTCTGACTCTGTTCTTATTAATGAAGTTTTCAGTCGAAACTTTATTCCTGCCGACCGTGCACATATCCCAGTTAAGGAAGCGGCCAAAGGTTGGTCACATTTGAAGCAGTTAGAAAACCACCTGCCGCCGATGCAAGAATGTGAGGTTGGATTACTGATTAGATATAACTGTCCGCAAGCCCTCGCCCCACAACGGGTAATCACAGGTTCTGAAGATGAGCCATACGGAGTCAAAACTTCTCTAAGATGGAGCATAGTTGGTTGTTCTAGTTCACAGTGTAACCAAGATGTAGTCAGAACATGTCATCGTGCGTCAGTAAAGAAAATTCCAGCATGCTCTTCTTGTGATACTGAAATGTCTGGAATTCGATTTCGTAAATGATCCAGTCAGTGATACCAAGATTTCTCAAGATGACATTCGATTTATGAATATACTAGAGGAAAGTATTATTCAACGCCATGACAAACATCTTGAAATGCCGCTTCCGTTCAAGAAACGTCCAGTGATGCCAGATAACCGTTTGTATGCCATGAAACGTCTCGAACACCTGAGAAAGAAATTGAGCCAAAGTGAAAAGTATTTAGAACACTACAAATCCTTCATGGATGAAATATTTGCCCGAGGCGATGTCGAGCGGGTTGATGAAGCTACGTCATCAAATACAAATCGATGGTATATTCCTCATCATGGGGTGTATCATCCAAAGAAACCAGACAAAGTTAGGGTTGTCTTTGACTGTTCGGCTACATACAAAGGTGTTTCTCTCAATCAAAACCTGTTGACAGGTCCTGACTTGATCAATGGCTTGATAGGTGTCTTGACTAGGTTTAGAAGGTATCCTGCAGCCTTGTTATCATGTGCGACATTGAAAAGATGTTCCATCAGTTCATTGTATCAGAAAAAGACAGAGACTTCCTATGTTTCTTATGGTGAGAGGATGGTGACATCAATTCTGAACCGACAGAATACAGGATGAAAGTTCATCTGTTTGGTGCGGCTTCTTCTCCTGTGTGCGCCAATTTTGGCTTGAAACATTTAGCAAAGTTGAACGAGAGTGCTCTACCACAAGCCTCCTCATTTGTTTTGCACGATTTCTATGTGGACGACGGCTTAGCCAGTGCGGAGAGTGCAAATGAAGCAATTCGATTGACTAAAGATGCTCAAGAACTTTGCGCGAGTGGTGGACTTCGTCTTCACAAATTCGTCTCGAATGACAAAGAAGTCATAAAATCCATTCCTACTTCAGAAAGAGCTTGCGAAATCAAGGATATAGATCTTCAAATAGATTCCTTGCCTATAGGTCATGTTCTTGGGATTTCATGGAATATTGAAACCGATTCTTTCTGCTTCCGAACTTCTATAGCCACAGACGCTTTGCCTACTAGAAGAGGAATTTTGTCGATAGTTGCGTCCATATATGATCCTCATGGGTTTTTGGCACCATACACGTTGACAGGAAAGCGTATTCTTCAAGATATGTGTCGTAATGGTATCAACTGGGACGAAATCGCTCCACCTGAATTAGCTGCAGAATGGGAAAAGTGGACTGAAGATTTCCAAAGCTTACGTTATGTTTCGATTCCAAGATGTTTGATCCCTGCCCCGTTCTTATCCTCAGAAAGTATAGTCGAACTTCACTTTTCTGATGCTAGTAGTTATGGGTATGGTCATTGCTCGTACCTGCGTATAGCTACCTCATCAAACGTTCACTGCTAATTCCTAATCGGAAAGAGCATAGTCGCACCAAAGCAAATCGTCACTATTCCACGATTAGAATTGATCATCTTCTTCTAAGTCATCTTCTCCAAAAAGAACTTGCCATTTCAGTGACTCGTGAGTACTTTTGGACTGACTCTCGCGCAGTTTTGGGTTACATCAATAATGAATCCCGTAGATTTCATATCTTCGTTGCTAATCGCGTCAAAGCAATTCATGAAATATCCAAACCCTCACAATGGCAGTATGTAGAGTCATGCAATAATCCTGCTGATCATGCTTCTCGTGGCTTGAGTGCTTCTGATCTAAAATCGTCGTCTTGGTTGAATGGTCCGAGCTTCTTGTGGCAGCAAGAATTGAAGATGGGAATGTTTGATAGTGAGTTAAGCGATGATAATTCTGAAGTAAAGCGTGTGAAAAAGTCCTTCCATAGGCCAACTGAAGTTTCCGAAAAAGGTAGAAGTGAGTTGTATGCAACATCTTTGCAGACGAAGTCTTATGAACATTTTCAGGTAGATCTTTCTCGCCTTTCTAATTGGAGCAAAGCCGTGCGTGTCTTTGCACGGATCAAGAGATTAGCAGAAGGCGTAGTAGGTACCCATGCACCCGATGTAGAAGAGAGACGAATGACAGAGAAACGAATAGTGGTATTGATGCAACGAAATATCTTCAGAAGTGTTTGTTCTATTCTCCGTTCTTCTCAAACTCTTTCCAAGAATGATCCCCTTTATCCCCTCAATCCAGTAATTATCGATGGGCTTCTCTGTGTTGGCGGTCGTCTAAAAAATGCCAAGTTGTCTGACTCTTTCAAGCATCCTGTGATCCTACCGAAAGACGGTCATGTAACGAAGTTGGTTCTAGCCCATGCGCATTCTCTGGTTCATCATCAAGGGAGAGGACAAACTTTGAATAAATTGAGATCCCTGGGATACTGGATTGTCGGAGGCAGCAAGGTGGTTGGCAACTTCATCCGTCAGTGCGTGTCTTGTAGAAGACAAAGACGACCCACAGAGGAGCAGATGATGGCTGATTTACTTAGCGAGCGTGTGGAACCATCGCCTCCATTCACTTATTGTGGAACCGATTGTTTTGGCCCCTTTACTATAAGACAAGGACGAAAGGATTTGAAAAGGTATGGATTGATATTCACATGTATGTGCTCACGGGCGGTACATATAGAAATGTTGGATGATTTGTCGACTGATTCTTTCATTAACGGACTTAGATGTTTCATAGCGATTCGAGGTGCAGTGCGACAAGTTCGCTGTGACAATGGCACTAATTTTGTCGGTGCAATGAACGAGTTCAAATCTCTGAACAAGCGGGTATCGGATTATCTTGCTGAAAGACAGTGCGACTTCGTTTTGAACTGTCCGGACGCCAGTCATACTGGTGGTGTCTGGGAGCGTCAGATAAGAGCTGTGAGACACATTCTCAATTCTGTTCTCTCAATGAATCCTGGACGTCTTGATGACTCTTCTTTGAGGACCATATTCTAAGAAGTGATGTCAATTGTTAATAGCCGCCCTTTAACTGTTAGCGAGATTGATAATCCCAGCACAAATGAACCCCTCACTCCGAACCATATTTTGACTGCTAAATCGAGTACCCCACTTCCTCCTCCTGGTGAATTCGGCCCGTCAGACCTATATCTGCGAAAAAGATGGCGAAGAGTTCAATTCCTTTTGGAACAGTTCTGGACAAGATGGAGACAAGAGTATTTGGCCCAAATAAGTCTGCGTCAAAAGTGGCACAAACCTCGCAGGAACATGAGGAATGGCGATATTGTCCTGGTGAAAGATCTGATGCTTCCCCGTAATCAATGGTCTATCGCGCGAGTGATTGAGACAAGTCCTGATGACGATGGTTTAGTCAGAACAGTGAAAGTGCGCATTGGTTCTAAGGAATCAAAGGGATGCTCTATTTTGAAACGCAGCATCCATAAACTTGTTCTGTTAGTAGAAAGTAACCTTTGAATTTTGTTAGAAAGTGATAGTGTTATCAGTTTAGGACTACATGTACTACACAGACTTTGCATGCTCTATATTGACTACATGTATGCTTTGTGAAATGCTTGAAGTGACGTATTCTTGATACTCTACATGGACTACATGCATGAAACGATGTATTTTTAGTTTCATTGTTAATTCATGATTGAATCTGATTACAGGCCTATTTGATGTGAAGAATCTTGTATATAAACGTGCTGATACTCTAATGCCTGAAATTGCTTTGTTGACATCGACATTTGACAATCATTGCAGATTTGCATGATCTATATTTACTGACAATTGTTCTTTTACTAAAATATTGAGCATTTTAATGACATTTTGAAAATTGTCTGGATGTGAATTAACACTGCATTGCTCTAATATACTCGTGATTTCATAATGATTCTATGTCAGCATGCAGCGTTAAGTCAATCTCTGTATTATTGGAAGTTAATTGCTTGAAGTTTTGTGTGAAAAATCAAATGTTGTTTGATTTGGTGGGAGTGTAAATGAATTCTTCAAGAATCTTGTTTTTCTGCATCAAATTGTTTTTGAGTGATGGTAACCAGATTCAGTTTCCTAGCAACTTAGAACATCTGTTAAATTTTGTAATCCTGTTCCTAGCAACCCTGGTCCATCACAAGTTTTTTACGGTACAATACGATGAAAATAATTATGCAAATATTATGTCTTCAATAGTGTAAATATGATGATTAATAGAAATGTACCCGTGATGAAAAACGTGATGCCTTGATATTTTACGACCAGGTCAGCTACATCATCTTTATACTTTAGAATCAAAGACTTCAATTCAGAAAACATTGAGGCATAGACAAGGCATTAGACGAAGATCGGGATCGTTTATCATTCACCGGTGTTATTCAAGTTTTGAAATGTCGGAACTAAAAGCTACGTAGCAGCACGAAAAGGACTCAATCCCTAGACTTAAAGGTCTGCAATCGAAGTCATCAATCAGTTGACTGTCGTAAAAACTCTAGCACTTAGTTGCAGTGAAGTAACTTGAAGATTTACGCAAATTTTAGGAAGAGGAATGACTCGCAATTGAATCTAGTAATGGTTGGAGTTTTACTTGAATCTTTGGAAGAAGCATGGAAAGAGTAAGTGCATGTGAAAACATAATTTCAATAGATGAATTTAGCGCACACACGGGGAAAAATTGTGAAGAATAACATGACATGCATGTAGAAGCAAATTCAACGTTTAGTGATCAACTTTAACGGATAGAGAATATTCGCAAGGTCCTTGCTTCACCAGGTACGGTTGAAGTGAAACTCCCACATGTTAAAGCTCCACTTTTTAGCAGTTAGCAAAACTTTTGGTCCTCATTTTGGGGCTTACACTATTTAAGGCATCAGATCAGAATTGTCTATTGAATAATGCCCAAAAACCGCATTATTTGAAGACGTCTCTATGAGACGATGATGTAAGAATATCATGCTCCATCACAGAAAGTGATAAAAATTGCAGTGCGTAATCTATTACTAGACCGGTACGAAAATGCAAACATCTGCTAACAATATGCTTGTGGAGTAGTCTAAAATTCGAAAATGTAATAGACTTAAGAAACCTATGAAAGAAACACTGAGGCTATTTTAACATTAGATGCGCCGGTTCACTATTAGGATGCCATTCTGGTACACCTGATAAGTGAGAATTTTGGATCAAGGATCTCGAAGGCAATGAGAATATTGAGATTTCCCAACAAAGCAATGCAGTCAAATGAATATAACGCAAATTTTTGGAAGAATGATCTCTCACACTTGAATCTAGCAGCGGTAAAAGGAACACATTTGCGGCTCATGTACAGGCGAAATTCTATCGGAATCCGAAACAATATGTTGCATGTCATTCTTGTGCAGCATACTGCCACTGAATCCGCAAGAAATTATCTACTTTGCGATGATTGCTTGGACACAGGTGATGGGTCTCGAAACTGCAAGCATTGTGATCGCAGGCACCACTCATTACTGCATAAGCCTAAGGATGTTCATTGTGACTTGGGAGTCAAAAACAGACTATAACAATCCAAAAATTCAGAATTCCCCATTTCACGAAATTGGAAAGCCCTCTACACATCATCTGATTTTAGGGGAAACCATAGCTTCAGTGAAAACGATCACAGGCAAATAGGCTCATTTACTATTTAAAGTGACGAGTATTGCTAAATTTTGAATTGCAAATAAGCTTCAATGGCAAATCATTCGCACAAGGACATTAGTTCAAAATGTAAACTAAAAATGTAATGAACGTAAAATGTATCCTCCAGTAAGTGTAAATGGCATTGGATTTTCGCCCAGAACGTCATTTAAAAATTCAGTTGATTTATTCGCAACTTAAATATATCTAACGCTGCACATAGTTACACTAATACTTCAATAATTCAGATAATTTCCAAATACATCAGAATAGCCTTATATCAAACATATTTGATTGGTTTATTCATCGCTTGATGTACCAGAAATAATTGATGTGAGCTGACATTTATGACGACACAGGCTTGCAGGAAATCCAAAACAGGCCTACCAATTTTTATATGTTATGGGAAACTGTCATTGGTTGTATAAGTCTAGATCCGCTACTTATGACATCTTGTAAATTTGCGATCGACATGGAAGAGAACTCATGAAACAGTGACAAATAACAACAATATTTTCAATTATTCTCATGATTTCTGCTTGTAAAAGTTCTGGGGCGACCGCACAGAAACAGTGTTAGACAGTGAGTCGTTAGTGACAAGAAAATTTGAATGGGTGAATGACACTGTTAGAAATTTGTTAGCTTAACAGCGTTTCTGTGCGGTCGTCCCTGGGAAATAGAACAAGTCCCGCTCAAAAATATAGCTCCTGAGGAAAAACGAGGCAATGAGCATTTTCAATCAGGGCCATAGACAAATTCGATAATTTATTGAAAAGTTGCCATTCAAGCAGAAGTTCAACTTTCTAATTCTTTCAGTGATGGAACATATTTGAGAAAATTTTGCTTGAAGCTTTCCCATTAATCCAAAATTTCATGGCTGGCTTCCAGCTTATCCTGTGTCAGGGGACAAACCGAACCACAATCCATGTCACATCCGCTTGTACTTTGAGAGAATCTTAAACGGCGTTCACTTGAGTATCTTGAGGAGTCCGCATAGAGATCTGATGTTGCTCCACGTCTAGTTCATCATGCGTCATTTGCACCTTTCATGAAACAGCAATGAAATTTTGCGCAAAAAGCATGATTCCAGCTTAGAGAACGTTGTTTAGTTGCTTCAACAGCTCCTATTCGAAGGACGAGTTGATTATTCACAGTCCATTCTGATTTCAACTGATCAATTCGACCATGATTTCCGTGAAATTTTGCCCATTTTTTACGCCTCTATGACGAAACATCGAATTTTGTGACTAGAAGGCATGACTTCAAGGTGTTCAAAATCGTCAAAGCAAAGCATCGACAGAAATTTAGTCACATATTTTTTAGAGAGTAAAGAATCGGGATACTTGGCAGTAGCAGTGTGCCATCGGATTGGGGCAGACCTACTCAATCCGATCCGATCCAAAACTGGAGAGGAGAAAATTAGGAATACTTTTGCCAGACTTTACTCGAAAAATTCTCATTCCTGCAACAACGTGATGTAGCAACAACGGCCGAGGGCTAAGACATCAAAGCAAAGATATTACTTACTACTTAACAGGGCTGGGGTGTCGGTGTCGTGCCCTTTTTCCCGGTGTCGGAGTCGTGATTTTTAGGGACGACACCGACACCGACCTTAAATTTTAGCTGGAAAAATAAATTGTTTTATCGCACAAGGATTTCCTTCTCTTTGCAAATAGTCATATTTTCACTAAAACAGACTGGAAGGCATAATTAGTTATTAATGTATACTCTACTACATGTAGGTTCAAAAAGTTCAAGGTGACAGGCCTTTGTTTCTTCTTGCCTTGATAGGTCCCTAATACACTCTATGCTATGTGCTCTGAATGCTATCACCATTGAGATAGATTAGGCCAGTCAGTGATCGTAGTGAGGTGCAAGCCTCTAGTGAGGTCAGCGCTCTCCCCTTTTCTATCTCAATGGCTATCACGCATAGAGGACGTTTCTCATCTTGGCGTGCGCTTAGCACGCTTCTTACGCCTGATGCTATTGTCTGGGGCTGACGCGTTGTCATAGTGATCAATCATCAATGCACAAGTTCAGAACTTCCCCTTTAGTCAAAAGTTGTTGGAGTGTGTACGTTGTCCCACATTCTGTGCATTGTCCTAGGAGACAGCGAACACCGCATCACCCACTGTGGGTTCACGGTTCACCCGTCCATCCCTCCGTATACGGTACTTCCTTATCATTGGCTGATATATTTGGATGCTATATTTTTTGAATCTCATTTTCTCGGAATTCTTAATCCACGACAGCGGTCTCTGATCTACGGCATCTCATCGTCCCACTTCGTCTCAACGTCTCAGGTACACGTCACGGTGGAAACGAAAATGCCCCCTAAGCCAGAAGGGACGTTTAATCATTATTTTTTTAAATTCCTACTTAGGCTATGCCTACATTGTATACGGTACTTGTAATTTGTAATTAATCAGTGTAGAGTAAAATTACTTTCATCGCTCACGCTCACTCACATTTTTGTCGACATCCGTGAGCATCGCATCGCCAGTTGTCTTACGTTATATGTGGCTGCCAAACGGAGCTTCATCTCATGAACAAACACCGCAACTAAACAGCTGAAAAATGCAGACTTTTTGTATTTTACATTTAATTAAGTTAATGGATAGTCTATACTCTATATACTGTAGAGCAGTGGTTGGCAACCAGGTTAAGGGAGTGGGCCGCTTAAAGTGGCCCGCAAGGGTCCTGGAGGGCCACTTTCCTTAAGTAAGGCGGGCCACTAGGTTTGTATGCAGGCCTTAAGGACAGCCTAGTTGTTAAAGGTTTTAAACGTATTATTATTAAGACTTACCCTATTATTTACCATTTGTCGTCTAGCGCCCTGCAATTGATTAAATAATGTAGACTATATTAGGTAGCTATAGTATGTTTTATATGAACTAAAGCTTGAACTCAGCTTTTCTAGATGTAGGCCATCTGTCCGTAGGCTTATACATCGTACTAGTTAGGTCGTTTGAGGGTTACTCAACATGATTGAGTAAAGTTAAGTTGAGTTAAGTTAAGTCACTTAAATCATTATACTTAAAAAATATCTAACTGAGTAACTCCAGGCATTGTTTCGCTACTCTGCGTAGAATTGAACTAGTTCAGGTTCAGCCTATTATACGTAGTACTCAGAATTTTGGAGAGCGCATTTCTGCATCTTTACACTTGGCTCACCACTCTACATAACCCAGGATATACCATAACAGGAATAAGTAACAAACTGAACATGTATATTTCTTTTTTCTTTAATTTTATCTGTGCTGCGCTGTTAACTATACATGTACTATATTTGTTCATCCTTTTCAGATAAGAAGATAGCTAGATATGAGCACTTTGTATTGAATGATGATCGCACCAAATACAAATGCATCGTGCCCATCGAGAAGAATGGCAAGACGGAATCATGTGGCGTCCTATTAAGTGCATGGACGGGAGAAGGGCCTCAGGCACCGTCACGCGGGGCCACCTTGATGAGGCATCTACAGCGATGTCATACGAAGACTGCGGCAACGGTAGTCGCACAGAAGAAAGAGGATACTCAACAGCCTGTCAATAAGAAGATAAAGACAACACAGCAATCAATCAAGTCCTTCTTCACTACAGTCGCATGCACAATAACAGTCAAGATGACAAAGGAGTTTGAAGATGGCATTATTGACATGGTTGTCCGTGGTGGGGCATCCTTGTCTTTTTTTCGTCTCCTGGATTTCGGAAAACCAGTGGCCAATTAGCTCCATCCCTGAATGTCTCTCTGGATCGGCACTCGGTGCGAGAACTTGTCATACGTGAAGCAAACAACCGAAAAGAAAACCTTAAACAAGATCTCAAAGACAAGTGTGTTTTCTTGAAGACTGACGCATGCACAAGACACAGGAAGAATTATCTTGGAGTCAACGTACAATTTTGCAAGGATGGACAGGTGAGCCATTCTCCAGACAACTAATCATAGGCCTACCTATTAGTGTGACACAGTAGAGTTGTACAATGTACATGCAGAGATAAGTAATAAACTTAGCACTTAATTTGTTTTGACTAACTAATTGCAAAAGGGTTGTATTCCGATGCTACTTTGTATAATCTTAAACTTGTAATTAATAAATCTATATAATTGATGTCCTTAATAGTACATCATACAAATTATGTGCATCAAAATATTACATAAACCCATTTACCTTTCTTTATCTTTACACGTTGGTGTCTACTTCCCTACAGGCCGTAATGAAGACACTCGGAGTTCGGGACACCAATCCGAGACATGGTTCTGAAGCTATCACTGCAATTCTTATGGAGTGTCTAGCTGAGTTCAAAATCGACAAAGAAAATGTTCTCTGCTGTGTAGTAGACAATGCCTCCAATATGACGAAGACAGTACAACGGCTCAATGAAAAAGACCAAGAAGATCTTGAAGGAGAAATCGGTAAGCACTTAACAAAATAATTCGTTACCTGGTACTTGAAAATTGATTTTTATAGCTGCAACTGAAGTGGAGATCCCCCAATATGAAGTACTGCTCCTGTCGTCTAAGTTTTATGTTCATGTAGCTTATTCATTGTTTTTAAGATTGTCCTTATTAAAATCATACATGTACAGTGTACACCATACAATTCAAAACCTTAATATCCATAATCGCAACCAATTAAAGCACAGGAATCTTATATGTTTCACAAAGACTCTCTGTCCCGGTTTGAGTCATGGGCTATACAGTTGTCGCATGGTTTAGATCATGCCTAAAAATTAGGCTTATCTAGAAAAGCTTGCAAACTTGCCTTATCAATGATCTAACCCCGCAATTACCACGAATTTTTCACTTTTCGCAGATAAGGAGGAGGAGGAGGACGACGACGACGGCACAGAGGGGACAGAAGAGGCTGCCTTGGAATCTTTCCAGATCCATCACATGCGATGCGCCATTCACACCCTTCAATTGGCAATTCGAGATGGACTAAAGGGTCAATGCGCTCGTCGTCTCAACGCGAAGTTCCAAGGTATCGCGGTTGCACTTCGCGTGCCTCATCTCGACGAAATTGTGCGACGAAACTCTGAGAACAAGAAGGGAGCAATCCTTGACCAGAACACTCGCTGGGGTAGCACGTACCTTATGGTGCTGCGTCTAACCGAATTGAAGACTGTTATACGGAATATTGGTGCGGAGGTTGTTTATCTCACTGAGGCCCAATGGGAACATGTCGAACGCCTTGTCAAACTCCTCGCAGAACCCCATCATGTCACACTTCGACTTCAAACTGCGTCTTTGACTCCTGGCGCGTTCTTGAAGGAATGGAAAGGACTCATCTATTGTCTTGAACGCCAAGGTGGCATGATCGCCGAGGAAATTGTGGCCTCCATGAAGCGCCGCGAGGAAGCGCTTTTGACAATAACATTTTCCTGGCTGGCGTCCTAGTGGATGCCCGGCACCGACTCCTGCTTACTGAGATGCAGCTGCAGCGGGGCCGAGAGGGACTTCAAGAGGTTCACAGTCGAATAAAGTCGGCACGATCCTCCGTGTCTAATAGGCCTGCTGATGTTGTGGTGAATTTGACCAACTCGGATAAGGAGGAAAGTGACCCTTTTGCTCGAGAACTTGATCGCCTCGAAAAGGCAGGGAAGTCGAAGAAAGCCAACTCCAGAATTGATGAATTGATCACTGAAATGGAGTCAATTGGGCGGCTTAAAGGCAAGTATGAGTGGGAGATCATCCATATGTACCTGGTGGACATCCGTGAAGCTGCCAGAGTTGCGTCTTGCCTCCCGCCAACACAAGTATCTGTACAGCGCCTATTTTCATCTCTACATTTCATTGTATCCGATCTGAGAAGTTCAATGGCGGAGGATTTGGTGAACGCATCCCTCTTCCTTCACACGAATTGGGAATGAATTGAGTGGATTGCTGAATCAATTGTTTTGAGTGTTTTTGATTGTTTTGAGCCTATCAATTGTTTTGAGTGACACGGTATCACCTTATCACATGTAATCATAATAAACATCTTCATTTTTGTCATCATTCACTGTTTATTCAATTAGTCATCATATCCATTGTTTCACCACGTTTCATAAGCATTTTTCATTATTCATCGCATCACTTTCAATTTCAGTCATTTTGTTGTCATTATTTTTAGAAAAACAGTTTGTTAAGAAAATGATGTTTTTTCGTGATCATAGGTCTCCTGAAAGGATTGCATGACCTGTAGTGTTTCGAGGATTATTATTATTATCATGACAAATAACCTTTATTTCGATCAATACACAACGAAAAAAAGAAAGTCAGGGACACAAAACAAAGCAAAAGTAAAGACAAGTCGGGCAATTCAGTCAATTTTATTATTATTATCCGGTGTCGGTGTCGTGCTCGAACCCGGTGTCGGTCAAAAAAAGCACGACACCCCAGCTCTGCTACTTAACTACAACCATAACTACCAACTACAAATAAAACTTTATAGCGAGCGAACGGGAAGAAGCGAAACTTTTTGCTTCGAATATTTAAATGTGTCAAACGTATGAACTTATTGGTTTACTGTAAAAGAAGTCACCGGGTTTATATTGGTTTATATGCACGGTGAGCATTCTAAGGTGGAAGGCATCCGGGCAAGCATCCACGGCTATTGTAATTTCCATGCATTGAAATTGCATGGGCCCTCTTATCTTTACTTCTAATTTGATTGATTGACTGTTGATAAACTATCAATTAATGTATACAAGTGCAGCTGAAAAAAAGCGCATTGTCTAGGATAAATTGAAATTATGAAATGGAAGACTAGTGTCATGCATAGAGACTAGGTATATCAGGCCTACATATGCTTACTCCATGGCGTCACGTTCCATGCTTGCCTACAGGTTTAGCTGGTTATTGCATGGTTGCATCCATGGCTGCATAAAAAATGTGACCTCAATTTTCTTCTGAAGTAATGAATCTGATTAAAGTGTTGGAAACATGATTAATACATTATTTACTCAAATTTTCCCACGCGAACTTAAAAAGATCGATTTCTTGAGGAATAGAGTGCGTTTCCTGCTGAATCTGCTTGACATTGCCTCGCATTATCACACAGCTCAGGTCTCTATGGCTGAGATCAAATGCACGATTTTCTTACTCAATAATCAGCAAATTTATTCTAATAATTTATTAATTTGTTTAATTTTTGTCAAGATTTGAGACCATCACGCTTGAACTTTCGATATTTTCGGCATTTCTGAAAGATGTTGTCTCGAGTCGCTCAAAATCTATCCGTTGTACCCCGTCGAGGCTACAGAGTATACTACGCTCCTCCCAAATATAAAATTTCGAACCCAGTAAGTTTTTGTCAACAGTCATCGAATTGAATGCATCGATTTTCAGGGAAGTGAATTGGCTTGCTAGACAGTGCCTCCCCTTCCGTTGAAAATTTAGTAATTTTATTGGATTCATGAAATTAACTCATTAGTATTCATGGCTTTGTCGCACATTCTACAAGATTTTTCTGTGAGTAGGTCCAACCTAGCAATTGCAGACAGCTTAATAATGTCACAAATGTCAAGCCATTTTTAAACATGACTTTCTTGCTTTGGTTCCATTTAATATGCCAGATGAAACTTCATGTTCCATGGACTGTTTTGAAATATATTACAATTTCCTAGGTAGTTGGCAGGCCCGACAGAATAATGAGGAAAGTTTTCCTTGTTCCATGTTCGAAGTATGTAATCAAATATTGACAGCATGATCTGTAAATCCTACAGTTTCTCATGTTTGATGAAATTCGAGTGTTGGCGCAATAAACATGTCTTATCTCATCACAAAGGCATCTGACTCATCTCAGTAATTGAAACAGATTATGTAAGATCTGCGAATAGAAGGCGTCGGTCCATGTGTTCCGTGTATTGATTTGGTGAGCTGTTCATGCGATGTAAGCCTACATTCAGCATTGTTATTCGCTAAAATTTTCGCACAGTGCTTTGAATAAGTGATGGTGTAATATGATCGAAGAATGCCGGAGTATTGCATAAAAAAGGTGCATCTTTGTAGGGTCGACCACATTGCTGTTTTGAGTGTATCGAGATAACTGAAATGTGCACCAATCACGGTCAATTCTCACGGTGTCTGCAGGTGGCTTTGCGGCAAGACGATTGACAGACTGATCGACTAGTAAGAGTCTAATAGACGGGAAAAATTATTTTGACACGATCATAGCAGGCCTAGGTATCAAGAGAAGTTCCTTATTCCGCGGATAACACCGATTGTTACTTTTCATCGTTCGGATCTTAAATCGAGTAATCAGCTCATCAGAATAGCGAATGTAGCGTCAGCCGATTGTGCAGCTATCTAAATGAATGCCAGGCTTTCCATTTTGTAGCGATAAATGAAACCGCACGAGCGCGCCGGAATGATCTATGAAATACGAGTTCTCACATTGCATAGTGTGATCAATTGAACCACAACTCAAGCACAAAAGTTACGCTAAAAATTGTCTTGACATTTTTTATGCAGTTGTTTCATAAGAAGCGGCAGAATGCCAACATACAGGGAGCCTAATTTTCCGTTTTTTCATGATTTTGATCATTCTCGGGATTGTTGCAAATATGCATTAAAAATATAAGGGGAGGAGAGATAACTGGTACCGCGTCCAATCTGAAATCTGTTCATTTTGTCCCTCATTGCTTGGTTAATAGGCGTTTAGTAATGACAATTCTAATTTTAAAATGTTTTGCGCTTCGCGCGACTTTCCTTTAATTACAGGTTTTGTTAGCAAAGTGTAAACTTTTCAGTTGTATACTGAAACTATAGAAGCGTTCTTTCACTTTTACGAAGTGTACCCTTCTTTTTCAAGAGCGAGAACCTATGGTTCCTATTTTAAATGAAGAGTTGGAAAGTATTTTCCGTGAGTTCTTTAGTTTCTTTATCAAAACCGAAGATCTTGCGAAAAATCTGGTGAAGCACTTCATGAGCATGTGACAAATCAATTCTCCTGCAATGCAAGTCCAAAATATCCTTTTTGTTTATGCTTGAGAAGGAATTATGTCCTCCCATCATTTGAAGAAACAATTATTGTCTACTTATCTGCTTACTGCGACGTATTTACGAGATAAGATGCCATGCAAGAACAAGTTATTGCGGCATTTATCGGCATTGTCACCAGATGTGAGAATTCACTCCATTTGGCAGAATTACTTGTTGCACCTGGCATTCGAAATGCAATATCGAGAAGGAAATAAGAAAGTACTTTGTAGATCCAGCTTTAGAACATCTTCCAGTTGCAAGAATCGATACCGGTACTTCAGGTACAGAATGAGAGAAAAATATCCAACTCATGGGAAACTGTCTTTGTTCTACCTAACAATTATAAGCGCTCCAGAATTAGACAGATCTATTAGAAGGATGACATAAAGTCTCATTGAGAAAACATCACAGATGAAAATTGTAACATTAAATGCAATCCAATCCATCAAGCAGTATCTCCTGATACACAATCAAAATGCTGTTGAGAAGTTCGTTCAAAGTGACACTCATGATCCTGTTCCGAAAGAATAAGTAAAGAAGATGGAGGATGCGTACATGTAAATGCAAGAGAACCTTGAGCTACAGAAACAGGAAAAGTGCGTTCTTGAGTACGTTGCCAATGAAACCCAGAAAATCCATCGCCAGATGTATGTTTAAAAGAACTGCTATTGAAGCTGCTGAAAAAAGCAAGAAGGCATAGTAACCAGGCATCGATTTCGCTAGCAAAAGTATATACATTGTAACAAAAACGCATGCGAAAGGAACCATTTCTGAAGATGCGAGTTGGAGAACCAGAGCAGGGTCAGAGGAGGAATGATGATAGACAGACATCACTGAAGCAGACATCTGTAAGAAGTTTCTTTAAGTGAAGTTTAGGTGATGCAGCTTCATGTGGTTTTGTTTAGTTTTGTTTTCAGTTTTAAGTAACTATCTTCCCACAGAGTTAAAATTTTGTTCCTAGTTTATTCAGACAGATGGCCGGTAGACAAATGACTGAGATGCTTGTAGATCAAGACGAATCGGATGAGGAAGACATCTGCGAAGCAACAGTCACAATCGCTGGGGCTCAAGCAGCGTTGTTCACGCTGCAAGCGTTCTTTGAAAGGCAGCAAGCCATGAAGAGTTTAAGCCACCTATCTTCTTGCGTTGACCGCTGTCGAAGTCGCTCGCTTACGCAGAAAACTCTGGACGAATTTTTATCAAAATGACTTATTGCAGCTTACATTGTTATTTTAGTCATTCAGATTTTTAGATTCATGTTCAGAATATTGCATATTTTTTCTTACACCATAGAGAATTGTTAAGACACAATGCTGTTTTCTCGAGTAGGCATGATCATACATGTAGGGCCAGGGCCTACAAATAAATGTTGCATGTATATGTATTTATGGTGATGCATAGTGAGAATTAGCTGGTCATGATGGATAGGACCTTACTATTGCAATTGACAACTTAATTTGGTGCAGAAGTAGTAGGCTTCAATACTTCTTATACAACTTGTTCTTGCACACCTCGGATACAACATACCTCGGATATAACGTACCAATTTTTTAGGTCCTTTGAAGTACGTTATAAGTGGGTTCTACTGTAATTTGTAATTCTTGTCACTACCAAATCAGACATTCAATTAGGTTTTGAACCTCATAATTTTATTGAATCTTGACAAAACGGAACGATCAAAATTTACTTCAAAATGAGATAAAACAATGCTTGCCTATCCGCTTTAGCACATCAATTTTCTAACAGTGGTGTGGTCTCCACTCCTGCGAAGCCCTCTCCTCATGCCCAAAAGCAATTGCCAACATACAGTGTTGTTCGATGAAACTGAATCACTTTTAAATTTCCAAAAAATAGTATTGAAAAACAACTTCTCACTTCTACTGTATTGATAGGCATGCAATTACGAACAAAAGATAAAAAGAGGGAACAGAATTCACGAAATACATGTCAAACAAATCAATAGTCAATTGGATCATCTTTTGCCTTCATGCAGACATTGAATCAATCTAATCGGGACACTTGTTCTTCAGAGCATCATCTCTCACCCATCTCTTGCATCATCTTGTAATGATTAATTGACCAGCTCTTGTTTTGTTGCCAGTGTTTTCTTTCTTTTTCTGCGGTTTAGAATGCTCCAGATATTCTCTATTGGTGAGAGATCAGGTTAGTTCTCAGGTCACTTCAATACTCGGATTCCTGACTGAGTCAAGATTTGCATTGACTTCCGTGACGTGTGGCACGGCACTAGGTCTTGTTGAAACCAGCAATTGTTCGGAGACGAGTACCACTCATTTATCTGTGGAAGAAGCCTAATAGAAATTACACGCACATATTGGTCTGAGTTCATCGGTCCTGCGACCAGATGAATGCGACCTTTTCCATGGAGAGAGATGAGACCAAATCATAAATTTTACTTGATGTCTAAATGATGGCTGGAAATGCATTTGTGCGAGACTTTGGTTGGTATTTCTCCTCAAGTACTGCAACATTGTCGGTCGTACTTCCACAGATGTTTCGTCGCTTAATACAGGGTGAACATAAAGTAACTATACAACTTCATTCTTCAATAAAACTCAATTACATCACAGAAATGTTTCCAATTATTTTCCTGCTGTGTAGAATTCCGGGCGATTACAGATTTTCATGGTTACAGCATCGTACATGTAATAAGTAAAATTGACTTTTTAAAAATCGGCAAAGTGAAATAGGCATTTCCGGTAAAAATTTGATACAGTCGAACTTGTCTATAACGAAATCGAAGGGACCGAATGAAATTTTCGTTATAGGCAAGTTTCGTTATAGAGAAGTTTTGATTAAATCATTAGCATTAGCTCATCACTGTGTCTGCAATTTATTAATACATGTATTATACCGTCGTGATTGCGCTATCTTTTCATACATAAGTATTTTGGTCAAGAAAAGCGAACAATATGATCTAACATACTGTATGTACTGTATTACAGAATAACATTACTGTAGTGTATCAGGTTTGCAACAAAAGTGATATCGGTGATGGAAACATGCCTATACTGCCATATAATCAGTTATCAGCGTTTGCTTCGACTTACGCACATTTTTCACTATTTGTTGCTCAAGAGATTCCAAATAGTCAAGTGGTAATCCCTTTTCAGTAAGAAAATTTCTCAGAAGTGCAATACTTTCGACTGCTGTGCGTAAAGTTACCGGTGGATGCTCTTCAGTTTCCTGATCTTCTAATACGAACGAGACATCATCATCTTCGTCACGATCGATGATATATATTTGAGACATGGATAAACTAGAGTCAGTGCGTAATTGATCAGCGCATCCATGACAAAGCCTAGGGATTATAGGTCTGTACCTCGATACTACGGCGTTTTATGAATTTTTAGTTTGTTATTTCAAATTTAATGGTTTATTTCGTTATTTTTTTCGGAGGGATCTAGATTTTAATTCGTTATAGGCAAGTTTTCATTATAGACAAGTTCGTTATAAGGAAGTTCTTCTAACCCATGTAGAATAGAAATATTGCAGGGAATTTGACAATCGTTCGTTATAGGCAAGTTCGTTATAGACAAGTTCGACTGTAATTTAATCATATTTTGTTCATAATCAAAGTAGGCCTGCACAAAAGGCACAATATCGATATCAAACAACATACATGATCTGAAAAGTTTGTTTACTAACTACAGATAGTTGTTGTTAATGACACGATTCATTGACATAAACTTCAGAATTTCATTTCGATTGTTTTCATTGATTGATTGAATTTCAGCACTGTTAACACTATTCACTACTGATTGATAAAACTTTGTCAAACTTTACAGTTTCAGTAATTGAACGTGGTGAAAATAGTCGCATTAGCATTGATGATCGGATTTTGTTTTTTCAATTCTATTACGGAAATTCGAAGTCGGTGACTGACACCATTCGAAAGTTCTCATCTTTGAAGAATCTTAGGCATAAAAAGAAGCCCACAAGACATGCCGTTCAAAGCGTAATTCAAAGATTCTGCGAAACGGGGTCTGTCGCAGATTTTCCACGAAGTGACCACGCCCAAGGAGATCAGATTAAGATGTTGACGCCGTCAAAGATGTCACGGAAGGAGCCGGAGGAAAGATCAGCTCGAGAAGGATTTCCTTGGAAACGATCATCCCAGCTTCCACAGTCCGCAAAATTCTGAAGGTTGATCTCGAATTCCATCCCCGCCGAGTGCATCGAGTCCACAAGCTTACGTCACGCGAGTATGAGTAGAGAAAGCTCTTCTGCGAGATGTTGGCAATGTTGGGATCAGACGAAATGGTGATATCGAAAATCGTGATGACAGACGAAACTCACTTCCACCTCTCAGGGGCTGTCAACACGTGGAACACAAGAATATGGGCCTCTAGAAATCAACATGCTGCAACGGACATCCCCATCATTCTCCAAAGCTGACCGTGTAAATGTGGCTCAGTCACAAGTTTCTGCTCGAGCCGTACTTCGAGGATGAATCGGGTGCCACTGTATCAGTGATCAATGATCGATACTGTGACATGATTGACAATGACGTCGTTCCAGAGCTGAAGGCGAGGCGAGCATACAGATCCATTATTTTACAACAAGATGGTGCCTCGCCTCACACCTCGAGCAAGACCCGTGACTTGCTGAGGCGTCATTTAGAGATCGCGTGATCAGTCTGCACTTCGAAAATGAGTGGCCTTCACACAGTCCTGATCTCAACGGTTGTGACTTTTGGCTTTGGGGCTACCTGAAAGCAAACGTGTACCATCACCACCCCGCAACTTTGCTGGAGCTGAAAGAATGAATAAGAAGAGCAATTCATTCAATTTCCATCTCAATGCTTGAAGCAGTTATGTGCAATTTTGTGTTGCGGTTGAACAAGTATTTTGAGAACAATGGTTAGCACTTTGAACATTCCAATGACTCGCAATACCTTGTTTGCTCCTGGAAAATGTGCTTTTTTATTTTTAATGCATTATGTGTATTTGTCATTTTTATCGAAAATGTGCATTTCACTTAGCCGATTTTTAAAAAGTCAAACTAAGAGAGATTACGATGATGTAACCATGAAAATCTGTAATCGCCCGGAATTCTACACAGCAGGAAAATAATTGAAAACATTTCTGTGATGTAATTGAGTTTTATTGAAAAATGAAGTTGCATAGTTACTTTATGCTCACCCGGTATAACTTAGTGCCAATCATCCAGCCTCCAATCCTTATGTTCACGATACCATGCAAGTTTTCATGAATTGGGTCAAAACTTAGCAACGTAATGGAGGATATGTCGGTCTGTCGTTCTCTATTCAACGTTGATGGGCTTATATCAATGCTAATCAATAATCATCTTGTAGTGTATGAGAAAAATCGCTAGTGGTGCTGCTCGTGGATTTTCTCTAGAAAGTCTCTTCAGAATTCAATCTCTTTCATCAGTTTTCCTCTCTGATCCGCAGAGATTTAGGGAATTTTCATACGAGTTTGTACTTCGATATCGGTTGACCGATGCTTAGCTTGCACCGACAGCGCCTGCAATCTCGCGAGTTTCTTGACCAGCATGTTCATGCAAAGCGACGATTATGCCACCCATCTGTATATTTCTCTTGTTCAACAAATGAATTCTACAAATGTGAAAGTTGCGATTTGATGCTCTCTGTGACACTTGTTATAGTAATCAAGCGGCTTCAGTTATAGAATTCATTAGAATGCAGGCAACACCTCTGATCGAGTACAATTAGTCATCAACCATAGTTGAAACGTGGACAATGACTAACAACGATGGCTATGACAGAAGCGGTAGACAATGACACAGGTGCGTGGGTTCTCATATGAACAGCACACAGCTGTAAACGAAGGGTCTATTGAACGATTCAAAAAGTCCATCGGAGATTCCTAATGACACCGAATGAAAATGTGACTATTGAATGCTTGATGAATGCCATGTAAATTGTTCAGAGAAATGTTGATCGTAAGATGTAATAACTTGGATTAAACCACTAGATTTATTTTTACTAATAATTCCAGTTAACTGTCTTAAAGCTCAGTTAGCACATTGAGGTGGTTATAGTGGACTAAACTAACGCATATGAGCTATTATGATTGTATTGGCTACAAAACATGAATGAGGTAGACTAACTGACTGTATAATATAATGCAACTAAACAATTAATAAGTTCTAAAGCACTGAAACAATTATCAATGAATATCTTACTTCAAAAGCAGTTCTTCAGTTTCATAGAACAACACTACATTAAACAAAAACCTTCACGCTTTAACTTTTTTGATAGCCTTCTTAACAATGTTCGCCCTTACGCGAAAACTGCAGGTTCTTCAAGCAATCACACATGCGCTAGAGATGTGCTAAAGGGCTGTGTATGTGCCCCAATTGATGGTCAGGAACAGGAGGATGTTTTTCAGAGACATTGTGAAAACAATTTTTGAGTTTCTCTCCTTTTATAATGACCGAAATAAAATAAAATAATTTATAATCCTCGTTCGCAAACGGCCGGCGCTTCGTGCCACGGACACTGCTAAGGGCCAAGACTAAAATTGGCAGTATGACACAGCGTGTTAAATACATGGCAATGAAGTGGAGTTCTTGAATGCTGTTAAAACTGTGGGAGCTCATATTTCCGGTTAATGGGAGGTCGAAGTGTCTTTATGAGGCGAGCTTCAGGCAACCTGCAATCGATAGCACTTTTACTTCTGTCAATAATATCAATATCAAAATTAGACATGCTAATGTCACAGATATCGTGATTCTTCAAACCATGTTCATAAAGTGCATTTCTTTTATTCTTATTATCTAAATCACGCCTGTGTTCGTTGTACCTTTTATAAAACGGACGGTTAGTCTGACCGATGTAAAAATCGCTGCATAAATTACATTTAAATCTATAGACTAGGAAACGGTCCGAGCAAGCGAAATTATTCGGAAGTAACGCACAGAGGCGACAGTCACTATGCTTATTATTTTCTTGTTTATTTTTAACAACTGATTGAAGAGTAGGAGCAGGTTTACCAATGAGTTTGATCGGTAGATCACACTGTTTTATGAATTTATTTAGTTTGCGATTACACGTATCACTTATAAAATTTATCTTACAGGTAACAAAGTCATTGTTACTTATTTTAGTTTTATTACTCGATTTAGTGGCTATCTCACGATTAGTGAAGCCGTTCTTTTTGAATCTATGATTAAGATTTGAGAGAGCTTCGTCTTTTTTGCTTTGGTCGGAGCATTTCCTGGCGACATCTTTTTGGCTATTTTTAATATAGTTGGTTTTGACATGGTGAGGCAACCAGCTGTCTTTATTTAGAGATATGCCGGAGTGCATGTTTTTTACGTACCATTTATATTCGATGCTATTATTGCTTATCCCAATGCTAACATCTAAAAAATTCAAAACAGCCTCGTTAGGGACTTCTATCGTAAATTTTATGTCTGGTGACACCGAGTTTAATACGGTGTTGATACTGTGAGCATCGCTCGTTTTAAATGGGCCCGTGATTATGTCGTCTGTGTATCTACCGTAATATTGGGGAATTATGCTGAAATCATTTTTTTAGAATTTCAAGAGCCTTTTGTTCTAGGTGGTACATATAGATTTTGGCGAATGGTGGCGAGAATCGAGCTCCCATCGGGCAACCTTTTATTTGACGGTAGGTTACGTTATTGAATTTTATGTGATAATTATAAGAGATGAATTTCAGACAATTATGTACGTCATCATAAGTAAGGGAAAAAGTGTCGATTTTGTCCCAGTGTTCTTTTAGGAAGTTTGGCACAATTTGAATGCTAGGATACAAATTAATAACGTCCAAAGAGATGAACGTGCTACAGCTATCTGCTATGTTCAATTGTTTCAAATTTTCAATTAAGAACATAGAATTCTTTATATTAGTATGGATGAACTCCACCAATTGAGTCAATATTTTAGTGACTATCCAATCGATTTTTTCCGTTGGGTTACCAATGCTCGATGCAATGGGTCTCAGTGGATACTCGCCATCGTCAGTCTTATTTTTGTGATCTTTTATTTTAACATAGAACGAAGCTGCATGGCTTCCAGAAGCTAACAGGCGTTCAAATTCAGATTTTTTAATACGCTGTGACAGGTATTACGAATGATAGCATTCGCTTGGTTTTCAATTTTAGTTATGCTAGTAGGTTCTACTTCGCAGTAGCTATTTTTATCTTTTAAAATGTTTTCAGTACGTTGTATTAAAGATGCAGAGCTGGTGATTACGAACCTATTAGTTTTATCTGAAGCACAGGCTTCAATGGAGTTATCGGTCAGAAAACGCTTATTATTACGAATCATCGCAATTTCTTTTCTATAACGCTTATCTTTTTTAGAAATTTAGATTCTTCACTAATTATTTCCATGGCCTTATCTCTAAAAAAACTGTAATTTGTTTTCTTTTTCCGCATTCATTTTCGGTGGAAGAACCACGGTATTTTTAGAGAACGGGATGGTTAACTGGTTTTCGGCTGTGCTATCTTTAAGTTTCTCATTCCAACGGAGATTATATTTTATTCTATCTAATTGTTTTTGAGCGTTTGTGAAAAACTGCCTATTTAGTATGTTCGGGGGAGCTCTATAGTTGGGTCCTTTAGACAAACATGTCTGGACTGTAGGCGATAGCGCCAACTCCGTTTCATTGCCAGGATAAAACGCGGTATCAAAGATATATATATCTAATATATCCCCCTAAATCTATATATCCTATATCTATATATGTCCCGAAATATATCTAAAGAAACAGAAATTAGGTAAACATATCTAAAGAAATGTATTTTCAAATACTTGGCCCTTCCCAATCAACACAGTACAATAAAAGATGATAAAACTTAACCTGTGGACGAAGCGCTCAGGTAATTATAAACATAACGGACCATATCAGGGAACAGTAAATATAATCTATAGTTCCCTGGAGGCGCTGTGCGCCCATGTGCTCGCTTGTTAGACAAATATGTATATAATTTCACATTATACGAAAACTGATCCTATAATAGAAATCGCAAATGTCCGTCAAGTCATTCTCTGTGATTCTATGTTACTTCGTTGATGTTTGAATTTTCTGTTTACCTAAACTATGAATCACTTGTTAGACGATTATTGAAGTATAATTCGAAATTTATCGCCGAAAGAAAAGTTATTGATCAAGACATCAGCATGCTCGGCTCTTCCCTAAACATCAAGGCATCTTCACTTTGAATACTATTGGCATTTGACAGCCTTCTCACCCCTGATACTCTCATGCAGAATACTCTCTCAGCAAAGCACACTGTCACAAATCTTTCACTGCTAGCTTTAAGGTAACAGAGGTTTAGAAATTCTTTGATCGCATAATTTCGAATTTTGAAAAATACAAATCACGTAAAGTACATAAATATTATATTGTCATATGACAATGACCATGTAGGCATTGACATTTCCTTTAATTACTAGCAATACAATTCATAATCATCCTCAAGCAGCATTTATTCCTGAAATTTCGAAGATTAAAACGCAGCTGCTGATTATCTTTTAACTTACTTTGACTTAACCACAAACGGCCTGGTCACGAGCAATCAGATACATGGTGCCTGAATGTCCTTATGGTGGCATTATGGTGAATGGCATTATGGTCGCGGCTATTTTTTTTAAAAAAAATAGTCTAAAAGTGTGCGATTTTTGAGCACAATATATATATTGCTAATTAAGAGAAACAGAAAAATGGTGTAGAAACCGCATGGTGTAAAAATTATTGGAATACTAAAGCAATGATCAAGTACTTAAGACAGTGCTTGGATATAGTAATGAATCCATATTGCAATGGAAAAGCGAATGGAGAATCTCCTCTTGCATCTCATATAATCAATTTGAATAATCCTTTGATGTGTCAAAACCTTAATTCAGAATTTTGTCATTCTATGTCGGATAATTTGTGTCATGCATTCAAACGTCCCACTTACTGTCTTTGTATCAAGACCATGAAACGTTAGAGAATATGAAAATGTGGAATTCACATCACACTTTTCTGTCAAATGTAAGCTCTGATCAGTATGGATTTCTCATGCTTCGACTTAATTATTTTTCCGTTGTGTAATGTTCTAGCAGCACAACCTGTTAATCAAGTTTTATGTTATCAAATGCCAAAACCATTTCTAAAAGTGGACTGATTTTAATCACCACAATGTGTTAAAGCTTCAAAATATTAGCATTCATTTATATATTCAAAAAAAAGCTCAATTATTTAACAGCGCTAAGTAGCTTTCAGTTACGGCAGACGTTGATCATTCATGATTGTGCCTTAACATAATTTGAATGTTGTAATTTGTTTGCTGTTGTATTTTCTGTATCTAGATATGGGAAGATGCAACAGGGGAATTTGTCCTCTCCTGTCGATTCTGTCAGATGCCTTGGAGTCCAATTTGACCCAGTGTTGTCATTTCGAACGCACATCACTAAGACCGTCGCCTCCTGCTTTGCCATGCTTCGCGGGATAAGATCTATACGCCGCTCAGTCAGTCCAGCTCTTCTGACACCCATTATCGTGGCTTTAGTTCACACTCGTCTGGACTACTGCATCTCCGTCCTCGCTGGCGTCCCATCCACCCAGCTCTGTCGTCTTCAGGCCGTTCTCAATGCTGCCACCAGACTCATTTATGGATGCAACCGCTACTCCTCGGTTTCGCCTTTGCTCAGAGAACTTAAGTGGCTACCGATACATGCAAGAATCCAGCAACGTATAGCGGCCATCATTCACTCCTGTCTCAGTAGAGCTGCTCCCGACTCCCTGCTCAGTGAGCTCCATCTCGTTTCACAAGCTGAGGGGCGATCCCGCTTGCGATCTGCACGAGGGCCTTTCCTCCTGACGTCTTCCGTGCGTCGTCCTACACTCGGTAGACGATCCTTCACAGCAACTGCATCTCGAGTCTGGAACTCTTTGCCGGTTGATATCACCAAAGAATCATCACCGAAAGCTTTTAAGACTCTTCTGAAGTCGTATTTTTTTGTCAAATTCTTAATTAAATGTAAATGTCCTAGAAGTCTCTGTGATATAACGACACTCTAATAAAGCTCATGAATGTATGTATGTAAGTCAAATTCACCCTCAAAACGTTTCTCCTATTCTATAATTACTTATTAAGACAATGTTGAATAGAAAATGTGTAGCAACCTTGAGACCGGCACTCGTTTATTACATCGCTTTCGTCAATCGGATTGCTTTTTCACAGCAATAATTCAACATTTTCCTTGAATTAATTATTCCTTTTTGCTTGCAGCAAGTTGTGGCAGCGTGCGTGTTCTTCGGAACTTGCATCTTTGGACCATCCAGCTATCTCATGTCCCAAATGGATCGATACAACCACATGGAACAATATGCAGAAATGGAGGCAGCGAAGAAAAATGGCGAATGACTTTATCAGAACCTCCGTTTAGATATGACTTCGTGATGAGAAGGCGTTGTGATAACTTGTTTGATTAAATAAATCAAATTCCTACATGCCTCACTTTCTGATATTTTGATCTGCATGTATATCGACTTCATGGAATGGAAATGTCTAGTGAATTAATGAGTTCAGTTGTCATCATTGTCATGTACAGAAGAGGGTTTCCATAAGACATAAAAATCGGCAAAAATTTTCAGTTGAAAATATTGATATGATTTAGTGATTTCCCTTTGATGTTTTTTGCTTTCATTGCTAAGAACTATTGAACCCTTGATGTCTCTCTGATTACCAAAAGCGAGCTCCTTTTTATTTTATGGTCGATCTCTATTGGACTTTTAAGTATACTAAATGGACAGTACTGCGGTCGATAGAATCTAGGTCCTCCGAAGTTTATATAAATTCAATTATCGTGGTAAAAAGGAGACAAAACATGTTTTAATCCACTACGTTCTCAGGTCAACGTACACCGATGTTTTCATAGGTTGACCCATGCTTTCCCGGATATGTTGCCGACAGTTTGAAATAGCATTTGCGAACATGGAATTCCGTTACGAAATACTAAGGGGAATCAGGATTCAGGGGGTTTCGCATCGAAATTTCAGCAGGTTGTGAGTTATGCAGTAACTTGTCATACATAATTTGTTTCCACCTTTTTTCAAAGGAAATTTTCTCCTTGTGTAGATTTAGTATCCTGATTTATATTCATTAGAAAACTAGTATTGAAGAGGGCAGAGCAGTCACAAGATAATGACTGAGTATAGCCTACCATTGTATAGAAAATGCGAAAATAAACTGCGCGCAGTTACAGTCATTTCCATGCATATTGAGTCTATAGATTGCATTACTCTCCTTTTTGAACCGTCCGATGCATTCATTCCAGTAAAGAATGATTTTAAACGTCAAGTAAGGAAGCCATTCATAAATTACGTGATGGCATGCAGGGGGAGTGAGTAGAAGTAACCATCACAAAACAGTATTAGGGTAGATGATCATTTTCTTAAGTCCATGAATAGATAGAGCATTGGTAGCTCTAAATTGACAGTCGTAGGTGATCTCAAAATCAAAATAGCTCTTATTCAATTCACAATCAAGCTACTCTAGTTTTTGAACAGGACTACTGATTCACTTCCCTGACTAGTTTTTTACGGCATGGATCGAATTTTCACAAAATTATTAAAATTGGTAAGCAACATTTTAGTAAAATCATCCCCAAATATTTTAAGTTTCATTCTGTGCACATCATCACTTGACATAAAGGGGGGGGAAGGAGGAGTCTTTCACAGACGACACACGTAACATCGAGGGGAGGGTAAGAAAGCCGATTTGACTGTGCTATTAATGAATGGCAAATACTATGTATCTTCTCTATATCGTATGTGATGTTTTGGGACTATTAGATAGATATTTTATGATATATATGAACATACGTCCATAAACCTATTTCATTGTAATTCCGATAAGAGTATTGCGCATATTTGGACTGTATTTGAATATCGACAGCCTTATGCAAAAATGGCCTATCTGCAATTTTCCACTTTCGAGAAAATTGAAATTAACTTTCCTATTTTTTATTTTCCAGGTAAACAATATAGTTTTTTCGTGTGTTATATCAAGATTAGTATACCTAACAGGGGATCACTTCATTTTCGCTATACTGGTTCGACAATAGGTTGTTTTTGCAGATAGGCCAATTTTGCATTAATTTTCTGTAGATAGGCCATTTTTGCACAAAATTAGAATACAGATCGATGATTTGTTTCATTTATATTTTCATATTATCTTACAAAATTAGATAAGTATTTTGTGTGTTATATGATAATTACATACTTTAGGCCTATAAGTATTGACTTGAAAAGATAATCTAATTGTGGGCCTAATTTTATGGGGAAAATTTAATTATTATAATGAAAGATTTGTATACATGGCTGTTACTTTCAGTTCAAACACATCAGGAAGTAAATATTGAAACCATCTTACTCCATTTCACCCATTAATCGAGAATAATCTAAAAAGGAGCTCAATGAAAACGATTAATTTTTCATCTTTACTTGTGTTAGTTAGAATGTAAACAAAAAACTATTCAAAAGATTGCAAAAGTTATCAAGAGTGAGGAAGGCTATCATAAAATGCATGATTTTCACTTGGGATCACTGATTTGAGTACCTGAAGATCTTGATACTTCCGCTCCGATATTTCCAGATGCGTCGGGAACATTTGGTTCAAGAGAAGGGTCGATGTACGATTTATTCTTTGTGGTAAAAGTGACCACTCCTCTTCTCCTTTTAATTTGAAGTACATTTCGCCTGTCATTGTGTACTTCAATGCTGATAGTTCATTATTAACTTTTGCGTCTCCGATATTCTTTCCGGGTCTTATTGACTTCACATATAGGTTTTGAAACCCCTTTTTAAAATAGGAATGGTTCAAATCATGAACAACGTATGGTTCAGGGTTTCGGCGGGCCAATTTCATCGCCATCTTGTAGTCACTTGGTGAATAGATTTCGCACCTAATTCTTCTTTCAATTGTGCTGTGCATAGAATCGGCCTCCATTTGACTATGCCCGCTGATGAGATACTTCTGTATTATTGTTACGTTTTTTTCTTTAGCCAAGTGTAGGTAGGCATTGCTGACAGTTGCGTTGCGGTTTTGATAAGCACAACCGTCGGACCAAATACTTAGTTTCTCAACACTGTCATGACGATTGAGATAATCCTTGAAGTGTTGATACTGAAGGTAGGCAAACACTTCAGAGGATAGATCGCCATCAACCTCGGTCCAAGGATAGCAATGTCCCTCTTTGGTTTCTAAACAGTATAATGTGAAGTTATGCATCTGTAATTTTGTTTTATAATACATGCAGCTTGCTTGTGTTTTGGGACATAACAGGACTGCCTGCAAGTCCATAGTCCATACTGAAACTTTCGGATTGTTTTTTGCTTCATTTTTGTCATTTGCCTTCTCGGCTTGGGCAGCATCCTTTAAAGTCAAATGCTTGGAGTGATCCTCTGATGATAGAGTGCCAATTTTATATTTTATGCATTCATTGCATTGGTCCTTTCTCGGAGTAAAGACTCTGAACCCCATGGAGTGGAACTTCTTGAGAAACGTACTGTAACCCACTGGCTTTTGGTTTAGAGCTTGTGCACTCGTTTGGTATTCTTTGAATAGACCAGACAATGTCTTCCCAGATTCAAGAAATTTCTGGTCCTGATATATTGCTCTGCAATAATGCGATGGCATTGTAGTTATACTATTCAAGAATGTCTCTAGGTTAGCGGTGACTTCCTCAGTGATCCTATTTGCGACTGTTCGAGCAGAACTGGTCGATTCTGGTGATATGAGAGATTCATTAGCCTCCTCTGACATCCAATGCACAATAGTTCTTTGTGGAATGCCAACTGTTGAACAAAACAGGCTCTTGCAGACATGATAAGAATTTTCGTCCACTTCCAAATTGTACGAAAAGCTCCTAGATCTGCGAGAATCACTGCTTGATGTACGGCGTTTTTGGTTCTGCTGACTTGATGAGGCTTTTGATGTATATTTTCCTTTCTCAAAATGTCTTCATCTTACCTCAAACATTGTCGAATATTTTCATTCTTTGTTCTTCTGTGATATTACAGCAAGCTCTTGATGAGATTTTGCAACCATTCGATGTACAAGGCCCTCCCATGGATCGAGCCGGTTTGTTGTTGTATGGTTCTCCCATTTCTCTTAGACGCTTGGTTCGATTTCGTTTCCACAGGTCAGGTCTTCTTTGCTCATACTTCCTTTTCTTTTGCCAACTGTAGGCATCTCATCTCCATGACTGACAACGAGCATCTCATCTCGATGATTTGTATCTGAAAGGAAAACAAACAATAGTAACAATGGATGCTAAATGCTCAACTATTACATGTATATTTTAATTGTGTAGAACAAAGCATGCTAATTAAATGAAAATCATAATTTGACAATAGCCTCTGGCCACCAGGACGCAAAATACATGTATATTAATAAAAGTTAATTATCTTTATTTAGCTATTGACTAAAAAGGTTGTAAAAATCAATGGGCTATGCACAGCTATCTATGGTCATATTGTACTTAACCTGAATTTTTTAATAAATGTTCACGAAGTTCCTATTAAATATCAATTCGAAACATGTTACGAAACATATAGCAGGCAGCTATGTATTTCATTGTTTTGCAAAGCCAAAAATATAGCAATGATATATTAAATAGTTGACTATATTTCTTTAATTAGAATACTTTTGCATATCGATCTAATTTGATTTTCATAAATGGATAATTTTATTGAAAGAAAAATATCATTTCAATTATTTATTCGTTTCTTAGCACGAATGAAAAGTTAGTTTCTACATACCTTGCTCGTGTAATAACGTCCGGAAAACTTCATTAGGCGTCAAGGGCATTGAGCGGGGTTAATTCTTCACAGTTAATTCTGGAAAGTAAAATATGCCTGTAAAAACAGACATTTGTTTGATGTCAACTAAACATTTGATATTGAAGTTATCACGTTCTTGATTCCTTCTTAGCTATACCTGCCTACATATAAATGTCTAGATTGATCAGTGTTCGATACAAGTATTATAACCATATGTATTTATTGAAATGATTCATAAAATGGATATAGAACTCAATAAAAAATCAATTTATGGTATGTACTTGCTTTATAAAGTTGCAAACTAAAATAATATGTGTACGTAGAAATTAATGTCATAATGAAAATAATATCATAAATAATGAATATTCAAGGATTCTAAATTGAAATTATTTGGATATACTATTTGAATAATGCCTAATTTATGATACATTATTCTAACATGTAGCACTGATTATAATATTATACTAAGAGTTTTATAAACTACCCTACATAACTTAGATATTTGACAAATATTTCTTGTACTATCGGTAATACTGAAACATCAATGGGCCGATTGTTAAAAACTTACCAATTCGTCGTTTTTTACAGGCTGCCTGTACCATGAGCATCCCTCTACTTTTTATATTCACGATAAACGAAGTCCACACTTAACAATCGAGCTGATATACCTAACACGCTTGAATGTAGGAAAGTCAATGTCAACAACAGGATCCTCTGTCTATTGTAACACACATTATTAAACACACACAAGGACGTACTATATTTAGTATGCTACCAGGACAGCAGACGCTCCACTCAGTGCAGTATTTTTTGAAGGCCGATTGTTCGATGGCTCTCATCTCTATCGACAAGCTACTGCGCGCTGTCACACAACGAAATTTTGTGTGCACAGTATGCGACCACTGTCTTCCCACAGGCAACGTGCGTCATAATAAAGAAGTATCACGCTTGGCATCTATTTAGAAAAAACCTACTGTTAATATGAGTTTCATTGTCGCTACGTGTTCCTGCAACGATGCCGAACAAATTTAAGTGTTGACAATAGTCGAAGTACCCTACATGTGAAACTGAGTTATTTCTGCGTAATGGCCTAACTGACAATGTTAGATAGGCCAAAATGCATTTATGCTAAAAATTAGCATTTCCAACGATAACTTTTTTAAATGTTGATGATTAATCGATGACAAACAAGATAAGGATTATTGCTGTATAATAATTCAATTTTGGCCTAAGTGGTAGTTAGGCCATTTTTGCATAAGGCTGTCGATATGATGTTTTACAAGTGTCCTGCTGAGCCCGTTTAGGGTCCGGGTGGTATGTTTTAGGTCGTGCATGTGTGTAAAAAATTTTAGCTTTGCTCTAAATGTACTTAAATTGCAATGCATTTATTTGGCTTCAGCCTCAGCATCAGGCATATAGCGGATAGAGGACATTGTCTTAATGTGAAAATGTATTTCTGTATGGTCTTGCGAAAGTTTCCGCACAGAAAAAATGTTCGCTACCAGGGCTAAAATTCTTGCGTAGCGCCCATTGCCAAAGAAATGTATTGCATCATTTTGATTGAAAATATCCCTTAATTATGTATTTGGACTTACTAATGATTACTGCTTGATACTTACTATGAATACTAATGATGATACTATTGATTGACTCATGCAATTCAAATGGTTTGCATGAATTTGAAACGTGCGAGTTTACTTGTCATTGGCAATGGAAGTAAGCCTCCTGTCGCTATTGCTAATGACGAGTTAATACGCGCATGTTTTAATCACAATTGCAGATTAATTCCATTTATGTGGTAAATTGGCGATTTAATAGCAGGCTTCGAGTCTCATCAAATACCAGCTATTTTCAAGTTCTTTCTAAGGTTACTAGTCAGAATTAACTATCACACTTAAGCAAGATTAACATTCATTTACATGTACAGTCCCGACGGAAATATTTATGACCGCGTAGCGTTTTGACGGTGAAAATGCAACATGACGGCAGTGAAACGTAAAGATGACATGAAGATATCTATAGATGCTAGATATCTATTCTATGGTCTAATCCCATTCTATCATCCATCATCACACAAATTGAGTGAATTTCAATTTACCGAGTCAGTCAAGGCTTGAGAAAATGCATTCAATCATAATTCATTGTCGAAATGGGTAGAAAGCCTGACTTGAATGAAGCTGACCGCGCGAATATCAAACTCCTAAAAGAAGAACGCTATTCTAATGAGGAAATAGCGAAAATACTGCGAAAGAAGTGTATTCAATACATTAAAAAGACTTCAAGAAACAGGTTCATTGAAGAGTCTCCACCGACCTTCGAAGACTTCAATTCAAGTTGATAGACGAATAAGACGAATGGTGGTGAAAAATCCATTTCTTCCGGCAACCAAAGTTGCCCAAGCTTTGTCTGAAGAAGGGATAAGTTTAAGTGTTACTCAGATCAAAGTTCGTTTCCGTTACTATGGATTATCCTCAAAGAGAGCTGCAAAGAAACCCCTGCTAACTGATAAAATGCGACGTCAAAGAGTTAATTTTGCAACTCAATATGCCAACTGGGATGAAAACGAATGGAGCAAGGTCCTGCTTTCGGATGAAACGTGTTTCGAGCTGCACTATCAAAACAAAGGAAACGTCAGACGCCCTGAAAATACAAGATTTCACCCAAGATATACCTAAAAACTGTAGAACATCCCCAAAAGCTGATGGTGTGGGGCTGTTTTTCGGCTGCATGCCGAGGTGGCTTATATTTTTTGCCTCAAGGCAAGACGATGAATGCCTCGACGTACCTTGATCTATTAAATGATAAGCTGCTTTCCGATATGAGCATTCTTGATTGTGAATATTTTCTTAATGACTCTGCACCTTGCCACAAAGCAAGATCTGTTACATCGTGGCTCTCCAGCAATGATGCGAATGTTATTCAGTGGCCGGGTAACTCGCCGGATCTCAATCCAATTGAAAATTTGTGGAGGCAATTAAAGATTCAGCCAAACTCCGTATCTCAGCTGAAGGAATCCATTCGTCGTCGTTGGTGTTTCTCAATCACACCAGAATTTTGTAAAATTCTCTCCAACTCAATGAAAAATCGACTGACCCAAGTAAAGAAGAACAAAGGTCATACTACCAAATACTGATTCACCATAACTTCTCTTTCAATATTTTGCATTTTTTATAGTTATCTTGTTCATGTAATGGAATATAGTTTGTTTAATTCGATTAAAGAAAGTTATTATAATGTAAATATACTAAAAATGCTGTATTCGATAATTAAGGGCTTCCGGTCATAATATTTCCGCCGGGACTGTACATTGTACATGTATTAAAGTAATAGATTCCTAAAAGACCTTTACTAGTAATCAGGTACTAAATTTGATATGTTGATATTATAATTGCTATCTTTCAATATGCGTCTGTATTTATCTGTGCGACCGCGTATAAACCCATGCGTGTGCTATGTAGACACTGTCGAGGCATGAATCTCGATGTACTTATCAATGACATGTACCACACATAAACAATGGACGTTGCAGGCACATATTACAGTGTACACTTGTGCATGTACTGGCAATGTCCATAGATAACTGCTCTGTTCATCTTACATCAATTATACACACGGCAGTAGTATAGGGTATAGGATTCGGCGCATCGCTTCGCTCAGCACCGAATCCCACACCTAGGTAGATACAAAAAATGAAAAAATACAAAAAAATAGGGTCCTCCTGAAATTTATAAAAAAACAGCTAAAATAGATACAAAAAATGAAAAAATACAAAAAAATAGGGTCCTCCTGAAATTTATAAAAAAACAGCTAAAATAGATGCGAAATGGGAAAAATACAATGTTTATGACCCATGAACAAAAATATTCATTTAAAAATGGAAGATGAAAAAACAAAAGAACCATCAGCCCCTTTATATCCTTCATTATCATATGAAATGGATATAGCAAAACACAAAGATAGAGTCAGGTACATGAAAGATAAGGAAGCCCAATTATTACTTAAACTAGAACATTATAATAAATTAAGAAAGAGATGGACGATAGCTAAGAATGTGATGTAACACAATTCCGCTGAAAACCCAAAAGTGATGAAAGGCGAAAACCCGTCAGCTACACCATCAGCCCCTTTATAACCGTTATGTAAAATCAACCATTTTTGCACAAAATTGTTTCTTATTCAACAAAATTGACGCGAAATTACATACACAATATTTGCACATTTTCAACAGTAATTTACAAAATGTCAAGAAATGTCTCCTGGTTAGGAGAGATTTTACTCTGTAATTAAATTTGAAAAAGTCTCCTATCCAGGAGACATTTGCATTACTATATAATGATATTAGTAGTGTGTATGAATTGACACATTTACAAAATGTCAAGAAATGTCTCCTGGTTAGGAGAGATTTTACTCTGTAATTAAATTTGAAAAAGTCTCCTATCCAGGAGACATTTGCATTACTATATAATGATATTAGTAGTGTGTATGAATTGACACATTTACAAAATGTCAAGAAATGTCTCCTGGTTAGGAGAGATTTTACTCTGTAATTAAATTTGAAAAAGTCTCCTATCCAGGAGACATTTGCATTACTATATAATGATATTAGTAGTGTGTATGAATTGACACACTTACAAAATGTCAAGAAATGTCTCCTCGATAGGAGACATGGTGAGAATGTTACATTTGAGACTATCAGAACTCCATTGGGCTTTCCATTCTTGGGACTTCCATTCTTGGGGTTTGCATTATTTCTTCAAATGTTTTTCGGCGTCGTCCATTTTTGATGTGCGATGAAATTATACGAAAATTGATTTTAAAGAATGTTGCGGATTCATGAGAATCGGCGATGAACGGATATTGTAAATAAAAGTTATAAAGTCTTCTTAAAAACGCGACATAACTCCGGGAATATTGGAAATAGTCACTAAATGTATTTCCCGCACGTAGAATTTTGAATGCACGTCCCTTCAAGATAGCTAGTTTCAAACTACTGTTCTCATGATGATTTTCGTAGTTTTCAATTCTTTGTAAGAAACCACGTAGCGTCGGCAGAGTTACTTCTTTATTCAGTTCCTCGTTGAAATTAAATGATGACGACGATTCACAAGATGCAGTTAAAGATGTTTCAAAAGTTTCTATAATTCTCCATTCTTTGTATAAATAATCTTCCTCTTCTTTTGTCTTAATATTCCTCCTTCTGTACTCTTGGAAAACTTCTTCACATCGTCTCTTCTCTTCTTCGTTTGTAATGATTTTTAAAATATCCATCCTCAAATTGTTGAATTCAGTAAGTCGAGACATAATATTACACTTTTGCAGATGAATCGTGAAAGACACAGTCACGTAGAACACTCACAGAGAGAATGAAAATTGACAATACGCGGCAGCATCAGCTCCTAATGGCAACCGCTACTGCTTGTGGCAGACAATGGTGTCATGCATAATGCGCTAGAGGCAACAAAAGCCCTGAGTCATACAGATTGTGCAATTCTTTTGTGTCATTTCTGAAATAGAATTTATCTCATGTAAAATGAATAACATAAATGACTTCTTAAAGCATTATGGAACACAGACAACAACGAATTTCGACCTAAAGAAAATTGCTAATCAATTAGGAATAAAGAACTTTCATGTTTTAATGAGAGACGAATTACAATTGATCAAAAATAAGCCAACTGTAAATTTCATAACGAATCTTCACACTTCAGACCAAAACGGCGTACATTGGTCAGCAGGTATCTTTAGTAAAAACGGAGATAATTATTATTTTGACTCATACGGACTTCCACCTACAAATGAAGTAAAAGAATTACTTGGAACGGGAACATACAATACGTTTCAAATTCAAACACCAGGCACTACCTATTGTGGTCAATTATGTTTATACGTTTTGTACAAATTACAAAAAGGAGTACCATTTCTAGATATAATGTTAGAGTTAAACAATGATAATTAAAGCTCGGTTTTCTGTAATTCGTTTTCATAGAATCTACCTTTAATATCCTCATTATCTAAATCTATAATTTCATAAGTAAACGGATAAGTTTGATTTATTTTAGAAACTTCAAATATCTCTTTAGTCCAATAGCCAACAAAGCCTTTTTCAAATTTATTCTTGTATTTAAATATTCGTACCCTATCCCCAATTTTAAATTTCGGCTTACGTTTCTGTAAATTCGGATTACTCTCATTCGAATAATTATTTTCGAATATTTTCTTTCGTATTAAATCAGGGTCGTCAGAAGCATTCTTTGGAGTTTCTTCAATACCTGAATGAATCTTATTGTTATACTCTTCTACAACTCCTGGTAATATCTTCAACCATTTCTGATTTCCTTGCTGAGTAAATTTCTTGAAAATTTTATTTTTTAATGATCTATTAAAGCGCTCTATTACTACAGCCTTTCCTGCATTTTCAGTTGAATAAACAGTTTCAAATAGTGGCTTTACATTTCGGTTATAAAATTCGGACCCTTTATCAACGAATAGCTTTTTTGGCTTTCTAAAACTTTCTTTAAAGATTTCTTCAAACGCATATTTAACTGACAGACCACTTTTGTTTTTTAAAGGCTTTACCCAAGCATATCGTGTATATAAATCTATAACGGTCAATGCGTACTTAAACCCTCTTTCATTAGGCATATTTATTAGATCAGCACTCCAAATATCATCTTTATTAAATACTTTTACCTTCAATAGATATTTCGGCTTTCTGTATTCCTTGTGAATTTCAGACGCATAGCGGCTTGGGTCATTCGACATTTCGGACGCGTAGGTTCGAGCGTTGCTCTCAGACAGCTTTGCTGCCGTTTCATCTATCCCCTGCCCAAAAAGCATTTTTGCTTGTAAAGCTTTCTTAACAAACATTCTTTCAATTCTTTCTCTAAATGTAGGATTTTGAATACTATCTAATTCTTGTATCATTTTCTTATCTGCTTCATGTCGAGAACTTAGGTCATGATTACGATAAGCTAAATCATGTTTATAAGCGGCGGCGTCTACTCTATTTATTGGTTTACTATTTTCTCTAGGCGTGTCATCATCGTTTAATCTTAAATCTAATCTTGTGCCGGGGCCAGTAAAATTATGATTTGGAATATGTTTTTCACCTTTATACTTTGCCCAAATAAAACCAGGAAAGTTTTCTAATGCTTTTTGTATATCACCTCCGGTGTGGTGTGGAACTTTGTTCTTGTCACCTTTTAAGAGATAATCCATTAGATCTAGATTTGAAATTCTTAAGTTATTCAAATTCATTTTTAAAGATTAAATCTTATCGCACCATACTAGGATTTAGATATATGCCAGATCCGTCTTTTGTTTCTTTTATTTGAATCAAATCATCAATATTGTGTAGGACATTTTTAAGAACTCGTTTCCCTTCATTAGCTAAATTTAATTTACTAATAAAATTATCTACTATTCCCTCACCTCTAGCAGCTTTCTCTAACTCCCTATTATGACGTTTTTGCTCTTCTAATGCTGCCTTCTCTGCTTTATTTTTATTTACTGCCTGGACAATACCAGCTGTCCCACCTGCAACACTTCCTGCTGCTGCTATACCACCTATGATTAGCGGAATTAATGGGAGAATTCCACCATTCTTTTCTTCTTGTAATTTGATATTCTCTATCATTGGTTTACTTATGTAATACTTCCTTTTGTTAATCGTAATAGTTTTAGGGGTATTTTTGTCAATGATGTTACGTAGTTTTAATTCAACCGTTTTATTATTCACTTGCGCCATTTTTTAATAAAAAAATTTATAGTCTTTGGTTTAGCCTATCACTTTTTGTTCAGAGACTTTAGCCTATCCTAGCCATTTTTCCATTAAGAATTTCAATAGAATATTCGGCGTCTTCTAGCAATAAACCATAAACCATCAATGAGGTTGTAGAATTTGTCTTTTCAATATTAATTGTCACATCACAACCATTCTTAATAATATCTTCCGATTGTGCGCTTAAATCAAAGCATAAGACAGTATATAAATTCTTCCAATCTACAGGATTTAATTGTGCTTCTACTCCAAATTGTCGGCATAGATTTCTATAAGCGTCATATCCTTCCATAAACTGATTATTGGTGTTATCAAATCTTAATGGATCGATAGGATAACGTGTTTGATTTAATGAAATTTGTAAACTTCGAATTGAATTAATATGGAAAAGACTATTGTTCTTATCAAAACTGGCTGTTTCATTCTTTTGAAAAGTGAGCAAAAAATATCTTGGAGTATTTGATGTCCTTGTGAAATGCCAGTTAAATCTTTGTTCGGTAAACGTGACAGAGCTCGCGGTACGCTTCAAAAAACTTACTGGAATTGGTTTGTTCGTATTTAATCTTTTCGTAATAGTTGTTTCAACCTCTAAACTAGGAGTAATGTGCTTAATCCACCATTCAAGTCTATCAATTTTTAGGTATGCTTTCTTCCCAGCCTTTCCATAAAATATTGCTTCATTATTTACAGTGCGATGAACTATGAGTTTGAATTTCAATTGACATGATATTTTATTGTAATCTAAATACCCGAATAATGGAGACAATGACCAATCAACAGTTTGTTTACTTTTATTATTAAAATTGCGTCTTTTCTGGTATGAGCTATTTTGTGTACTGTTTAACTGTTTCACTATGTTTTCTACATCTTTCGCAATTCCTGTTGAATCTGTTCCAGTGTGAGTTAAATCATCTTTAAGTATGCCGGTATGGTTATCAGGAAACCATCCTTCGATTTCATGCATTTTAGTATTTTCACCTATTGTTACAAATCGAAGCATTGAATCAATAATGCCAGGTGAATCACTTATGGTTTCTATATTTTGTGTTGCAACATCTAAACGCATTTGTGTGAATAATCTTGGGAAGAAATTGTTTTCTAATGTAATATTATCCGTAGCCGGTAATGGTGTTGTAAAATCAGCATCAGAATAAAGAGAATATTCACAGTGTAAAAATGAATCGGGTAAATATAAATAACTTTGTTGATTGTCAACTTCAAAAATTAAATCGCCTCCTGTATTCACTCTACCTGAAGAACCGGGGTTCATAGCAATTCTTATATAGTCATTCTTTTTTTGATTGTAAGTAATGAACGGGGGATCATCTAATCTAAATTTGCTTTCAATCAGAGTTGCCATTATATTTTTTTATTAGAAAAAAATCAGTTTGATACTCGGCTAAAGCCTCTGAACAAGGTTCTACTAGAATTTTGCTAGACCATTTCCTCTCATTTCGTCAATTGTTTTTTCATCATGTTTACTTTCCATCTTCGCTAATTTAGCAATTTTGTTTTTTGTTTCCTCTGAGAGCTTTTTGTCTTTTTGCATTTCTTTTGCATCATTCCTAAGTTTGCGAATAGCTTCTAGTTGCTTTAATTCGTTTTGTGACTTAACAGCATTCGATATTGCACTAGCTGTACTACCTATAGCAGCTGCTCCTTTAGCAGCAGATGAAATCAAATCTTTATTATTTTTAATCAAGTTAACGATACTGCCGATACCAGAAAAGATGCCAGCTCCTTCTGTTTGGACGGCACCTGCAGTGCCTAGGAACTTTGTTCCAACAGTTTCTACACTATCATAATGGTACACAGGATTCATACGTGGTTCATGAGCAATTTTATTATTTGAAGCAAAATGCTTAAGATTGTGTTTATAAATTATAGGCATTTTTTTTAAGCTTAAATTTGACTTTTGGGGCCGATCGGCTAAAGCCTCTGAACAAGGTTCTATTAAGATTTACGTTTGTGTATGGACAACAACTTCGCGGTAACTTTATTAATTGCCTGTTGCACTTTATCTATTGCGTCAAGCAGCGTGTGATGTACTTTAATTTCTTTTTCATTTACTTCTATTTTTTTCTCACTTTTCTTTACTTCTGTTTTAAGAGCGGCCAATTGAACTTTAATAGCATTCAACTGTTCCTTATTTCCTTTATCTAAATTCGTTTTAAGGGTCTTCAATTCACTAACCTTTTGTTTAAGTGCTTTAACTTCATTTATCATTCTGTTCATTTGCTTTACTTGTTGTGTGATACGGCTACTTAATTCACCAACACTTTTTTGGAATGTGGATTGCAGCTGTTGTAAGTGTTGTAATAATTTTCGATTCTTTTCGCTTACTTTTTCTAACTCTTCTTTCAGTTGTATATTTTGTTTTGTATTCTTTGCAATGGCAGACTTTAAATTTAGTGATAACAGGATCACAAGTTTTGAATGTTCTGTTATTTTTTTATGAAGTTTTGTTATATCTGCTTCTATATTTCCATGTTTGCTACTTAGGTCTGTTAGCTTTTCTTGCAGTCTTTCATCATTCTGCTTTAGAAGCTTTGTTTCTTTCATTAGAGGAGACAGCAGTGACACAATTCTATCGAACTGTTTATCAACATATTCTTTATTTGCTAACTCAGTACTTTGTTGTGGAAGAATAGAAAGATGTAACGGACCTGTTAAAATGTCTCCAGTTTTCATGATATAGTTGTCTAGTTCTATTTCTGATTCTTGATTATTCGGTGTGTAAGCACACCCGCCAACATTTGTTAACATCATTTTTTTCTAGATTATTTTTTTCTGCTAAAAATATGTTAACCAACAATTCATCATTAAATAAACATATGAGAACATGTAGTGATTGTGGAAAAAGTGTAACATCTAAGAACTTTACGCGTCACCAAAAAACATGTCAATCACCACCACAACCAAAAGTAAAAGATAGACAATGTTCGAATTGTAATAAGTTTTTTACTAGTCAAGGTTTCTTTAATCATTCTAATTCATGTGCTATTAGTACACGAAAATGCACTAATTGTCAAATAGTTAAGCCCAAAACAGAATTTTATGATAGTAAATACCGGTGTAAAGAATGTTTAAAAACACAAGTGAGATGTAACAAGTGTAATAAAGTTCTGTTGGAGAGAAACTTCTCACGACATGCAGTAATTTGTGTGAATTAATTAATTTTATATCTGTAGTAGTCCGATACTCACTTGAGCTTCCGTAATAGTCCGGCGCTCTTTTGAGTGTTTTACCGTCTTTTGGGCCCCGGACTCAATAGTCCGTAGTAGTCCGGAAGTCCTACAGAGGTATAAACACTCAAAGGAGTGTCGGACTATTACGGCAGCTCAAGTGAGTGTCGGACTAGTCGAGCCCGATGCATTTTTCTCATATAAAAAATAGTAAAAAAATGAATATAGAAAATCCGTATACCGAAATTCCAAGTCGTCATCCCACGATCGTCAATCAACATAATGAAGCGCAATCTTTATTTTCAGAAAATTCAGATCTCGGTCGTTTCTTTGGGTTTCTAAAATTTCATTGTGTGAAAATTATTATTATATGTGTTTTAATTTATTTTATTTATTGTTTCATAAACTGGTTAGGGTTCTTACAAACACAAGAACAAATTAAAGTTGCTTTTTATAAAGAACAAACAAAAACCTTTAAAGGCTGGAGACCAGTTACTCATGACGACGAGAAACCTAAAGGACGTGCTGCACAAGAGAACTTACATTTTATCGTATATGGCAAGACAGCGAGTGGAAAGACTACGTTTCTTAGAAAGTATATAAAACAACATTATCCTCATGAAACAAATGTACATGTGTTTTGTCTACAGAGAGATGAATGGCAAGGATACTCAAATGTTTATAACGAAAAAGATTTATGTATGTTAGAAGATATGCGTACTTTTGCTGGAACATACGAGCAAAAGTCTTTACTAGTGTTAGATGATGTAGCTAGTTTAGTGAAGCAAAAGAACATATCAGAAATATTTACAAAAGGCCGTCACCATCATATACAAATTGTAGTATTAGCTCATAAAGCCTGCGACGTGGATAATAAGATTAGAGAAAACGTGGAAACCTTTTATACAACTACGCAAAATAATGTAGCATTCTTTGAGGGTATCAAGAAAAATTATAAACTAACTTTACCCTTAGCTAAATATGTACATGTTAAGTACGGTATAATACGGGTTGATACTATTTTGAATCAAATGCAAGTGTATGATAACGATCTAAATATACTATTGGATACTGAGCATGATTTTTATAGTAATGCATCAGATTTTGACATTAGTCTCTACGCAAGTGCTAAGAACTTGTCGCCGCATAATATAGAAGAAATAACAATTTTTCTAGAAAACGAATCACTTGAACCACTAACAATCATACCCGAAACATTTTATTTCTATTTCGATCATTATCTGAATAATGTGTTAAAAATTAAAACCCCTGAACGATTAGAGAATAGAGATACACTAGATGTTATTAGAACAGGCATTAATGATTTTCGTGATGTATTGAAAAATGTGAAACCTTTAGTTGATGAGACAAAGAATACATTGAGTGACATAAAACCAATATTAAATGAGTTAAATAATATGTAAATTTTTTTTCTTTCTTTTTAAAATATGGAGTACAAAATAGAACACGTGCCAGTTTTAAAAGATTATCGTCATCCTACAAACCCTGTAAATTCAAAACAATCAGTTAAAAGTCAATATCATCGAAAATATATGCAATTCGTGCAAGATTATAAAATAAAACATGGTATAAGAAGTTACGCTAAAACAAAAGACTTTCCACTGTGTCTACGAAGTTTCAGAGTATTTTTAGCATACAATAATTTATGGTGGTTGGTTAATAAAGAGCGATTAACAGTTTACGATTTAGAAACATTACATCAACTAAATATTCCTGTGTATATGTAATTAAAAACATAATTTTTTCTTTTAAAAAATATGAATTGTAAAATGAGTAACAAATCAACGCATACGCTTGACGAGTTAATAAAGAAACAAATTGAGGAGTTTGATGCACAAATTGAACGTAGACGTAAACGTAGTAAAGGCACACCAATTCCTGACATATTCTCTGATGATAGACTTGGTGATGATCTATTGAATCTGTTTAATCCGAACGTTATCACGTATGAAAATGAACTTTTTACTAATGTAGTAAATGATATACGTGAGCTGTTACGCAATGGGAAAGTTTTAAATTTATTGGGTGTAATAAACAAAGAAGATGGAACCACAATAGAAAACTTTTACGCTACGTTTTATAATAAAAATTCATTTGAAACATGGTTTCTTAATCTAGAAGAGAAATCCGATGCTAGTGAATGGATTTTTACAGGTAGTATCAAATACGAAGATTTTGGTATGAAACTCGTGCAAAGATCACATAGAGGCGCTGGTATTAATATGAAATATAGAATCAAAGAATACATCGGGCAATATTGTTACATTCCTTCTGAGGATTTCTGCTTTATAAAATGTTACAACGCCTTACGTGGGTTCAATCAAGAACAAGCTAAAATTATAATCGAGATGTTTAATGACTTTTTATATAAAGAGAAAGCTACATCTAGAACAGGAGTAATGGCAAACTGTAAATTTTCCCAATTCAATAAATACTTTGGAGAATGTGTACAGTATTATAGTGCTACTAATCGTCATTTAAATCCCAGAGGTATTACAACACCTTATAGTCATGTTTATTACAATTATTTTCACGAAGGTTCATCAATAGGTCATTATTGTTTAATCAATAAATTCCATAAAGCAGAAGCTATTAGAGAAATTGAAAATAATTTCAAACCAATATATAAAACTGTCACTGATGAAAATCTAACAACACTTCCGTATAAGACCATAACAAAGAAACCAATTGACTATGGTTCAACATATATATGGGATCTCGAAACTTATCCAGATCCTCGTTGTGCAACAGCTCATCCTATTCCTTATGCTTTAGGTACTATCAATTTCAATAAATTCATGTGTTGCTTACCGAAGCAAAGATTGGAAGAAATAGACGCACGATTGCTACGCGATATGATTAAAATAAAAAAGAGTCAAGATCCAGCGGAAATTAAAGAACTTAAGAAACAGATAAGTGAATATAATAACTTAACTGAGCAAGAACTTAACAAACTTCAACGTTGTGTGAAAATCTTTATTAGGAAACATAATGAATGTCCGTCCGGGGGAAACCCAGAGGACGTATGTCCGATACATCAATTTTTCAAAAACCTTGGATCTTTTAATCATTCGAAAGTAACTTTAATAGCACATAATTCATCAGGATTCGATGCATATTTTCCACTCAAATCTAATTTTAAATTAACTAAACCACCGCTTAAAACATCACGAGGAATACTCACTGCTTCTTTACAAAATCCTTATACAACTGAAAGTGTTAGTAAGTATATCCAACGTTCCTCTAGATCTAAGCAACTAGGTGACTCTACAAAACGTAACATAAAACCAAGCAAACTTTTACAAACTATTGTAATGAAATGTAGCTTACAACACGTGAAAACAAGTCTTTCCAAATGGTGTGAGAATTTTAAAACCCCTAGCAATATGTGCAAATTAAATTATGAAATTGGCGAAATTACACATGACAATTATCTAGAAAAAGAACATGAGTGGAAACCGTATTTAATTAACGATGTTCTTTCATTAGCATTTTGTATCTACAAGTATAATAATGTTATGAAAGAATTAGTTGGCGAAGATATAACTACTAATTTAACATCCTCCGCTTTAACATTTAACGGTTGGATGAAGAGTGTACAAGAAGACAACATAAATATTCATTCGCATACTGATTTATGGACTAGAAACTATGTTAGAAAATCTGTTAAAGGTGGAAGAGTGTCAGCAAATATAAGACATTACGAATCTCCATTTTGTAACATCTTGCTACCAATATTACAACGATATTTTCCTGGGTGCTACGCTGAGGGGGTTTTGCCCCCTGGTCATCATAATTTAATAGATTTAATGAAGCAGTATAATCAGTTGCAAGACAAGAATGCTCTCTGTAAAGAAATTAAACATAAACTACTCGACCAACGAAATGAATTCTTAATGGCTTTTGATGCAACATCTTTATATCCATCAGCTATGTATGACGAACATTCAGAATATCCTAAAGCTGAATCTGCTAGAAAATTTAGACAAGAAGAAGAACAAGCAGTATTATATCAATTTAACACTCAATCATTTCGTCCTAAAACTGGAATATTCACAGTTGTGTTTCATTATCCTGATGAGATGTTTTTTCAACCAGTTCCTGCGAAAGATAAGGTAAAGAATGAAAACAATTGCAATCAAGAAATAATAAGGTTTAGGAATGGAATGTGTTATGATGTATTAACTTCTGTAGACATACAGGAAATTGTTAGATGTGGCGGGAAAATATTATCTATTACAGATGGTATAATTTATGAAGAAAATTATCACATTTCACCATTTCGCAAATACATTGAAAAGCTCTTCAATTTAAGAAAAAAATATAAAATAGAAGGAAACACTGTAGGCGATGAGTTAATTAAATTATTAATGAATTCACTATATGGAAAAACCGTACAAAAAGACATAACCACTAAATATCATTTATGGAATGAGAATACATTGAGAAAAAATTTCACTCAAGAAGTAAAAGATTTTGAAAAAGTAAATGATGAACAATTCTTAGTGAAAGTAGAAATGGAAGACGATGAGTTTCTTAAAGCTAATATTGTAAAAGATGGGAAGACGTCATTCATGCCATCACACTTAGGTTCTTTCATTCTTTCTCACTCTAGAAGAATCATGAACAACTTTATTTTAGAAATTAATGGTTTCAAAGAAAAATACATTCATTATACAGATACTGATTCCATATACATTTCCAATGAACTCTTCAATAAATTAGACGCTGCTGGATATGTTGGAGGAGAATTATGCCAAGGGAAAAATGATTATGGTAATGGGGGAATTATATATGGATTGTTTATCGCCCCCAAAATAAAATATTGTATTACTGTAGATGAACAAGGGAGACTTAGTGAAAAGAAAACATTTAAGGGTTATACAAAAACTAAAGTAAAAGTAGAAGATTTCATTCAATTATACCATGGGGAAACATTGACAACAATTGTTAATAAACCATGGAAAAGATCTTTAGAAACTGGTATTAGTATTCCTGATAAAAATAATAACACTGAAGAAAAAAGATTCACTGGTAAAATAAATATTCTTAAACGTCAAGCGCCTAATGCAAATGGTATTATGCTCCCCTATAGCGGAGAAGATGTACAAGACGAAATATTTCAACGAATAAAAAAAGAATGTAATATAATTGAATACAATGATAGTGAAGACTGGGAAGAGGAATTATAATACACTAGTCAGTGAACAAATGTTCTATAACTCTATCATGTACTTTTTTATCAATATTGACTGTGATGAAACCATAGTCGTTTGCCCAAGCATTGTTACACGATTGTTTAAATTCATCTTTATCTCTTATACATAAGTCTCTTAACAAATCACTTAGGTTTCTTTGGTTGATTTCGAAAAGCATAAAAATATTAGCATTCTTTCTAATAACACTTCCATCTAATGAATACATACTTTGTGTCAAATAAAAGACACTACAGTTATTGTCTACCTCTTGTAAAATAATTTCTCTGCACTGCCTGATTTCTGTCATTAACACAATCATCAAACACCACACAATGTTTTTTCGTTTTATTTAGTTTACTAGGATCTTGCATATTGCCACTATCATCTATTAATTGTATCGATATGTGTCTATTTCTATTGGGTTCTACTAGTTGTTTACTTTTCGCTGCTTCTTCACACCAGGAACTTATTTCTTCTTCATACTCCGATTTTTCATATTCTTCAAACAGTGAAGCTATAGCTGATTTTGTAAGATTATTTTCAAAACCATGTTTCAAAAATTGATAAATAGGTTGTTCTGCTGTTGTTGTATAAATGATAAGATTGTTATAATCCAAAAATTTGGGTGTCGTGAGAATTTTAAATAATAGATATGTTTTTCCACAACCTGATCTTCCACAAATAACTGATAAAACTTTATTTGACAAGTTATGATGATGATTGAATTTCACTTTCTTGTTTAGTGGATATTTTTCACAACTGCTTTCACTCATTTTTAAATCAATATTTTTTAATTATACCTCCCGAACCAAAAGATCTATCATAATTTCTTCACCTCCAAAATTTATTTCCTTTCCTTTCTCATCTGTTATTCTAATTGTAATTGAATTAATTGTTTTTCTTGTAACAGGGAAATATATTAATGATTTTGGGATTACATTCAAACTGTAACCAATCGGAACTGTAAATGCTGGATAACTGAAGATATTATTTGACAGCTTTCCATTAACATAACCACCTTCTATAATATCACATTGAACGTTGATTGAATTTATTTCAGTTACTTTAGGTATATTTTCACTTATATGAAAACCTTGTGTATAGAGTTGCTTTTTAAATCCTAAGAGTCTTGATAAAGATTTGTCAATATTAAAATCAACTTGATGATCTTCATCTAAAGTAAGAGAAAATTTATTTACTGCTGGTTCAACTGCGAAATGTAATTGTTTCTTGTCTTTAAATTGAATGCCTAAATGTCTTTTTATTTCATTGGAAATCGATTCAACTTCATAAGATCCAGGAAGAAAAGTTAATTCTTTCTAAGTTTTACCTTGATCATTAGAATATTTCAATCGGTCATTTACATCTTTGATAATATTTTGTATAGTGTTAAATGTTGAAAAACTAGTTAGTGCTACTTCATAATGTTTGTCTTGTTCTAAGTGAATAATAGGATCTAAATGACAGGTATGGGATGAAGTAGTTGTTATAAATTTTAATGTCGTACTAAATTTTGATGAGGTTAAAATCTCGGTTAAATTTTCTAAATGCTTATTAATTTTTTCTAGTTCTGCCGAAGACATTTTTTAACTAAATTTATGTGCTTTTTGTGCTAAGCAACATAATATAATTAGAGTAGTATTTGTAGACTTCTTCACTTATAACGTCGTTTTTGAATAATTTGTCTAAGATTGCATGCATTTCGTTAAAACTGGAGTTATGCCCTTCTTCTGCTGCAGCGAATAAAATATTAAATCTATTTATTAATTCTTGTGGATCGTCTGATAAAAATATAGTCGGACAAGTACCCATTGGAACACCAGTTGCTGTTGGAACACTGGTTGATGTTGATAATAAGTGTTCTAATTGTTTATAACGCTTAAGATTTTTTCCAGTACCAACCTTATCTAACATAGTTTTATATTTCAGTAGATCATCGGGGTGATATTTATGTAAATTCGCTCCTCTTAATAAATCCACGAAATTTCTGTCTAAACTGAAAGCTGCTTTGTCTGGTGTAAAAATTAAACTTTCTTTAGTATTTATAAATAATTCTTCTCCACCTAAGTAAAATCTAAGAGATGGCTTTCCATCTATAAAAATTGTAGAATGTTCGAATAGCATAGATTTGGGTAATTTCTTGTCTATGTTTGCTTCTAACAAACCATAATCATCCATGATGGTTTTCTGCACTGGATCCGCGATATCAATTCGTTTATCATGAACTGCGAGTTCTTTCTCAAGAGTTTTGAGTGGTGCAATAGTTTTTTCAAAATCAGTTTTCACTTGGTCAGTTAGGCGTATTTTTTCTAACATATCGGATTGAACGCCAGCTTGTAGCATTCGATATTGTCTATGTCTTTGCTTCATAATATTTTTCTGTTTTATTAATTCGTCTAGTTGTTTTATTTTTGCCTCATTTGTATTCATTATTTTATAAGATAATATTTGAATTTTGTGGTAGCATAGAGGTACAGCAAAAACACTTTACTGAACAACTTATTTTTGTTCTATGGAACTTTGTTCTAACGTTTTTAATAAAGTTCTTATTTCTTCTAAAAAAGCTTCATTGTTTACTTTGTCTTGAGGTTTAACAGGAATTTTAGTTGCTTCTCTAGCTATTTGGTCAAATTTTTCAATCTCATCTAACGTAATAACATTGTCATCACACACTCTCTGGAAGTAGTAATGTAGTTTATCATATACTTCTTTGACATGTGCATGTTTCTTAGTTAAGGATTTTCATTTCTTAGTCATTAAAGATTTATCTATCACTGTTGCAAGTGACGTTGTGAAGACACCTGTGCCTGTTAAAACTGTAGCGACAACAGGAATTGTAAGAACGCCAGATGAAATGACAATAGTGAGAGCGCCTAAAGAAATTGTTAAACATATACCAACGCCTTGTGTCACATTCTTAGCTATCGTCCATCTCTTTCTTAATTTATTATAATGTTCTAGTTTAAGTAATAATTGGGCTTCCTTATCTTTCATGTACCTGACTCTATCTTTGTGTTTTGCTATATCCATTTCATATGATAATGAAGGATATAAAGGGGCTGATGGTTCTTTTGTTTTTTCATCTTCCATTTTTAAATGAATATTTTTGTTCATGGGTCATAAACATTGTATTTTTCCCATTTCGCATCTATTTTAGCTGTTTTTTTATAAATTTCAGGAGGACCCTATTTTTTTGTATTTTTTCATTTTTTGTATCTATTTTAGCTGTTTTTTTATAAATTTCAGGAGGACCCTATTTTTTTTGTATTTTTTCATTTTTTGTATCTACCTAGGTGTGGGATTCGGTGCTGAGCGAAGCGATGCGCCGAATCCTATACCCTATACTACTCACGGCTACATTATAGCATATTACCTCCAAGTCATTCTCTTAGTATGAACGGCGCATGTCGGCCTACTGACCTTTCCGTTTTCGTATTCCTCCTCAAAACTATGATCCTACAGATGACTTAGGGAATGTAAATCAAATATGATTTGGAAGCATGTAGGCAGGCTTTTTAAGTTGATTTGTGTAAATCTCCATGTATATTGAGTATACCCTTTGAGATAGATATTTTCTCGAAAATGTGCATATTTTCAATGTATGTAATATATAGCCACCATAGTGACCTTCAACCCCAATGAGAAAACTGAGAAGATAATGATTGTTGTATCGACGAGTTAACTCATCTTGGCAATGTAGACAAAACGCCTTTGATGAGCTAACTCGTCATTGATAGCAAACTAAGTGTATGCTGTATGGATATAAATGGCTATGTTTACTTGACCACCTTGTCTATGACGAGATCTACGTAGTACTCCACAACCAATTTATCATGCATTAACATAGACATTCTATGTAAAGTACAAACAAATTTGGTATCATAAGAAAAGTGCCATTCAGAAAATTCAAAAATAAGTAAAACAAATAACGTGTCGCCCTTTCGTATGCAGCAATGACTTGATTATTGAGTGAGTCAGTTATCACGTACCATGCTTGTGTATTGCAGACAATGTCTCTCGCTGCAATGTAGATTCGAAATATTGAAATTAAAATGTGATTAGCTGCTATGCTACATACATACTAGGCCTATTTAACAAACATCATCATTTGTGCGATGCATACTTTCCACTTTTCCCTGTAACATTCTCCTCAATCGTCATTGGGTCGGTCGTCTATTGATACTTTCTTTCCACTTTTCTCAGTCTTCTTATGGTGGATGTCTTTCACAATAGCCTTCTACCAGACCTTTGAATCGTTTATCTTCAGCTGTGTGCTTTTGGCAACATACCCGAACCAATGCAACCTGCTTCGGCGAATGACGTCCGTAATAGAATCAATGTCCAATGCTTCTCTCAGCTCGACATTCCATTTTCCGTCTCAATGATCTTCCGCACATCCATCTCGTCATTCTCATTTTTGGTCTCGTCTCTTCATTTTCTGCATACAGGGCCCTCGTCTGACAGGTTATGCGTTGCTTTGTGCATGCTGCACATCCTTCCCCCTAAACATTCAACGACTGAGATGCTAAGAACTGATTAACGAAAATCATAATTTTGTTCTGCTGGTATTAACCGGATACAAAGTTATTCATTATTCATCTCCTTTTCAATCGCTGGAACCAGTAGGTGGTAGATATTGAACCCGGGCATGTTGCTGTAGAGAAATCAAATAAAACATCAGCACCTATCAAATTTTGTCTGAGTTACTTGTACCGCTACACGTTATGAAATCAGGATTCGGATGGCTAGTTGTGGCTTACTGGTTTTACAAGAGTGAAACTACCGTACAATTTGAAGTAGAATTTCGGCATTTACGAGTATTATTGAAAGCAACTGTCTGTGCTATTCTTTATCATAAAATGTGTATTTGAGGCCTGAAAATGACCGTTTTCCGGATTTTTACGCATCGTTCATGAATCAAAGTGCATCCTTCATCCAACGTCTTCTTTTATGTTTCAGGTGACTTGCAATGCCTTTCGCCAATCAACCGACAGTGAATTTAGCCGAGTGCAATAATGAAAACATCAAATTCATCCTGGATGATACAGATTTGTCGATGGCGAATGCATTACGAAGACTATGTATCGCTGAAGTTCCTACTTTAGCCTTCGATTGGGTGCAAGTTGAGGCGAACTCAACGGTTTTGAATGACGAATTTATTGCACAGCGTATTGGTCTTATTCCACTTGTTTGTGATGATGTAATTGATAGAATGCGATATTCTAGAGAGTGCACATGCGACGAGTTTTGTCGTGATTGTTCAGTTGTATTCGATTTACACGCCGAGTGTCGTGATGATCAGACCTTGCATGTAACAACCAGTGACTTCATTTCGGATACTCAAGGCGTTAAGCCGGTCTCCAGTGGTGGAGATGACTTCACTAGATCTCAAGATGAAATATTGATTGTGAAATTACGCAAAGGACAAGAGCTGAAAGTGAAAGCCATCGCTAAGAAGGGATTCGGCAAAGAACATGCGAAATGGAATCCTACATGTGGCGTTGCATTCGAATACGATCCTGACAATGCGTTGCGTCATACGCTATTGGCTAAACCCGAGGAATGGCCGCATTCAGAGTACACTAGTCTCGGAAAAGATGAACATCAGGCCCCATGGGATCCGAAAAACGCATCCACTGTTCCAAGAAAATTTTACTTCAATGTAGAATCTTGTGGCTCCTTGAAGCCCGAGAATATCGTTATGAAAGCCATAAGTATCCTCAAATCGAAACTTTCTGATCTTCAAGTGCATTTATCTCATAACGCTGAAAGACAACCAGAAGCTGGTTCTGTTCTTTGATGCCATGATGTATTATGCGTTTTTGTTGACTGTAAACTTTTTATATCATTTTATAATTCAACAGCCAATTTTGATTTGCCTGTTATGCAGAATTCGGAGAGGATTGGGGTTTATCAGTTATAATTAGATTCCGATTTCATTTGTGAAGCTGCTTTCTTTGAAGACATTACTTTAATAAAAAATATTCATTGTACTCGGAAGCACATTCGGCGATACGCCGCTGGTTCATGTGGCCGAATTCCATTTATAGAACTTTCCTGCTAAATGTTTAGCAAGAATGCGGTGTACTTCATGGTGTACCTATCTTTTTAAGTTTTGGGTTTGATCCGACCTAGATATGAACCCAGGTCTCCTAGAAAAACAGTCTTAAGTGCCGAGGACGAGCTGTACTTTGAATCTGCGCGAAGTCAGGCAGCTACGCTAGCTAATAAAAGGGCGAACCAGGGATCGCAATTTTCCGTTCTTTTCTTGGGTGAACACTGCTCTCCTTCAGCACTCGAGACAAATATCAAAATTGCTAACCCCTCACCAGGTTGAGCTTCATGAAGGCATACCACTTATTTTGCAAATTTACTTAATTTTTAGATCGGTTTTAAACCAAACTATAAGGTTTGGACATCGCATGCTTAAACGTAGCTACATAAAGTTCGACTGTTCATATCGGTGACTGTGGCTATATATAGTAACCAGGGATGCAGAGTCCTATCAAAATGAACTGGAAACATACATCATAGATCATTATAGGCTTACCTGAACCCAGGGGTGTAGTGGTAAAAAATTTTGTACCGGAACGCTGATTCCATGAAAATCTTATGTCATATTTGCAAGCAAAAATCTGCAGTTCTTATTCGTTTGAAATTTGTATACTTCAATGAAAACAGGAGTAAACTCTGAACAGATGACTGAAACAAATGATATAGTCAAACGTGGTAACAGGACTGCAACTTGCAGCTAATCAATGAGCTCAGTTAATGCTGCACGATCGATAACAAAAATGCAATAGCATGTGAATGGTTTAACAAAACTGTCCATGATACGAAGAAAATATAGGCCTATTATACAAATTGATATTTCACTAATTCATCTTTCCAAATTGTTTAAACTACATGTATCACAAGGGGGGATTTTCAATGTACGAGTAGACGGAAGTCGACACATTGCAAAAGACAGCATTTTACAAAAAAACCCACAATGCAGATTCACATGTGTCTTGATGAGTCTCCTTTGCTGATCGTATGCGTTTGTCATCTGCGCTCCGGTGGTTTCGCAGCCAACTTCTGGCGTAGTCCGTCGAATTCCACACGCCGAGAAGAGGGCCCTGAATTTTCACAAACATCAGTGATGACAAATGCGACACAGTCAAACTGGAGCGACAGTCCGTGCTGATGAGGTTCATGGCACTGAATCCTCTCTCACATTCAGCAGTGCTGGAGGGTACAACCTGGAGTCTGTTTATCACCTTTTGAATTTCGCCAGGTGCTCGTTACCCGATATTTTCAACGTAGTCGTCGAATGCGTTTGCCGTCAATGCTGGTGGAAGGTGTAGACGGTGTGCCAAGGCTCGGATTTCTTCATGCCCGAATCCAGGCTGGATTTCTGTCGGCCAGTTGTCGCTGTTTAGCAGCCGAATTTGTGCCATCAGTTTGTTTTCGTTGGAGTTCATTCTGGACGACATGCTCTCAATGAGACTGTCCAGAAACTGTTGTCTATTGATTTGGAAGTGCCGTTTGTTGAACTACAACGCAGGAGGACTGCATACTTCTTGCAGAACCTAAAAAGTTTGCTTTCTCAGCTCTCTAGGTAATGGTGTTCAAGAACGAAAGTGGTAGTGACAGCTAGAGAATCTCTTTCATAAATACCGTACAATACTTGTGAATGTTGATATCAAATGTGGGGGGGGGAAACCCGAAAAGTGCCGTTAACTATACGCTACTTTCTAATTAGACCTACATAACTATGATACACAATATTGGCCTACAGCACAGCCCGACTCACACACTGACTTATTTACATGCTTCAGAAAGCTTCTCCCTCTCACCAGGCTTTACGAGTTTAGCCTGAGACAATGGCATTCGAATGTACGTGAATAGGCTACAAGTAGCAAACTTATTCAGCAGATAATACGGCATATAGTGGGACGAGTGTCTCTGAATCACGCGTACATCATTCATGTACAGTATATAATACACGTATAGCAGAAGCGTTGTATGACGAGCTGATGATGTGATCGATAATATAAAATAGAAGCACTGTATCACTAGCTAAAGAGCACTAGATAGACGTTGGGAATGTCGAAAAAATGATCAGTGAAAGGCTTCACTTCATTCATAAGGCACCAATCCTTGGCGACATCTCACTTGCCAGCTTACCTCGTTGAGGTCGATCGACGTCACACCGGCTGCACCATTGGCTGCCCGAAGCCAAAAATTTGGAAACTTATCGTTCAGATGAGACGAGTATTCGTGTTTGTGTGAACGCACGCTCACACAGGATCAAGGCGCATGCACTGATGCAGACTGATGAGAAAAGGTAAACTTGCAAAACAATGAGCCACTCCAAGACACTATTGAGCTGAAATTTGCAACATTATTAGCATTTTACCGTAGATGTGTGGGATTAGGTTAAATCCATCAGGGTAATAAACCTTAAAAAATTGATAGAATGACAATAGTACAGGTGACAATAGAATAACAATGCTCGTAACTGATTATTCCATCTCGAGATAAATACCGGAACGCGCGTTCCGGTCAAATCCTAATTACCGGAACGCCGTTCCGGTGCGTTCCGGTCCCACTACACCCCTGCCTGAACCTATCTTTAGCTATCATCGCTGTATCAAATATCAATCATTTTCGATGAACGTTTATCAAATATTGCTTCAAGTTGGATGCATGCGACTCGGCTCCTCCCATGTTGTTGATGTGTGCTTCACACGGTTTCTCTCCAGTTTCTACTGGGCAGGAAATTCCCCTTCTCCAAAAAATGTGAGTACACTTTCGAGTTTAATATGCGCTTTGGAGGTGCCATCACACACGATTGTCATTAGGGTAAGAGGTAATGTTCTCAAACAAATTAAGGCTTTACTTTTGTCTCCGATGTGACATTCGGTGCGTATGTGTGATCGAGGCTAGGAAGGATTGTCTTCTCTACTAAATCACCGAGTGAGACGACAATCCTTCTTCATTATCACGGTTCATTCCCTCAACTATTGCAAGCTTTGCATGCAGCAGTGTCTCTGTACTTTTGTTTGACAGAGAAAGTTGACATCAAGACAGTGACGCTATGCACGAGGATAAATAATTTGCTTATATTATATTTAGGGTCTACAGGCCGGACTCCGCATCCCTGCTAGCAACTGATCGATCGATAGACTACGACAAGGTCGTGCAATGAAAAGAGCTCCAATTAATGAAGGCATTGTGAATGATTCAATGCCTATAAAATTGCCGATCGTTTGCACTAGAGACGTCACGACAAGCTTCCGCATAATTACTTCCGTTTTAACAAATCCATGTGTGAACATAAAACGGGAAAATTTTATCGATATTGCCTTGTGGTGCTACACTTCAATTAGGTCTATCAGATTTTCTGATTTCGACTCATTTAATGGAATGGTCAATCAGAAGACGTCAAATTCAGGGAATGATCTTAGTCTCAACATTTAAGCAACTCTGAAATTCCATCAGTATAATGTTGTTTTAAGAATTCGAATCGTTGAAGTCATGCATAGCGCGTGTCCTGCTGTCAGATAATATAAGAATCCCACAGGTCTTATTTTTCGCTTTTACAGCGCGTCGCATGTAAGTGAATTGCGAACATGCCTAGCCAATTATGCAACTAGTGCAATTTTTAAGATATGATTGAAGCAGATATTCAGGTGTCAAAGATAAGTGCCTTAATGCTGCATACCTGCAAGAATAAAACACCTACACCACCAATTGTAATGTAGTACATTTCAGATATTCTTCTATAAAAAAAAACAGCGATAGTATAAATATCATTTATTTTCCATTGCTTTCATTTCATTCAAGAATTTGGCAACAGCTTGTTTCGCACATGAAAAAGAAGACTCTAGTCGTAATGAAGGTCGCATCCAACCGGGAAGCTGTTGAATAATACTTGACGAGTGATATCTTTGGTCAAAGAGAAATACAGCCGCATAGTCATTCCTGTGTCGAATTGCACGGCCAATGGATTGGTTCACAGCCTTCATACAGAGACCTTGATAGTAAACTTGGCCAGCACCAGCTGCAAAAAATATAAAAAAACAAACAAAAATGGGATGCATAGAACGAAAAATATGTACGTAGAAAGCAATAACCAAATTGGAGTTATTTTTCCACCTAAAGATGATTGCCGGATAACAGTCGAAAAAAATTCGTACAAGTACAGTAGGCCTATATATGGGTGACTGCGCCGAATTCGTACGAGCGAGAGATGTGTAAGACTTATGCGCGTCGTGCCGCGACTACGTACGTGTTCAACAATCTGATTAACACGAAAATCAGTTTAAAGCTTTCTAATACACCGTTCGCTCGTTCACTTGCATTTTTCGTTCGTTCAGTTCTTGAATTTGCTCAGCCCCGTTCGTTCGCTCTCATCGTTCATCAAAAATGAGAAAAATTCCATTCATTCGTTCGAATACACTGATTCCCGTAGGAAGTGGGTGAGTATCATCAGAACGTTAATTACAGCTCACTTGTATTCAAATATTCTACTTAAGTGCAAATTCTCCACATGTACGAGTACATATGCGAGTAGGCTCTGATTAAGCTACACACAGCATGGCAGTTGTGGAGTAGGCAACAAGACTAACCTCATCGATCCATGATTGATGAGTCAGAATATTGCGTGAAACTTGCAGGACAGTTTACACTCGACACTTAATAGCTGTAGCAATTACAGCACATATTTTAACGAAGAAAAGAGTGCGCAAACGCCAAACGGCGAATGTGGGCTCGTGAATGGATTATGTAGAGAAAATAAATCTATTTAGAGCTTGTAATGTGCTTATGCAGAAGAAGGCTCATGATACGTGACGAATAGAAATTTTTCAGAATATCCGCTACTGACTTCGAAGATCAAGGATTCAAAGGGAGGACACTCCAATGCACGAGTCGACGTCCTTCGCAATTTGCGATTTCTTGTGACTGGTTAGCACAGGTGTGTATGTGTGCATCGTCTGATAAAATAAAAATTCGGATGAGTATTTTCTTTCAAGAGGCTATCCTAATTTATCATCATTTTTCTGTTAACCTTCTGTTTCAATCGGTCTTCGGGCATTTGGTCTTGTAATTGAGAAATATTGACTAGAATTGTCTAGCATTGAGGTTATGGTTTGTGATCTTGTTTAGCTCGTCACTGTCAATGAGCATCTAACATTGACACAAAATTCCATTATATGGTGCATTGAACCTTTGCGTTCACCTAGCCTTAAGGGTTTTACACGTATGGTTACGATTAGGATAGGCCTACTGATTTAGTCACAATCAATAATGCTTACTCACGCCCATGCTACTCATCCGCTAGATTTGTAAAACTACCACCGATCGTCGTTAAATTGGCTAAAATATGCTTAACTATATCAGGGTGTCGAACGGAATGCCTGGATGAATTTCCCTGATTTTTCCAGGTTTTATCAAAAGAAATCCAGTCCTAAATTTTGAGAATTCTACTCAATAGAACTATGGAACTGTGAAATAGTCCCAAAAAAGCATCGATGTTAGTATTTAATCCTTGTAACCGGTTTAAGTTGTTACACATGTACAATTCAGTGTGAATGAATTTTATATTATGCAAACAATTTTATTCAAAATAAAATCTTCTAAAACAGGTTTACGCAAAAGAGCATGTATGAAACATGTAAAACAAATGACTAGTTTCATTACTAAATGATTCATTCTCTGCCGCCAAAATCATCAAAAATGTGCATAGCACTAAATACAACACAAAACAATATTACAATTTACATGCAACTGAAAAATGAACGTGTACCTATCTCAATCAACCTATATATGTAATGCTTTCGAAGAATATGTTACAACATGAATAATATACACAATTACGAGTTTCAAATTTCTTTCCCTTTGATTGTGATAAAAGCGGAAGCGAATGCCCGACGATCGCTTCCGCTTCCGGAATTATCATGATACCAATGACTGACGCAATTCGAGTGTCAGGGCGAGGCGCGGCACTTCTGACTTTTGACCTTAAGTCTTGATATGAGTTAAGTAATAGTTGTCGTATTTAGTGCTTACCCTATTACACCTAATTACAAATTGGCATTTGTATTGCTAAATGTAGTTACTTCTAATTTTCTCATTATGATGAAAACGAAGGTGTATTATCTCAGAATACTGGCACTCGAAATCAGAAACCTCTGTTTCATCTTATCAATGTCAACTTTACACAATGCAGATTGGTGTATCTTGAGGCAATTTCATTGTAGCATTCTCAAATACTCTCCTGGTCGTTTAATATTTTTTTACTACACACGTGTTGGGAAAGTATGACGTTTTTATTTCACAATTTCTCAAAGGTCAAAATTTTCCGCAAATTTGAAAAATATTTGACTTTTGGCAAGTAAAAAAAAAAACGCATACAAGTCAGCTAGGGTGACAGAAATTTCTTGGAGACTGGGAAGTGTTAACGTCAGACCAGTGTTCGCAGTCCGTCAGCTCAGAATTTTCGGGCCACGGCCATTTCTTTTAGATATGCTTTAATGCACGCGTACATAGGCCTATAGACTTTCGGTTATGTGCGTTCATACATTTATTACTTTACAGTACATAATGGTTCTCATTTTACGAGTATATACATGTGAGTGAAGAAGAAAGGGACAAAGTAATTATTTAAATATTTTACCAAAAACAATCTTCAAAACAAATAATTGTTAAACAATACCCAGAGAGTCTTCAATTATCAGCGTCTTATCATATTCGGGAGAAATACATGTGACCGATAACCACCAATGGAGGACGATTTCATTACGTGTATCTTATAATCATTCTTCTTTAAGCATCATAATTCAATAGTGTCCAACCTATATAAAAATTAAGCCAAATAGCATATCAAAACAAGCTGCTGATATTTTCAAAATATAAAAAAAGATCAGCCACTTGGCTCATGATTTCTATTTGTGAAAGATTAGGAAAGATTTCATTATCGATTCACAACGGTAAAGGAACTAATTTTTCTGGCGTTTTTTCTCTAACGATACCTTGCAAAATGAAAATTCCAGCGCTTTTCTTTTGAGCACAGATTCTGTAGCTTCCATTGACACCTTTTCTTGTTGCTCTTTTAACTTGCATTGCTGCCTCTTAAAGTTACTCAGTTCCTCTTCATCTTGCTATACCTTCTGCTGTAACTCTCGCATAAGTTTCACGCGTGCATCACACTCTTTTTCCTTGGCTTCAATAACTTTTTTCTTTTTGTTTTAGATTCTCCTCCAATGTTATGAATTTTTTGTTGGTTTTCTTCTCTGTCGCAACTTGTTCAAATAATTCCTTTTCTAATTGCTTTCTTTCTTCTGCTGCGAGGGCATTCTTTTCTTCTTGTAATTTTCTTTTGTAAGTTGCGTGTGCTTGAAAACACAAATCCTTCAAATGCTTAGATGGCGGCAATGTTGCGGCAGTCCAATTTTTCACTCGTAGACACGAGTGAGTTACTGTCAATGCTCTAACTGTCTTGGGGTCCAGGAGATTTCTTTTTCTGGTGATTATATCACTAAGGTTTGAAAATATTCGCTCAACCTCGGCATTACCATGGGGAAGCACCATAACGGCCATCACTATCTTCAAAAGTAAAGGGCTGCTTTGACGTTGACGCACTGATTCCCAGAAATCCAAAACAAATGTGGTAGTCGCGAGATTTTTGCAATTTTCTTGGTGCATACGGATTTCAACTTCTAAAGTGCCAACATCAGAACTTTCAATAACATTTGGTAGTTGTTTGGCTAGATGCTTTATCCATTTAAAGTACTTTCCATTTGATTGGTTTGAAAGATCGAGTATTTGGCATGATTGGAGTAATCTGTTTTCAAAAGGGAGATACTGAATCAACTTGGATGTTCCAGCTTGAAAAAATGCTTTCATTGAACGCAGCACAATTGTTTGATCTTCAACAGAGAGAGTTACAAAGAGTCGTCTGGCAGGTTCACCAATGCTTATCCGATAAGGCGACAGCCAAATAGACTGATTCATGACGTCGATTTCCCACATTTTCTTCGGGACTTTATCTGGCTGAATGAATCGAAGCAACCACTGCTTCATGACGTGCTTCAATTGAGGGTATAAGTTATGGATTTGCGTGCCATTCTTCTGAAACATTTTTTCAAAACTTTGGAGGGGCTTCAGAACTTCCGCTAAAAACTTTAAAAAGCATTCTGTCTTTGGGTCTTGAAGCTCGTTCGCAATTCGGTTGAAGTCTGCACCAGTTGTCTTTGATTCGGTAAAATGCTTACGCAACGCTTCAAAAAGACTGATCACTCGTTCGACGACTGGTAGCATTTGGAGCCAGCGGGTCTCTACGAATCTAAGAGGTAACATCTTTTTTATTTCCAGCATCTTTGATGCTAACAGCAACTTCTCCCGTTGTGTAGTAGAATACTTAAATTGACAGTAAATATTCCGAACAAGTTCTTCAATTTTTTCCCCCAAATGAGAGGACTTGCAGGCATGCTTGGACACATTGTGTAAGCGATGTAATGAACAACCGCCTACGTCGATGATGTTGGATAAGAACTCTTTCAAGCGGACGATAACACAGCTTTTCGTCCCCCTCAGTATTACAATTATCCGACATAACGGATACACATTTTTGAAGATCAAGTTGATAATTATGTAGAACCTCCAAAATGACAAAATGGTAAATAACAGCTCGAAAGACAGATCGTTCGACGATACTTCAGTGAATGATTTGCAGAAAATAAAAACGTCTTTCCAAATCAGAATAATTATTTTTTAAAAAAAACTTCAAGGTTTTTTTAAAAAATAATTATTCTGATTTGGGAAGACGTTTCTATTTTCTGCAAATCATTTCAATTTGACAACCATTAAACGTAAAGAGAAATCTTTAAATGATGGAATCGTTAGGATGTAAGTACATCATCTTCGACAACAAAGAACAAAACAGTCTGGTAGAAATAAAGAAGAATCCCTTATATCCAAAGGAAAGATATCATTGTTATTGTATCGAATTTTTCCTCGATTCGAAATTGATCTATCAAGACATACTGAAGGAATTAGATCATTCCAGATCCAGTTATGAACACTATCAGCGAGACTCCATAAATATCGACGAAAACCACACACTTCCTCTGATTCTATCATTGAAAGCCATTGAATAGTGCTAAGCAAAAATCCACCAAACCGCATTCTTTCCGAACTCTAAACTCAAAATGTTGTAATCACAATTAATTATAGATGCAGTGAGAAATGTATGTATATACATGCACATGTATCAATGGTAATAACATACAAGGAATCAGTGAAGAATGAAAAATTTGTATTATGGGCATTTTTCGATTTTCCGCCACTTAAGAAACTCGGAAGATATGTACATTAATCAGTACCGGTAGGGTAGCGTAGCGGTGACGAAAATTTTAGAAACAACTTGTTCCTTCAAGAAATTAAGAATTACTACGTGAAACGTCATCAGATTTTCTGTTAGGCAACATCGTGAGAAGGAATTGAATAAAGAGAATTGATGTGTAACTGTTAACAATGTTTGGGCCGTGACGATTAGAATTTTCGGGCCGCGACGACCAGAATTTTCGGGCCGAGTCCATTTTTTCGGGCATTCGGGCCATTTTCGGGCTGGGCCCGAATTCGGGCCGGACTACGAACACTGGTCAGAACCTACAACTCGTAAAAAAGTGGAAAATAAAGAAAAAAGGGGCTCGAAATAGGGAGGTGTGTAGCCCATGTCCGGTCTCCAATAATTAGAAGCGTAAGCGAATAAAAATCAATCGCTTCCGCAGCCCTGGTAGTGACACATATACCGCCCTTGAACGTCTAATAAAGTTATCATCATTCATCATTCATTTTATCATAAATTTGGGTTTTAATTCTTGAGATACACACAATTACACACAAGACGATTTCGTTCGATCACTTTCTGCAATTGATTATGACACACGTGATGAGGTTGCAGCTAATTTAATTCTCTAATTTAATTCGAAACAAATTAATAAAGAAGGCTATGTAACAATATCCAACCTTAGCAAATTGCAAATCTTTGGTTAAGGGAAGACAATTGTCATTATAATTGCAATTATCATTGTCATTGTGCATGTTCAATGTGCAATTCATGTTCAATTGTGCTTGTCCATTATTGAGATATAATATGATTTTCATGACCTTCCGCAAATCCGACGTGTTACTTGCTTTCTCTTCGTCGCACAATTTCATTAAAAACGCAAACACACATCGAGTCGATCATCACTTTTGTTGAATCGTTGAAGCTGTTGGATAACAGTTCTTCGATAACGAAACGTTTCGTATTGAGTATGAATACTATCTGCTTCAACTCCATCGATCCATTTCAGCTCTATGTTGGAGAGCAATTTCGAAAAATTGAATCTTTTGTAGGTGTTTCAAAGCCATGATTTCAGGGTCAAGGCAGGCGAAAGCAAGCACAAGGGGTTTACGCAAGGGAGATCTCTCTTGCAAATTTTCTGCCACAGCCACAAGACTGTCCCTATACTGTTTATAAAAGTGTCTTTGTCATTATCATTAGCTTTTTAGCTTCCTTTATGACTTGCTTTGAACCAAAACCAATCTTCACTTTCTTGGCCTGCATGAGTTTGGTCTCCGCCAACAAGAGTTTGGCCTGTTGTATCTTCACCATTTTTGTTATTCTTTTGACTTCAGTTCATTCAACTTCTTCAATTGCTTTAGCAACTCTCCGTGCCATGTTATAACAATTGCAACAATCAACAAAGCAAACACTTAGCCTACCATAGTCACCGAACACAAAGCAGGAATCTGAAACAGAAGCGCTGAAAGGATCATCATATAAAAAAAGAACGGAGCGCGAAATTTTTATTTTGCCGTTTGTATTTTCAAAGTAGCAAGCAATTTTCTATTTTCCATGATAAATATCAAAGTTCTCTGACGTTCCCAGGTCGTTCGACACCCTATATACTGTACAAATCTAAATCGGTTATAAATTAGTTGACATCGATGTCAGCATAACAACCGATCTATCAATGATACATCTTATTCGAGAAAGATGAGTCACTCCTCTGCATGACTGGCATGAATAAACTTAGGAGGAACAATGACTTCTGCACATGTATTATAGAGAATATTTGCAAGAATTTTCAAGTTCTATATTACCTTGGCTATTTTACACGGTACATCTGTCCGTATGCCTGTGTGCGTTATTACACGAGTGCTTTCAGTTTCATGTATATGCAGGTCTATACAGGGTGAGTCAAAAAACTTTTTTCACAGAAGAGAGGGCCAGGCATTGTAACTTTTCGTGAGAGGGAAGCCAAAAACGATCGATGTCGTCGATTTCTCTTTATTGGCGAGGCCTTTCAGCCGCTACAGGCAACCATCTTCAGCCTTTTTCTATCATGATCGACGTCGATTATCGCGAAAATAGCAATTAAACGTAAATCTTGTAGGCAAACCAGGGATGCGGAGTCGGAGTCCCGGAGCCCTATCATTTTTGCTGGAATCAGAGTCCTATGGCCTATAACTAGACCCGAAATATAATTCAAACAAATTATTGATCCTCGTGCATAGCTGTCACTGTTTTGATGTCAACTTTCTCAGTCAAACAAAAGTACAGAGACAGCAGTACATGCAAAGCTTATGATAGTTGAGGGAATGAACCGTGATAGTGAAGAAGGATTGTCGTCTCACTCGGTGATTTAGTAGAGAAGACAATCCTTCCTAGCCTCGATCACACATATGCACCGAATGTCACATCGGAGACAAAAGTAAAGCCTTAATTTGTTTGAGAACATTACCTCTTACCCTAATGACAATCGTGTGTGATGGCACCTCCAAAGCGCATATTAAACTCGAAAGTGTACTCACATTTTTTGGAGAAGGGGAATTTCCTGCCCAGTAGAAACTGGAGAGAAACCGTGTGAAGCACACACCAACTAGTGATGTGCAAAGTTGGTGAACTTTCATAGAAAAGGATTGATCTGATACATCAATGATCACTAAAATCAGCCTCAGGTAAGCCTATAATGATCTATGATGTAGGTTACTAGAGCTAAGCTTATATACTTGCACCCGGAGTCGGTTTCCTATCAAAATGATAAGACTCCGCATCCCTGGTGCTTCCTCAAACTGCTGTAATCATTCGATGTCAATGACCACTGAAGATCGACTGGATGCGATGATCCGTCAGTTTTCGCTTTGTTAAATTTTTACGCATGATATGGCCTTTTCTATCATGTTTGGAGAGGGGCAATATCTCGGGAGTGACTTCAATCCGTGTGTGAAGGAGAGCATTGTCACAAACGAGGAAGATGAAATCCTCGAAATTACTTCGCTGAAAAAATTCCAAGTCTCGTCATTTTCCTTCGACAAACATAAAGTGAAGAGTCCAAAGCAGGATGGGAAAAAGAGCTAAAAACTATAGAATTCTTCTCCCTCTATCTTTCAACTACACGCACTGCCCTTTCTCATTGAGGCGACCACCAGCCTTGAGTCCTCGTGGTCCAGATGTTGAATCCATATTCGTGGATGAAGATGATATCACTGAATGCCTTCTCACATGAACCATAAGACATGTTTCGACCTCTTTTCTTTCACCTCAGCGATATTCCAGTCAGTGGGCACGGATTGCAAAAACTTCAAAATTATCAGGCAACCATGTAAAGCGCGAGAAGTTGACAACTTACAGTGTACAAGTGACAGCATCACATTAACATGGATTTTTGAGGGCAACAATGTCGGACGTTTGACGTTCAATGTCAGCATATTGCGGTTCAGATATCTGAACTGTATTATTACATTGTTGACCTCAAAAATTAATTTTAATGAATGTAGTTTATGAGTAAATGTAGTTAATGAAGATATATTACCTTTCAAATGACAGCCTTAATCGTCGGCGCGTAGCGCCAGACGATTTAGGCTGATCATTTGAAAGGTAATATATGCATTGTTCATGAACCTAAAATCTATGACATCAAAAATCCAAGATTTTGATCTGCAAAAGACTCAAATCTGTGATAATTTTCTACATAGCCCATGCAGCTCAGAACATTGAAGTATGTAAAGCTTGAGATATCTGCGAGTCCAAATTGTGAACCATAGGAATCACTTCAATGTCATTTTCACTGGGAATGCGAAAATGGACGGTGAAATGCTCCTACCTCAATGGTATTACATAGCAAATCAGACGGCCTTAATCATGGTAATTAAGGCCGTCTAATTTGGAATTGGATATATATAAAACGACTTTCATGGAAAAATGACAGGTGAAATATCGGCTGACAACTCTACTTACTAAGTAACAATGTAGTTTGTGACACTAATTTTGCAGCTTTCATGACATTCATACATGTCTATGTTTTGAATATTCGTTGTCATGGAAATCTGCACATTTGTACGATACTGACATTATTTTGATTACACAAACCATAGACTTCTGCGTAAACATAGGGCAATAGCTGTGTGCATCCTTAGAAATCAGTTGTGCCACTTATTTTACAGTTTGTGTGAATGATTAGTGGAAAATGTATGGTAACACGCTGGCAGTTTCTCAAAGTAGCATCGTTCTTTGTCTTCACAAGAAAAATTGTCATCCCTATAAGCCAACCTTCGTCCAGGAACTCTCTGAATACGATCACGACCGACGTCTCGAATTTTGTCAATGGATTTCTGAACAACGTGACCACCATCCTAAATTCCATCTCCGAATAGTGTTTTCCGACGAAGCTGAATTCCATGTGAACGGGACTGTGAATAAGTTTTCGTCGAAAGGTTTCATGACCGGAGATCCGTCACTGTATGGGCCATGATAGACCATGCTGGAGTGCTGAGTTAGGACATCAGTGAGCAAACAATAAACAGCGACAGGTACTGCAATCTGAGACATGTTATTCCTATTCTTACAACGGAAAGAAAGCCAGAACAGATGCTATCAACAGGACGGAACCCCCCTCCCCACAACAGCAACGCATCCCGAAGAATCCTCGACGAATTCTGACGGGTCGGTGGATTGGTCGAAGAGGACCCGTTGAATGGCCATCCCGTTCTCCAGACGTTACTGTCTGCGACTTCTTCCTCAGGTGAGCGTTAAGAAACCGAGTGTATGCGCGACTGCCAAGAAATACGAGGGAACGGACAGCCTCGAGAGGAAATGACTACTTTTACATCCGACGCCTGTCGCAAGGCCTATGACTCATTTGTTCGACGCTGCTCTCTTTGCATTCAGCAGGAAGGTGCTCAATTTGAGTCGCTGTTCTAAGCACGACTTGCAAGTAGCAGGTTTGACCATCTTTATAACCATTTTTTGCTGCATTTTATTGCAACTTATAATAGATATCGCATTAAAAGCAAATAACAATTTTTTACTCACCCTGGACATGAATATTGGACAAATAAAAATTTCTATATCTGGATTATTGTTTTACTTTAATTTAAGGTGTCTAGTCAAATCGTCTTGGAAAAACTGTCCCAGGGAAAGTCTCGAATAGAAATTTAGATAACTTGCACCGTTCTCAGCAACATCTAAAACCTTCATTTCTGCCCATATATTGTCTGGAAAATCAACAGCCTCTGATAGCTTGAAAGCCTGCCTTAACTCCCAGAGGCAATTAAGCTTTTGGCTAAAACTTGTTGATGAGAACGTCTCGGTTATTAAAATTTCAATTCGAATCCTTTCCCTGCAACGTTTATTAAAACGTTTCCTTGTCAATTTGTAAAACGACCATCTTGACTAAGAACCTATTATAGCCGAATGAACGTTAAGCGAGATTGAACTGCACATGCAACAAGGTTATAGGGCAAATTTTCGTTTCTCCGATGATATTTCTAAAATCAATATACTATTTACAAAATATGCTCTTTTTTGTAGTTCAATGGAAAAAATACTACCTCCACAGTTGACATCAAGATATCGCATTTTCTCCATTAGAATTGGATCTCTTGGATTAGCGTACGGTAAACCAATAACGACAACACATCGACCCAAATCATCGCTGAAATTGATGCCTTCGCTCATCTTCCCACCAACTACACAAAGGAGGATGGCTCCGTTACATGGATGAGAGTTTCGAGTTGATAATGCTGCATTGAATGAAGATAATACATTTTCGACCAGTGTCGATTGTTTGGGCTCACGGAATATACTTTTTATGGACGATATCTGTTTGATCAGTCCTGTGTTCTCCCAATGAGCTAAAGTCTTTGATAGATAATCGTATGATGGTAGGAAGATGACCATTCCTCCTGCAAAGATGTCAAAGGGCACAAATTATATCAGCTGTAGCAACAGATGAACTGATGCTTCAATTCGATAGATAAGAATTATGTTCAAGTCTCTTGCACTAAAAAGAGCAAGCGGTCATTTTGACCGCAAGCCGGAACTCTTTTTCGGTATCAAAAGTTAATATTGCTCTTTGAAGTAATATGGCTAGGTGATATTTATGCTATGGGTGAGCCTTATATGAACGCTACATATTTGTTTTTAGTTTACCATAGATAAAGAAAAACTATTATACCCAGATTTCGACCGCAACAGATTATTTGGTTAATTCGTGCAATTTTTTTGACAACACATGTCTTCATGAGGCTTTCATTGAAAACATCGTACATGAAAAATATCGTGAACAATTTTTCTCAAAGGAAGACGCTATTGCAAGAAGATCTACAGTACATATCTATGCTACCCGTACAGAAATAAGTCCGTATGAATCATAGTATGAAAAGGTATGAAAAATAGTATGACAACACATACGTATGTAATAACATGCTATGAAACATAGTATGTACAAGTATGAATAATGCATGTGTGTATAAACATGCTATGAAACATAGTATGCATAAATATGAATAGCGCATGCGTATGTATTAACATACTGTGAAACATAGTCATAATTGATTATTTAAATTCATACCGTATACACACACTACATGTTATTGTGTAGGAGTAATCTATGTTGGGTAGCGACAATTTTTTCTACTATGATGTTTGATGCGTAACCCGAATTTTGTACCCATGCTGAATGATGCTGGTGATTATCAGTCATCTATACAGAATTAATGAGTGATATCAAATATAACTTTCGTTGAATATGTTTCATAATGTTCATAATGTTGCTGTTCAACTTCCTGATGAATGACGTACCCATTTTTATCTCAGGTCATTGGAAATAATTATTTTTCATTTAATTATCTTTGTCTAGTATTAAATAACTATTTTGCTAGCATATAATGACATTATTTGCAGATAACGAATTCGTCAATAGTTCTGATTCTTGTGATAATGAAATTCTTTCATTTATATGTATATGTTGTTCATGCTTTTCAGATACTTTATGCAAAACGTCTTTGCTACAAGCTGAAAATTTCATGTGAGACGATTTTATCAAACTCATTTTATCGATTTTTATGATACTTAATGCATGCAATTCTGAAATATTACTCATTGTTTTCCTATGATTATTAATGCAATAATGATATTTATGGAGCTTCCACAGTATCTCCACAATATTTCAACGTGTTTTGAAAATGATAGTGAAAACCTACTGATGATGCCCAACACATCGATTTTGTTTTATTTTTAATGCATAAATGATTCATTTATGTATATTTAGTCTAACCAAGAATTCATCGAGTTGGATCCTTCTCATCTCATAATTGCATGACCTACATGCATTTTTTTACATAACATGATGATATCATAGGAATTTGATTAACGATTACCATGCATATAAGAGCAGGTATTATTCTTGTTCAAACGAAATGATAACGTGTCTTGTAGCTGTCTTTTGCTCAAAGAATTAGTGATTCAACGAGTTTACTTTTGAAAAGTCTCATGTGTATTGTGGATCTCTACAATGTCAGTAAAAATTTGAAAGTCCATTTTTGAGTAATCTGAAAGTTAAATATGAAAGTTTGACTAATATAATTTCCTTGAGTTGCCATTGATTAAGCGCTATTTTGAACACCAACACATTTAAGATAAGAAATTCTATCAAACATGATTCATGAAAGTAATAAAAGCTAATACAATTAGTTTCGAAAAATATTGTTCATATTTATTTTGATTATTTATCTTTCCTATTATGGCTTGAGAAATTGCCACCTTATCATAAACGTGTATAATTCTTTTATTAGTGTATCATTGTATCTGAAGTTTTCCATCATGCCCATCAGGGTTGTCCAGTCTAACTCAGAAGGCTCCTGGTTCCTTTCACTTCTCTAATAATAAGCATTAGTTTATTTCCATTGAAAGCATAAATGAACTTGCATGAACGTCAAAACAATTAACTTCACACTGTCTTGACGTGGGAGCATTATTATTAGCTGCTTGCATTACAGGTAACGGCAACGGATTCTTTTAAGATTGTTTATGTTACTGAATGCTAACGAGTTGGTTCACTTTCTTTTTTTTATCTTCTGCTTAAGGGTTTATGGTACCGTCCTCTTCACTCGAACTTCGATTTTAAAAAATCATACAAAAATGTCTATCTTTGATCAAATGGGTACGTCGTTCGTGTGTTATAACAAATGAATGCCACATATGTGATTTTAACGTATGAGAAATTGTAATTATTTTGATCTTAAAATGATGCTAATAGCTGTCTCCCTCATGATATGTTCTCTATCTAAATCAGTTGACTTGCTACATTTGACAAGTTACCGGAGAGACAAGGTGCTTTTGACTTTGTTCCCTTTCAGATTAAAATACGACATATTGAATACAGAATGCATGTTATTATTCATATGATAAGTGGTGCATATAATAATGAATTCATGCTGTTATAGAATATATGTACAACATCAAAACATATGTGCTATGTATGATATTCCTTCGTACGATATACTGCTGTATGCATATATGTTGCATTTTTATGTCAGGAACATACTCTGAAAACTCACGTGTGTTTAGGATGAGTATACGTACCTATTTTCATAGTATGTTTCTTTGTATGATTCATGCGTATGGCACGACAACGCGTTACATGCTCTTAGTACGTCTCATACTATGTTTTGTATGTCTGTTCCATACTATGTTTCACATTATGTTTTCACAGCGTGTGCCCACAGCATCAGTGTTTTCACAGCATGCATACTATTTTCATAATATGATTCATACTATGTAAAGTCATAGTATGAATCGTACGTATGTTAGGGTATGGCCCGACAGAGCGTTACATGTTCATAGTATGTTTCATAGTATGCTTCATACCAATGTTCCATACTATGATTCATACTACGTTTTCACAGTGTGTCTGGTATGAATACGTATATGATTTTTCATGGTATGTTTCATAGTATGATTTTGCTGAGTATGATTTAGGGTATGCTTCATACTAAGTTTCATACTATGTTAAGTCATAGTATGAATCATACGTATGCCAGGGTATGGCCTGACAGAGCGTTACATGTCCATAGCATGTTTCATACTATGTTACATACGTCTGTTTCATACTATGTTTCATAGTATGATTCATACCAATTTTTTCTGTACGGGTAGCTATAGAAGAGAGAATCTGTTCAAATCAGTGGAAGAGCTTATAAGACCTGTTGCGAGATGTCATGATTGATTGTGAGGGAAACATAGATATCATCATCTTCATCTTCTGTACTTAGGCTATTCGAATTTATTTACGATATCTTTAATGTTAAGATGTTTTTAAATGCGATATTTTCCACTTACGATATTTCTAAATAGATCCCTCATGAAACTATTGCAGTGCCAAATTAATTACTGCATCATTTAATTCTGCACTTCACGCTGAGATACCATGATCGTCACTTTATAAGCTCCTCCGTCCTTGCCTACTGGAAAAGCCTACATGGGCGAGGTTCCCGTTTCTCCCAGATCATGCCCATATGGCTGCCCAGAAGAAGCCCATATTAAATTAATCGGTATTTAATCTGCTATTTACACTAATTTATACGCCTTCTGTAATAATTGCTCTCCAGTTTTCAATACTCATGCATTAATACGATGCAGCTAAAAGCTTGATGGTAATGAATCTGTACAAGAAATACTGTGTACTTGTATTGTACTTGTAGATGTATACTTGACTCAAGGTCACTATGACATTACTGCACTCATTAAAAAAGGTCAGTAGTTTCGTGGGCAACATAATAAAATTCTGCAGAAAATGTCATGAAGATCTAGCCGAGCTGTTTAAAAAATGATATATATTTGTAATTTATAATGTTTTTGGCATACTTACAATTACCTTCACCCAACCAAGCATTTTCCCAGAAATTTAACACAGGGATTTAGTGTGTTATCATCAGTGCATTCTTCTAGTAATGAACACTATCCAAGAAAATTGAGTACTTTGAGCGAACATGATTATCCAATCAGATAACCTTGATATCCAAAAAACTGCTGTTGAACTACTGAAACTTGGAAATAATGGACACTGTATATGGCTAGCAGATACCGGTAATTGTAAAAACATGCAATTCAAAAGTAAGGAATGCCAAGCTAGTTTTACAAACAAATCAATTCCAATTAATTTCAGCTTTCTCCACGAAGACATCTTGAAGGAACTAGACAGCAAATTGGTATTCCTCTTAATCTTTGAAATATTTGGAATAAGGTACTTACCCGGAATCAATTGAGCTATCTGCTTGATAGTGTGTCCACATTCATCCATCATCTCTGGCTTGCTTCGTTGTGAAAAGTTGAAGGTGAAAGGACGACATTTGAAGCCGTGACTGAGAGCAACCAATGAAAGTTGTTGACTAGAAATGACATGTCCGCAAGAGAACTTCGTTATTTCATCATCCATGCAGCCAGCAGCCTTAAACAGCTGATCAGAGAATTCTGAAACTGGTTGCATTGTCCCTCCAGCGACGATGACAGAACGTGACTGACGAACTATTTCTAAAATAATAAGAATCCTCGTTTTACTGACGAATGTCTCACAATAAAGAAATCGAAAAAATTCGGATCGCGTATGGAAGTTCATGAATACGAGCACCGTGTATTCGTAAGCACTCGTACCTCTCTTCATTAAAAATGGATTGCTTAATGAACCCCGCAACAATTCGTACACGATGGGTCAATATAACTTCCCTTGGATAAAAAACCCTATTTGACGTGACGCTGTAGCTACCCTTGTTCAGAAATGTACGAGCAAAGACAACGACACGAAGCTTGCACCACATATGGACTTCTCCGAACAGATCTAACATGGTACGACAAATTGGCATATGATATTTGAATCAAAAAGTCAACAAAATTGGTTAATCATCACTAAAACCTATTAACAGCAAAATAGCATCGAAAACCATTGCCAGATGATATTTCAAAAGCCATTTTCTAGTATTTCTTTTATCACTTTCCGATTTCTATGCTAGCTGACTCTTGCTATGTCCATCGCGCTAGTGCATGTTTTCTCTACGAAATGACTGTGTAAATATCTACTACACATGAATGTTTGACTTTACCACACCTCAACTAAGACTGGTGGTCGAAACGTTTGTGACGCTATCACAATAAACTGCTTAGGGGCCATTTATAAATCATGTGATGGCATAGAGGGGGAGGGGGGTTGGAGATATTATCACGAAACATCATCAGTGAAGGGTGGGCTTCTCTTCTTCATCACGAGATGTCGACTGATATCAAGCCGAAATGATAGAAACAACGGTGGAGCGGCCGTCGTCTCAAAAGCAATCGAGCGCAGGCATTTGGAACAGTAATAGACTATTAATAGAAACGACGCACGCCTCACATTGACGTTGCAAGAAGTCGTCACACGCTGGAGGTATTCGAAAGCGATGGGTCTATGCATATTTGAAACGAACTGAATTTGAACATGTACCTCTACATTCTGAAGAAGGTTTATTTAAATGACACTATACTATTGAAGCAAACAATTTAACTACATTAGGGCCAGTATACAAATTAAATACATGGTGGTATTAATTCGAATCCGACAGCAATATAGGATATTTTAACCGAGGTCTGAGATAAGTTTTACAGAAGAAACATAGTTCCGCTAGCAAATATTAGGTAATGCATCAAATGAGAAGAGGTTCTTACTTTTATTTGGTTAGATGTTGGCAAGGCAAGGGAATATAGGGGTTAAAAATTAAGCATTTTCGCATCACGTGATTTATGAATGGCCACTGGTTAGAAATTGAAACTTTTCAGAAAAAAATGAGTCTTTCTGAGTAAACGGGTCTCACTTTCATAAAAAAGGATTTAAAATCTTACCATGAAAATGATTGGCAGGATTCAAAGGCATAAAATGCAAAGAGCATTTGATTAATTCTGAGGAAGATTTGACAAACAAGCGCCCATCCCCATTGTCCTCTGTTATAGCCACAAAAAATGACTGCACATCGGTCATTGAAGACAAGTAGGAGGTATTCTGATTCTCCGATTGGCTTGAATCTTCAAGAGAATTTTCATCTACCGGAGTTGTAACCGCATTGAGAAAATTTTTCAACTGCAATTTTTGAGCTTCTCTGAAAGACGAACAATGAATAATGTATGTACTGTAGTAAGGTGTTACTGAAGACCAATGACAAACATTCCCAAACCGAACATATCAATCGTGTTTGTACAAAATCATTTTCACTGATTTTCCAAGTCTCTCCGATGAAAAAGGCACGGAGGTTAAAGCCAGGGCTGTGGAGCCGATGCGTTATCTCATCGGCTCCGGCTCCACGACACTGATGTGAAAGGCTCCGGCTTCAAATTCAGGTTCTATCTATGCTGGTTATCCTGGATCCGTTGAACGGGTTTTTTGGATAACGGTGTGGCCTTTAGAGGCTTGCTACAATCATCAAATTAGTTTTCATTGACAAGCAACTACTTAAGTTAATAATAAAAATGATAATAGCCTAATATAATGATAAATAACATACTTGTCATATATTTTTGCATGAATTGATTATCTCTGAAAGATAAAATAAAGCTATAGCCTGGATTGGTTAAATTAGATAAAGATCTCCCGCACTGGCTAAATATAAATTGGCCTAGCCTGCAACCACGCTGTCTACTACGAGGCTACATTAAGTAAGACCACATGAGTGACGATGATATACCTCATTAGCCGTCACAGGGGCCGAATATTAGTATAAGCTTTTTAACAAAGCTTGAATATGAAACTGGATAGCGTATGCCTCTACATAGCTTATAGGGCCTGTATCTACTCGAACATGGAAAGGGTATAGGCTATATAGCCAAATATACCGTATCAATAAAGATATCATTGCTTTATTGAATATTAAAGTGTATATAGGCTACGAAAGATATAGGAAGAAGCTACGAAAGATCACAGAAAGGGAGGATTGATGGAGATGTTGTACGCAGATGACCTGGTCCTTACAGGCGGGAGCAAGGAAGAAGTGGAAGAAATGTTCAAGAAATGGAAGGAGGACATGGAAAGCAAAGGTTTGAAAGTGAATATCCAAAAGACGAAGATGTTGATCAGTGGCAGCGAAGAATCTTATCCTCTTCAATCAAGAAGGTTTCCTTGTGGTGTATGCGGTCGCGGCGTAGGTGCCAACTCTATTCTCTGCCAAAGCTGTGATAAGTGGTGTCACAAACGCTGCAGTGGACTGAATTCTCTCACAGGCGTCACAAACTTCCAGTGTTCGATGTGTGTAAACAACGCAAGGAGTACCGACGAAGATGAAAGATGTGTGATAGACGGTGTGGAGATCGACGTAGTGAAAGAGTTTTGTTATCTCGGGGATGTGTTCAGCTGCAAAGGAGGATCAGAGCGAGCGGTGCAAGCGAGAATTACGTCCGCATGGCGCAAATGGAAAGATCTGACAAGTCTCCTCAGGAACCGACACGTACCACTCAAATGCCGCGGACACGTGTTTAGCGCATGCATCAGACCCGTGCTGCTCTATGGTGCCGAATCATGGGCCCTCACACAACACCTGGCCTAACAACTGCGTTCGTTTGACAGACGGATGCTGCGGTACATGACCGGTGTCTCACTCTCCGATCGAGTTGATAGCGCTGAAGTAGCAGGCAGGTGCGGTCTCAAACAGCTGGAGGTCGTACTCAGAGAACGCAGGTTGAGGTGGTTCGGGCACGTGAAACGGAAGACAGAGGAGGAGCCGATTCATCGCGTGCTCAACGTGGCTGTCGAAGGTCCCAGGCCACGTGGCAGACCAAGAAGATCATGGCTGCAGACCATCCAGGAAGACATGAAGGAGCTGAGGCTGACAGTGGAAGACACACAGGACCGCGCCCGTTGGAAGAGTCTCATCACGTCCAACCCTCACCAAGGAGGAAAAGCAGACGTTAAAAGGAGAAAGTAAAAGTAAGTATATAGGCTAGCTTAGGTTGTTATTGCTATTTGTTATTGCCTTTATCCAGTAGTCTGTTAGTCCATGAATAATGTGATCGGTGGGTAGCCCACGACTCATCATCTGTAGAAATTGTAATTTAGATAGTCTCATTGCATTGTAGTCTAGAAATGTAGAATTGAAAATTATACTTAAAAAAATTAAAATATCTAATTTAGGACGAGTTTTGTAATTCTATGCAGCATACTTAATAAGTTAAGACTTAACTTACATTATGTTAATTTCGCATTTTTAATTATGGCGTAAAGTTGCACTAAATAATTCATCAATGATTCATGTATATTATTATATTCAATTTATGTATAACATATTACCACTATTCCTCTGATGATGGTTAGGCTGATGAAACTGAACTCGGAGTAGCACACATCATGTTGCAGGGTGCAATGCATAATAAAAATTTGACTGCGAGCACCGAGCAGAAATCCCATCTACTTTGCTAGATTTCGAATGCGCGTGCGGTTTAATGTCACAGACAATAGAAAAGGGAGGTCAAAAGGTGCCTTTATTGAGAGCGTCTCAGTCTTTTTTTATTGTTTACATATAAGTCAACATGATATCAGCATAAAGTGTTGACAGACGGAAAAATAATAATGAAAATTCTTGAAATCCACAGGTCTATGAAATTTGGGGAAATATTATTACACAATACGGCTCTTGTGCAGCCCTCCCCCCCATTTTTCTCTGGTCAAAAGATGCAGCACCATTGGATGTCCGTTTCAGCATCACCGGTTTGAGTGAAGCATTCTGTGCTGTTGTAAAAATCTACATGGGTAATTGCGATGTCATAGTCGCAAACTTCGTCATCAAGTCAACATTGTAATTTGCCTTCGGGTTTTTTCGTATTGAAATATACCCTTTGAATTTTGAAGTCAAAGGAAATTCATTGTTAATGAGATACCTTAAGAATAATAAGGCGCTACTAGAAGTGACTGGGTCGCTTATTGCTATAGCCTATAGCCATGCGAGGACTTGTAGTCAGGTCATTCGTGTGAGTGTGAAGAGTTATCCCTCCAATCGAAATTGATCAAATTGAATAATCGATTGTTTTGAAAAATGTAGGTTGGGGGGGGGGGGTCTGCATAAGAGCCTACAATACAATCTAAGGAAATTGGCATTGTCACAGATGCCAGTAGCCATACCGATAGATGGTAACCTACATAGTAACCGTATTAGATTTAAGACATTGCACAAGAAATGTAGCTATATTATCTTTGCTGACTGAACTGGAAATGTGTACATAAATGACTGGCGACTTGTCTCTAGGAATCTACAATCATCTAGTTAGCATGCATATAACAAGTCTTCAAATTAATGGATTTTGGAGAATACGTTGTCACTAAAAGCTATGGAAATTAGTCTTACGAAACATATGTAATAAAAAAATATTACACACGTGTGTAAATATAATACATATAATACAAAAGAAGGCGGCAATTGCAAAGAAAGATATCGTGGAAGACAGATCATTGGTATACTTAAAAGACATATCTTCAGATTTCAAATGATTTAATTTTTTTATGATGCCAATTAATACCTTTCAAAATTCTAGATTTATATCAAAGCTCAAACTATCGGAGCCGGAGCCGGAGTGATAAATCGGCTCCGGCTCCGACCAAAACCATCGGCTCCTTAAGGCTCCGGCTCCACAGCCCTGGTTAAAGCTTTACCTACTGACGCATTTAAAGAGAGATGTCCGTTGAAAAAGCTGATAGCACAGAATGGCTTTCTAATACCATTTGCATGCGTATGAAAATATCACAATATACTGATATCATACGCAACATGACATAATAGAGTGTCATGCTCATAAATAATATGTAAGAGTGAAATTCTCATACCTTATACGTGTATGTATGGAAATTTCATACTATAATCATACTACAATCATGCGCAAAATTACATGAGCTTTGTCATGCGCATAGTATGATTCATACCCATTTATTTGTGCGGGTGTCTTCTTGCGCCTATTCAAATTGGTTCTGCACCTAATTTAAACTGTCCGAATGAAAGCGTTAAATAGATGCTTATTTCCAAAACTTTTGGAAAACATTAGGAATACATTGGAACACATTCATGAATAAAGAATACGAGCGGTCAATCAAAACACAAGTCTAATCGAGGAAGGAGAGGGGAATGAATCATTGATTAATTTAGGATATTTATTTCTTATTTTCTTTCAAAAGCAATCGTATGTTGCTAACCTTTTGTAGAACCTTAGCGATAGATTTTATATGTTTTGGAGTCAGCCTATTTAAGTATTGAAATTAAATTTTAAAACAGGAAAATTCTCAGCAATATACTAGGTACACTGGTTGTAAATTATAAAAATCCATCTTAACGCTTCTGCGCCAGATACATGTAGCATGGTTGGTTCCTGGTCATGCTCTGGCAGCATCTGTGGACAATCCTTGACTACAGTCAAAAGATTCCCTGTCTAATCACATGACAAAAGATACTGCTGTGATAATGCTCAATATGAAATACTGAAAGATGAAATACATTTTAATGAAAAACTCGATAATTGACCGAGTTATAATTACTTTTTTGTAGTCTCCACGAGTTTTGTCTTAGGGAGTCCAGAAAGCTTCCGCACCAAGCCACTGCTCCGTAAATATGAAACCAACGGATGAAAATTGATCGATTCTGTCTGAGTTTGATACAGAAAAGAATTCAAGTTTGATATGCCTGACATTTCTTTGTCATGTGATTCAAGTTTCTTTTCCTGATCCATTTTGAATATCTTTTCGATATATTTGCGCCAATTATTCAACGAATAAGACAACTGTGATAATCGAAGCCAATTATTCGGGTGAAATCTTGAGCGATGCTTCTTCATATAATGATCTAATTGATTAATTGCGGCGGTCAGTCTATCATATCTGAAAAAGAGATAAAATGAGTGTAATGTCACATGGTGGTGCAGAGCAAACGCTAATACATGTATACTATAATGCTGCATAAAGCAAAAATTATCCATCCATAAGCATTGTTAATGGCGTCATACGGGAGGAAATTGGTAATGCGCATATATTCATATAGGCCTATTGTTATAAAGAAGTCATCTCATGTCGTCGGTTGATGTTTGGACGAAGTTTTTCAATTGCTGGCGCTTCCTCTATACGAGCTTCACCCGTTGTATGGTGCCTACTTAGAATTTTGATGTCGTAATCAAGTATGGTCTGTCACTCATCCCGATGCATTGATTTAATATGTTCGGAAAGTGCACTAGAATTAGATAGACTGTCTATGGTGCGAGAATGGTCATAGTAACGAATATAAAACGGACGGGCAATCTGTCCAATGCAAAACCTATCACATAACTTACAAGTGAAGAAATAAACACCATATCTGCAATCACAAATACTGTCATCAGGAAGAACGGCACAAACATCACATTTAGCATGCTTATCTCTAAAGCTGGAAGAGCGAAGGGCATCTTTCATTTGTCTGCAAGGTTTGGAAACTAAATTACCATCAATATTGTATTTCTTAATTAGGTTTGTTGACTTTTCTGTGTGCGCAATCATTATGAAATTAAGATTCAAAATGCTCATATTTTTGTTTTTGAAATTGATTTTGTGATTTTTTCTTTTTCCTTAAAGTGATGAACTAAAACTTAACGGATTTAAAAATCATGGAAACGAGGAAAAAAACTTCGGCCAAAATATAAGCTTTCTCTTCTGATTTCTCGATATCAGACGACATCGAATGTTTCCGCCTCTTGAGTGTCTCTACTTCATCCTCATTCCTTTACCATTTTTCTGTCTTCATTTTGCCTTTTCCTAAATTCAAGCACATCTTTGCATCTGTGCTGTGTTATTTGTACATTTTGAACACTTATAACGGACAAAACATGATATTTAATTATCCGACAAGATCAATTTCATAGGGTGAAAGCTAACTTAGGACGTCACTTTCGTTTGCCCGGCCATGGCTTGATAGAAAAACAGGACAGAAGTCTGTAAAACAGTGTGTCGAAGTCTTCGTTGTCCGCTAACTGTGCCGCCTTTGTCAATTTAGAAAAAACAGAAGCATCACAAAGAATTTCCTGAATTCGCGCAGTACATTGTCGCCGTTTTACCCTCGCATCACACGATTAATGATGAAAATTTGAGCTAAATGCAGCATCTTGCGATGCAGACTGTCCTTGTCTCTTATTATCGTAATAGAAGGGTCCAGACATTCCGAATTGCAAGCCAATGGATAATTCAAAAGAGTCTTCACTTGAGATTTCTGTAGAAATACTATGATGAACTTCTTGCATTCTTGGTTAAACATCAAATGTTTTAACGGCCTATGACATACATTTTTCGTATCCAAAGTTAATTTGCCTTCGGACATTTTCATGGTTTTTCAAGTCCTGTTTTGACAGACCATCGCTCTATAGGCCTGCATCGTTTTCTACACAACATAGGAACATACTTTTTTTATTCCAACGTAGCGGTACCAGTTTTTGTTCTCGATTTTTGAATCTCCTGCATCTGCAGAGGTGGTGAGTGATTGTCATCTTGCTAATTACGGCAGTCAGCAATAGTGTGAATCTGGAACACCTGCTACAAAGGGACTTGCATATGTTATGAGTGACCCATGATATGGTGAACAAAGTCGTCAAGTCCTATGATTCACACTATTGCTGGCTGCCGCAATTAACAAGATGACAATTACTAACCATCTCTGCAGATGCAGGAGATTCAAAATCCAAGAATAAAAACTGGTAACGCTACGCTGGAATGAAAAAGATCGGAGATGATCAGATAATAGACAGCTAGGTACAGGGTGTCCACAGAATTTCCGGATTGAAATTCAAGGGTTTTTCCCGGTTTTCAAGGTTCTCCATTTTCATTCTTAAGGTTCATACTAGAGCCTTTATCTACCGGACTTTCGCAGTCTCATGCTGTTTTTCAAGGTGCATTATTCTTTTTCTAAAGGCGTGAAGCCTATCAACCGGATTTTCACACTTACACTATGTCGTTTGAACATTGCTTATGATGTGCATACATATGACATAACAGCTATCACATATAGGCTCACTTTCATGAGAGAACTTTGTGGTTGAGGGGTAGTTCTCTTTCATAATCCTACATTGTTCTGTACCTTTAAGCCTGGCTATAATGAAACTATTTATGTCTATTTTATTGTTTGATATCTGTGTAGGTTTGAGACATACAGTGTATTTTCGATTTTTGCTTACCCTGTATATGTTACCCTGTATAGTTGAGACCCCTTTGTATGGGTCTCAACTAATAGCCCGGTGCCATTTATATTCGAAATATTTTTCTTCTACCGGTATTACCGTCTGAGAACTTAGGGTAGACCGTCTAAGTCCTGGACGGTAAAGGAAGGAACTTAGTGCTGAAGTGGGCAGAAAGTTTGTAGCTCAACACAGTGAATGGGAGATATTGTCCTTTCCCAAAATCACTGCAGATTCTATTCAGATGGTCTCAGGTTTGTGACATTTTCAGCTCGTCGCCCATAGGTGGGCAGAGTCGGGGGGGGGGTCCACCAATAGGGCCCAGTCGGTACAACATAAAAGCGAATATATACGGCATGCACGGGTTCGTGAGCGAGTACAAACAAAATTAAAAGAATTAACTGTGAAAAGGTCCTAAGAAACTGACACAATTGAATTTGGAAGGACTTTTCAAAGAGCGAAAACAATGCAAACATCCTTAAGCACCATATAGGCCGGCTACAATAAACTTATTCATTGAGTAGGCCATGTAATTGAAATAAAAATGCTATAATAAGGAGTTTTTTGAATACCAGAAAATATTATTTTGTAAATGACTATGTATGTCAGTTTCTTAGGATATTCTATGTACACTTTATCTACAAGTAGGCTAACTAGCACTTGGCGACTTCTTCCAATAAACGAGATTTCTCAGTTTCAAGGATCGAAATTTGCAGTTGTTTGTCTTTCACTGCCCGAGATAAAGCATTTGCTTCTGCTAAATGAGCAAAATCTCGGGTTCGTTCCGCCTGTTCATAGAGTTTGTCAGCGTCTGCGGTGAGATCGTCTACATCACGCCGAACAGATTTCAGTCGCTGCTTCAGGAGTTTCAGTTGGTCCTGAAGAGCTGACTTTTTAGTCTCGTTACATTTTGCCTGTTGTTCTAGAGACTTCTGTCTTGCTAGATGGGCTTCATAGCCCCGTCTGGCATGTTTGGCAGAATTGAGGAGAGCATCTGACACGACTAACTTCGACAGCCCGCCTGAATGTTCCATGTGATCCTTAATGGTTCTCCTCGCTATCAGGCCGTGTCGACTGATGTTGACTGTCGATGTTTCCTTATTCACGGAAAATCCGCGTTCCACAGTCGCTTGACCATGGGATAGTGTCAAAAGAAGTCGTATCGCAGGCTAAAGAATCTCGTAAGTCTCAGAATCATGCAATGTATCATAGTACAGGCTCTCCAACCTCATACATCTTCGGCTGAAATTTTTGAAGTCGTCCAGTTTTCTCGCATCCCGGGTAAATGCTCGCCATTGGGTCAAAATCTTGTCACAATCCTTGAGAAGTATGAACTTGCTGGGGAGGAGGCAGTCAAGTAGAAACTTGAAATCTTCCTGAATCACGTCAGTGGTCTCCGCAGCCAGAACTTCGGGATTGAGGAATTTTATATGCTTCACAAGTCGGTTGTCTAGCGGCGTTTTCTCCTTGACATGGGTCAGGAATGTCTCGAGGAAATTCCTACAGTCTCGCCGGAACGCAGTGATTGTATCTTCTGTTGCTTCCTTGAATTGTGGAAGTTCGTTGCTGACTGCAAAACCGAGGTTTTCCCAAGGTTTTTCACAACCTTAATTAATTTTTCCAAATTCCAGGTTATTTCCCGGTTTTTTCAAGGCGTGGAACCCTGTATGTAGACAGACATCATTGTCAACGAAGCTAGTAGAGCAAACAAAACAAACGAGGTGGTGTATCACAAAACCACTAAAATCTAATCCGATTTTTTACTTAAACGAAACAATATCAAATTTTGTATTGTCAAGATAAATATCTTCAAGACATTCTTTAGAGAACGAACAGAAATAGATCCCGTACTACGTATTACAATAGGTTCGTTCTCTGATGGATGAGTTGCCCCTCGAGTGTAAGGCCCGTGTCGTTTATAAATTTCCTTGTGATTGTGGATGCAGCTATGTGGGCCGCACTCAACGTGCTTTGTCTGCCAGAGTGACCGAGCATCTACCTGCATGGATATCCTCTTGTGGCTTTCGTCCTCGCTCAAAGTCCTTACCAGATAGCGCTGCTACCAGACATGTTATGTCCTGCAACCGCTTTGGAAAGTCTGTTCCTCCAGTCAGTCATTTTTCTGTGCTGGCTCATTCTGACTCTGCTTTTCTTCTAAGTATTTTGGAGGCACTGCTGATAAAATTGTGCAAACCCACCTTGTGTATCCAAAAACAATTCACTTTGTCTCTTGCTTTACCTTGGTAGATGTCTATGTTAGATTCGTCCGTCATTCCCTCCCTTTGAGTTGTCATTTCGCAGTGTCAGTGTCGATTGCATTACTGTATTATTGTCAGTTAACCGGTGTCCACCCTTGAGAAGAGCTAATTCACATTCTCAACGAATGGTCCGATGGCCTTGTGGTTAGAGACCATGCTTGCATGTCCTCCAACTCCAACGGTCACTGGTTCAAACCTACCCACGACTGATGAGGCCCAACAGGCCGAAACATGTCTCGTGGTGGCTACATCTGCTGAGATTTTATAAAAATGAACAGATGTCGAAGATTGTCACATGCCAATCTATGTCAAGGTAGCCAGAAGCATTTATACGCAATAATTCGAAGAAGCGTTCCCCTGACCTGTAGTAAGACTGTAGTAAGTGTTGATCGCTATCTAAAATTCAACGTTGATAAAAATTGATTTCTGTAAGTAGCTTGTGCATTAATGGGTTAATAAATATACAGACTAGGGCTATGTGCACATTGGCTGAAATTCGCAGTTGAAAATATGATACAAAAGTATAATGAAATGCGAATGACAATTTAATTAAGATACAGTACAGAAATGTCTTGTGAATTTCAGACGAAGTGCTGCGAGCTGCAGTTGATGTATGCCAGACTTGAGGAGACAAGATGGATAGATATATTGCTTCGAGATTAGCGAGAAAAATCAACATTACTCACTGAAGAACCGCTGAATGTGTTGCCACAATAGTATCCAGAAGATTATGAGCTTCATCAACAATGACAACATTTCCATGCAGTGCATTAGGTCCGAGGCAACTATCACGTGTTTCTTTGTGCAGCAAAATTTGATAAGGTAATAAAACCAATTCTGCCCAGGGTAAGGCTTTGCGGACTGAGTAATATGGACACGCTTTCAACGAGCGACCCTGAAAAAATTATCATGAAACTGAAATCATGAAGGCTGTGTTCCAAATTTTTTGAATGAAGTCAAATTTTAATAAATGATGAATGATGATTCCTTAATGATAATTCGATGCAAAGTATTCTACTTAATAAATATTGTTAATACTTTATATGAATGACAATTGGGGTTCACATTGAAGATATATTACCTTTCAAATGATCAGCCTAAATCGTCTGGCGCTACGCGCCGACGATTTAGGCTGATCATTTGAAAGGTAATACATGCATTGTTCTTGAACTTAAAATCTATGACATCAAAAATCCAAAATTTCGATCTGCAAAAGACTCAAATATATGATCATATTCTACATAGTCCATGCAGCTCAGAACATTGAAGTATGTAAAGCTTGAGATATCCAAGAGTCCAAATTGTGAACCATAGGAATCACCTCAATGTCATTTTCACTGGAAATGCGAAAATGGACGGTGAAATGCTCCTACCTCAATGGTATTACATAGCAAATTAGACGGCCTTAATCATGGTTATTAAGGCCGTCTAATTTGGAATTGGACTTTCATGGAAAAATGACAGGTGAAATATCGGCTGACAACCCTAATTACTCAGTAACAATGAGTTCACACTAACTTACGAGTGACTTGCGGCCCGCGAGTTCAGATCTAGTTGTTCATCTGTTGACCTGTATTGCAGAAAAATAGCTACTGACTAAAGGTTTCATGCTGAAATTTATGAAAAATAAATCGTTAACTTTCTGAATGCGTTCGACAATGTTTAACATTTGCCTAGCAGTTGCAAGTGAATATATTCATCGGTTTTGAGACAAAACACATTGCTCACTATTCTGGTTTATTTTTGCCAAGAAAATTCAGAAAGTTAAAAACACTGCAGATACAGAGTCCCGACGTTTCGAGTGTCACACTCTTCTTCTGGGGCATAGCCGGCCCTGCACTGCGTTGCATTAAACTAACTTTGTACGATTAAGTAAACCCGGCAAAAATAAACCTGAGGAGTGAGCAATGAGTTTTGCCTCAAAACCGAAGAATGTGAACAACCTCCCGTATGATGCCATAAACATGAGAACTGAATATAATGCGACAGAGAAAACTAAATTATTGTATAAAGCTCATATGTTTCGTATTCATGCTTGTTTAACTGCAAAACGTTAACTGTCCCATGTGTAATAATGAGTCAATAAATATAATTTGTTCGCTTCGGCTCTAGATTCGAATATAAATGAAAGTGATTTATTTCAAAGTGATCAACGACAGGAGCTCATCTTTTACTAAATAACACTTCATTTATTTCTTGTGGACAGTAAACCACTTGCAAAAGATAATGTAATCGAATCAAATAAAATAAAAAGATCTTATCCTTCCCGCAAATACGTTCGACACTAATGCTGTGTCATTGTCAAGCGAAGGTGATTGCATCTTTTAACATTGAAATTACATCTACAGATATCTACAAGAAAGACAATACCAAGAAACTACATGGTCCATCAAAAATGGAAGCTTTAACGAAAGTGTAGATATAAATTAAATTTGGCACATGCAATCAAAAAACATAATACGTGACCACAGACCTTACTGTTTACTCAATGATCTCCTTTATTCTTAATTATCTTCTAGGACATCTTCATAACACATGTCCTTTTCTTGTAGATGTTCATATATGTAATTTCATCGTAAATATATTTTAACATGTTGAAAGAAGTGTAATACGATCACTTTCGCTTGCCAAAGACACGACATTAGTGTAGAACGTGCTTGCGTAAAAGATTTAATTATATTAACTTTCATAAGTTGTTCACAATAAATAAATACACAAATAATAATGACACCTCATCTGACACCATGAATGTTACAAAATTGATCTTGTCGTGTCTCCTTGTCTGCACCATCGGCAATTGAGATTTCGTCGATGTGCCTTTGCAATACTTAAACATCATAGCAACGCAACGAAAATCAAGTTACTTCTAATCAAGCATCATTTTCACGGAAAGAGGCAAATATCTCGGTGGCCAGTGGTTCACGAATAATTCATGCATTGGAGACATTCTAAAATTTTGCTTTAGAGGACAAAGAAATGGCGTTGATTGTTCGACCGAATGCCAGTATTCTATTTGAAATTATGAATCTATGTGTGACACGAATAATTTCATGTGTAAGAGGTACGATGGGTTACAAGTTCAATGAAAAATGTAGCTATGATGCCACATAAAAAGATCAAGAAAAAATATCTAAAATAAGAAACGACAAGAAAACAGTGACAATTCCAGCAACAACTTTTCAGCTTCAACGCTCGTTTTTTATCAGATAATTAGACCAAGAGTAGTCAGAGTTTATTATTCGGAAATTGAACATCAATTACGCAAGCACAATTGCATTCAAAACATGCAAAACCGTTTCTCAGATAATGGAATTAAACTCTTGATCTTTCTAAGAGCAGAAAAGTGAAAAAGAGAGACACGCTGAAAAAGGATAAACACAAACATGGACTTTATATGAATGAATGAATGAATGAGAGAGAGAGAGAGAGAGACACGAGTGAAGAGAGAGAAACCGTTTCACGTGAACAGTTCTGACGTTCCGCTGTGACGCCAATTCTCGATGACGACATCACCATTACGAATGACTCACGGTGTCGTTGCCTTCTAATTATAGCTGATTCTAGCATATAAAATGCGCCGCAAACAAGGAATTCCAGCATTCAATCTACAATACAAGCGAACGAGAATGACGAAGCCTGAACTCAACAAACAAAGCAGCAGTAAAGCATCCTCTGCATCTGTTGCACATGCCTCGACATCAACACCGCCTCCAGCTGACATGATCAACCAGCCAATTGAGATTGTCTTCTGTTTCGACACGACTGGCTCTATGAGCAGTGTCATCGGAACAGTAAAGGACCGAGTAATTGAGTTGACGGAGCGATTGCTTGCCGATATCCCAGGCATTCGGATCGGAATCCTGGGACACGGAGATTACGGAGAAGAACCTTACCTTTTGCAACAACTGGACTTTACAACCGATGCAGCGGAGCTATGCCGATTTATACGCAACGTGAGAGGTACAGGTGGCGGCGGCGATGTCGAAGAGTGCTACGAGTTGGCTTTGCACGAGGTGCGCACCAGCTTCTCATGGAGCTCCGGCACTCGAAAGCGTCTCGTCATCATTGGAGACAATTTACCACACGAACTGAACCACTATCGGAACCTCCGAAACATAGATTGGCGTCAAGAGACACAGGCCTTGAAGGAGGAGCTGAACTTAAGCATTTACAGTGTACAAGCGCTTCCAAACGCAAGATTCGAGTTCTTCTGGAAGGCGTTGGCCGACATGACAGGTGGAAAATACCTCAAACTGAGCAATATGAGCAGCATCTTCGACTTCTTGATGGCCATCTGCTACCTGGAGCACGGAGTGGAGTTCTTTGATGCCTACGGAGAGGAGGTGCGTGGAAGGAGCGATCCTATTGCAAGCGATGTCAATGCCATGTTGTCGAGACTGGATAACCCATCCACTGAGTCAGTCCCCGACAGTACTGCTACAACACGAGGTGATGACGATGAGAAAGATGAAGAGATTCGAGAGAGAATACGGAGAATACTTCATCCTCCAATGAAGAGAAAACGTCTAACCGCTGGTGCCAAGAAGAGAACATCTCCATCTACAACTGCAAAACGGCTGACTGCAGCTGCCAAAGCACAGAAGTCAAACAAGACTGTCACTAAGCAACTGAGACCTAGGAGAGAGACTGAAGAAACCCCATGCCTGCCTCACCCCTTGCGTCTCACTGGTCGCTGGTCAGCATGGCAAGTCTTGGCTGCTAGACATGAACACACTCTCGGTCTCTCTCATGACCAAGTGCGTCGTTTTGGTCTCGGTTGGATACGCACTAAACTCCGAGTCAACAACCGACAGCCTCAACACAGAATCCTTGTGGAGTTGGGCGTACGACCCGACACCACTGACGTCGACACATCGCCCACTGTCATCTATTCCCGAATCCTTCGTCCAAACGCCGCCAACACACTCTCCACTCTCATGCAAGGCAACAAACAGCTCAAGTGGCACATCCATCGAGCCCTGTTGCGAGGAAGAAGAGTGGACATCCGATGGACAAGAGTGGACGGCGATGCAGACAACACAAGCAAGAGCACAACAAAATCCAACACCACCACTTCTATAAGACGACAACGACGCCTTCTTCTCAAATGCAACAGCTACGCGTGGAACAGCGGCAGAGTGGTGCGTGCTCAAGATGACAATAGCCTTCTATCAGAGCGATGTCCACGTCCTCGTTTGATGAGCCGCTTCATGCGAGACTTGAAGGAACAGAGCCAGATGGAGGTGGAATAAACGACTGACTGAGTGACGGAACTGCATTTTCTAAGGCGAAGAAGACTTGTGTGATTTGTACAGCATCGATGTTGTCGTTACGCACAAGCCGTCTGTGTACAGTGTTGTAATTAATGTAATTAACAGTGTACATTTGTAATAAAGCATTTTATGTGTTTTCTACAAAAACGGATTTTCTGTCCTACAGCATTTGATAGCAAGGATTATAGATTATTTTCCGTTAGATATACTACTCCTCCGTTTTATTGGAATGCAGGCAGGGTCGATGCAACGAAGGGAAGAATTCTGCCGTGAAAAGGAAGAAAGACGTACGTCCATTTTGAAGAATTTTCAGTAGAGACTAAAACGCGTTTAACCGTGCTAAACGGCACAAATTAGTTGTACTGACTTGAAAATGATTTCAGGTATTAAGAACCGGGTAATTTAACTTTATGCATTATCAAAAAGGTCACACGTTAATGCTCATGTGAGTTATATGGGTTTAAATGACTATCCGTCTCTTTGCCTGAAAAGGGTCCAGCGATTACTTTTACATCGATAAAGACGTATGTCCACATTATTCCGAATATTCGATAAAGAAGTGATTGTCCACCATATTCGAAATTTATCGTAGTTAGAATGGTTTTCATTTTATAGAAAGATACATATACTATAGTTCTATGTTATAGAATATGTTTAAGAATTCTCATTATAGAAATCAATATAGTGCGAACTTATTGTGATAATTTTATCAAATGGACGTAAGTCCATTTATTAGCTGATAATTTTCAGGCAAAGAGACGTAGCTACGGACTTGCGTCTCTCTGCCTCATTAAGGTTGGACATACGTCCGACTGCCTTGTTAATCATTATAAACTTTGGACTTACGTCTAGGAAAATCGACTTTCCCGTGGAGATACGACTTTTTCTGTAGCACCACAAGACGCAGAACAGTCGAATTAGTATAACCATGATAAAAACTCAAAATCGTCAAAAATGGACATACGTCTCTTTACTTTTTCACGGCAGAATTATAAGTGAAGTTATCCGTTTAGACAAGTAACCTGGCAATAGATAAATTTATCAAATCTCAACAGATGTAACCACCACGAGACATGTTTCGGCCTTTTGGGCCTCATCAGTCGTGGGTAGGTTTGAACCAGCGACGTTGGAGCTAGAGGACGTGCAAGCATACCCTCTAACCACAAGGCCACCGGACCATCTGTTGAGAGCGTGAATTAGCCAGGAAGGCACTGCTTTAGCGCAGGCACGTGGAGGGCGAACTGCTTTCTGCAATCACTTAATACCGCATCCGAGATTGAGGCGCTTCACGCAGGCGCTACTCATTACATGTTTAGACAAGTAACCTGGCAATAACCTGAAGTTATCCGGTTCGAAATGTGTATCCGGATTATTCGGTTAATAATCATTTAAGTGTGGAAAATTCGGTTTTATATACATGGATTACTTCATTACTCGTCATAATTCATTTGAATTGCAATAGCCAATTATGCATGAATTACAATTTCTTAGCTGAAATTAATGTTAAATTAGAGATTAATTAGAATTGCTCTTCAGTTCCGATCGAAGCCGACGCCCTAGATAGGTGTACCTGGAGGCATTCTATGAAGAATTTTCGTCCAACCCAACGGAGGTGAAGAAAAGGACGCTAAAGGCATAAAGTAAAGTAAGTACAAGCTTTGGATTTCAATAAGGACAGTCATAGAATCAAGTAAGAACTTAACAATTCGTGAAGGACATAGCGCAGAAGTTATCAGCAAAGTGAAATCATGACAGACAAAGAGACCTTCAATCATGACATTGTGATATCTTGGACAAATGCTGTGCATTCTGGAGTGACATAAGGATTTCATGTAAGACACTGTAAGATACAGTGACCCCATTGTACCCTACAAAAATATCCTACCATATTGTCTATAGAGTGCCTCAGAGTTAGAACTGTGCCTACTTTTGCCCGGCCCAAACTCGCTAGCACTGAAATTCAGGTCCGTTATAATAAAATCATCAAATAGATGTGGTGTATTAATGATAGCTGTATAAATAGTCAAGCTATGTGATGATTATGTAACCTGTCATAAAAGGCCACTGTGGTATATTGAATGAATTACTTATCTAAACGTAAGTAAATTACCTAGAACAGTCACGTATAGTGAAATGAGCATCATATAATAAATGCAGTATATAAATTTGTTTAACATTTCTCGTTTGATAAAATATGAATATCGTTAACATTTGCGCAACCAGGATATTCGGAAGAGGGCATCGGTCTCATGACCTTATGTAATTTACATAATCATATCACTAATTAAAACGTCACACGCTAGCCAATGCTGCAAGCTATGACTAGGTACAATTTCCGACAACGAAATAGAAGACAATGCAAACTGCTCGGAGCGAATTTTCGGAAATTCCCGAGTGGCCGAAATTTCCGGAAATTACTTTTATAATAATTAAACCGTTACTGAGATAGTATTCATTCATAGGCTACTGACAGTCTGTATAATCTGAGTATTTGGATACGCGGGAACAGTCCTGTTAATGTGCAACAAGAGGAAGAAATATCCCTTACATTTCTTCAAATCTTGTACATGATAGTCTTCATAAAGTTTATCTTCACGTGACTGAGTTTTAAAATAATTGGAATCCCTGATATTAAAAGCGAATCTGAATACTTAAAGAACTTATCATCTACGAAAAAATGATTAATTCCCATAAATGTATAATTTAGATAAAACTGTAATCCGACATATTAGGATAGAGACATTAGGGATTACACTTCAGCGAATGATACATCCCATACAGTAGTACAGTAGAAATAATTAGTAGTAGGGTACAGTTGATAAAATTAATATATACAGTATTGATAGGAAATAAATAATATAATTATCTAGAAAGTTAGAAATTAAAATACAATTAGGTAGAGAGAGAATTAAATAGCGTCAAAGGCTAAAGTTCAGAACGGTCAAAGCCTAATCCACCCGGATTAAATGGAAGGAGCAAAGACGGAATCAGTGAACAAATAACTGACGTGGTAGTATCATGGAAATGACATGGGGACTCCATGGAAAAGGCAAGACAACACGTCGAAACAAACGCTGCCGGGCAACATGGACTATATAACGGGCAAGCCCAGGTGAAGATAAAAAAACAACAAGCGAGATAACATATCTGCACTGCCGACCGCGTGTTCGTGAAAGACATCGAGGATCACCCTCAAAGGTGACGGACGATCGATTGAGTTGCCGTGTTCCGCCTCTCGGAGCTCCTCTGTAACTCATGTGCTGTATTGGAACTCTGCTGATAACCTCCTAACTGTTCTCAACCGCTAACTGATCCTTCTTGATTGAATTTTGAATTTGTTAGTGTGAAGATTGTGATTTAATAGAAGAGTCAATGTTTCAAGGTCTTACCTTGATACTGCGAGTATCTTTCAGTAGTGCGCCGTTACACTAATTGTAAGTTAATTATTAAGTTAGGTCAGGACTGCAGCGCGCTCCCACCTAAATCTTAATGATTACAGTGGATAATCTAAGTGGATAATCTACAGTGGCTAAATCTTAATGATTACAAAACGATCGAATTTGTACTACAGCAATCGTGCACTAATGCTGAAGAAAAGGAAAATGTTAAAGCTACCTCCTTGAATTTATCAAAAACATTGTCCTGTTGTGATACCTTTAACAACACCAACATAGATTCTTTGGGATAACAAGATAGGTTGTCTAAGAGTAGCTCTCATCAGTCTATGAAGATGGCTAGTCTCATGCTTGATTCTCAGGAGTCTCAGGAGTTCAGTCTGCTCCTATTCCAACTTCAACGGAAAGTACCTTCGTTTCGACTATGCAATGCTTGATGATTTGAGACAAAATGTTATTTGGAGTGTACTTCCCCTTTAAGTTTTGAAAATTTCTCAAAAAAGAAATTCAAGGATATCAACATGCCATTACATCCATTGCCATTACTTGATGAAGTAATGGCACTCCAACGACCAACTCTGAAATTCATTCCTTACAATGCAAGGCAGAAATTTGGTAAAGTTCTTTCTGATTCATTAAAGGAGGTATCACAGCAACACTATTGAAGCGTGGACTGACCTCTTAATGCTACCGAAATGTGTTCTCCCATCGAAAAAACGTGCGGGAAAGAAAAACGAACATCATGACTCTATAAATGATCTACAATGGAATAACAGTCAAGCTTTTAAATTGTGGATGGCAGTGAAAAAAATTGATAACATCTTCGTAAAAAAAATTGTAAAAATTGTATATGGTCCTTGACAAAGGAAATATGAAATATCGGACATCAAAACTCGCTTTATTCTTAGAAACCAGAGACAATTATTTCCCAATTCGAGAGTTAGCTACCAAGCCAGAGTTGCCAGAAGCGATGATTTGTAATTTAAGTTCTACAAGGTCTAAGATACATACATAGATTCATGATATCAGACAACACACATCAGATAATAGCAGTCATGCAGTCATAGAGTTCAGCCCATCCAAAGCACATCAACAATATCACATAATTAACCAAGTAAATATTTCACACTATGAAACGGACAAATAGTTGACGCGAGCAAGGCCTGAAAGCTTTTGCAGTAGCACACGAGATAGGAAAATAACATGCTAGGCGGGCTGCTTCTGAAAATCAGTGTTGTCAGAGTTATTGTTGGAATTAACAGGATTATGACGCCTTGAAGAGGACGGAGTAAGCGCTCGCGAAGTAATAGGAGGTGCAGAATTTGTGTCATTGTATAAGTCAGGTTCACAGTCTGTTAGAGGATCGGGATACGGTCCGCCGCTGTCCCAGAGAATCTGGGGGCCCAGCAGCACTTCATTAGGTTGCGGCAATGCATCCTATCCTCGGTTCAGTATCTGAACCTAATCCTGTTGCTCAGGTTTGGTGTCTGCTTTTGAGCTTGTCTCGGAGATGCTGATGTTTTGTTGAAAGCCGCCGAAGGGTTCGACTCCAGGATTGGGCAGCAGGCTTGCCTCTCAGCCTAGAGTCACAGATCAGGACCGATAAGGCCTACTATCTCAGGATCCACCTTTTCTAGGACGAGTACCTCTAGAGTCTCGATAAGTAATGTGCAATCGCCACGTCCAAGCGCCTGTGCATTGTTAGCTGTGTACAATCGAAGCTCCTGCGGCGCAGAAGTCAAGCACAAGGCTTTTGCGGTCTTGATCTTCTAATAGTCACCGATAAGAGTACAGGAAGGTTTCCCCGCCAACACTGTCTTGAAGCGTCTGTTCCGCTACCAGTCATAGAGCTTCGTCCCACGAGGGCGCTGACAGGGCCGATACCATGGCTCTTTGCTCGTGCTTATGGGGGGGGGGGGGTGGGGACGATCGGGCTGAGGTGGTATATTTGTTTATTGTTTTTTCCGCTCTTCCCACTAATTTTTGGTACTGATTATTGATGAATTGCCACACCGGATGGTATCTGCTCCGTCATCTAGTGCGATCCACCTTGGATTCGAGTCGCCTAAGCACTCAATTCTCAGAGTCGTTCAATTCTCTGTCTCCGTTCCTTGTGGCGTAAATAATTAAAGAAACTGCATGAAGCTTCGATATTCCGGGGCCACGTCGCAGCGTTCTTTCCCCCTTTTTCCTTCTCAAATTCAGTTACAAGGAAATGTTTGACAATTTGAGAAAAAACGGTAACATGATGCATTGACAGGAGCTTTACCGAAAAAATAATGTGCAAAAAGCACGGACTAAAAACGACAGGCACACATATATGTATTTTCAAGATAGTAAGGAATTTCGTCCTAGTCGCAACGAAGTCACGATCGATAAGTCTTCAAAAATACACACGGTGGAAGCTAAGGTGAGAGATTTACAGCACCATTGTTGATGATGGAGAAAAATAAGTATAAATTATTGAGCATGAGCCAACATTCCGAACACAAAGCTTATGACCACCAACGGGAGGTTTTCTCATTTTGGCAAATGGGAAAAAATTTGAAAAATAATTCTAGCTCCCTCTTTCTTTTATGGAGTCGTAAGTTTTGAAGAAACGATTTTTTTACACCGGACACTTCGGGTTCAACCCATTATCGACACTTTTAAGAGCCAAAAAGAGATACACGCACAGCTGATTACATATAAATTATTAAAGTGATAATTATAGAGACATTTACTTGCGACCAATCAAGAAGCTTGTCGTTTATGACGAGCTGTACTATTACTTTCAAACGAGATTGAATCAATCTAGCTTCACACAATGCGGCATCAACAGAACTTCCAACACACGTAAGAATCTTCACCTAACAAGTGGTCCATCAATACTACAGTCACAATCGCTCCGAATATGCGCACTCAACGCACTAGGAATCATCACGATTTTTAATACTGCAATTGTTGCTCTAGTATCTAGTCCTTGAAAATCCGATATGGTTTTTTTACAGATATAATGCTTTTACATTACTTTACAAAATTCACACACGATATTCTTAACATTACAATTAAAGCTATGTGTTAAGCAATCTCCCTGAGACCTATAGCATCTAACGGAATAATACACCTACTAAATAAATAGATGGGATTTAAGTCAAATTTTATATGAACTAGTAAAGCTCGAACCGGCTCATTTCAACAGCACTTTTTATTTGAACACAATCCTACGTAACATTTCTTGTGATGATAATTTTGCTTTCATCTCGTTGGATGTAGTCAGCATGTTCCCGATTGATAATGCTCTTGAAGTTATTGATAACCTCGTCCAAAGATATTGGAAAGATATCAATATCATGGGTATGACTGTTAAGGAATTTATCCATTGTGCTTGGCTTTTCAGCACGATTTTATCATCTTCTAAAAAATATCTCTCTATCTCCGAAATTTTCACAATATCTCCGCGGAGGTGCTATATCTCCGAAGTGGCAAAACTGCCATTGATATACATTTCCACGGCAAGCCTGGTGTAGATGGGCGTTTCATTACAGAGTGGGCTTCTATTTGTTATGGTATCATTCGGGTGGGCTTTTCTCAGAGTCGGCTTCAATTAGTTAGAATGCGTCATTTTATGTGCACTTTCAACAGCGGTTCTCAGTTGCTAGCCATAAAAGATTGCATAGAACCAGTTTGCCTGGAAAAAGTAGTATCAGATGTTTCCCTGCATATTTTCCTGACATAACGAGCTCTATTTGCTTTGCCGCTTTAGAGGGACAGTGATTGCCTGAAAGTAGGTATACTAGGGAACATGCGTTGTGGTGGGCATTGCTGCAGACTACAAGGGTCACCAGGGATTTCTATTTGGCCTTTCCACATCTATGAACTACAAGTTAACTGTTGGATCTGAAATTCAACTTCTAACGTGCTGATGACAGAGAAACAAACGTAAATGCAAGTGAAATACTTATTCTAAACGTGAAAACCAAGCAAAGAGCCTTTGGCGCCCTAGGGACCGATTGGTCATAAATGTATGCTCTACATGCACATATTCGTACGATGATATTAAATTTATGTAATCGAGTTGATTATTGACCCTATGAAGAATGGCATCGTTTTGCCAGCAAACTTTCTAATTAGACCTGTTTTTGAACATAATAATAATAATACATTCATTGACATTGGATTTTACGGATTTGAATTCAAATCTCTTGAATCTAAGTTTTTGATGGTTGAGAGCATTTTTAACCGATTACAAAAAACGATTCCCATGATAATAGGGTGTGATTCTTAACTTTCTGTCAATTTCTGATTTATCTCAATCCTATTATTGTAAATTGTCATGTAGTCATGAGTCCCTGGATTTTTGAATCATTGTAGTTTATCCATCTAGGATGTATATATACTATTAGTCGTTCAAAAATTTCTTTTTTCCAAGGAGGATTCCCATTAAAGTACGGAGAGAAAAGCAGTCTTTGTCTTAGTAAAAAAGCATTTTATTACAAACGTACATAATCAGCAATCACATTAATTACAACACTGTACACAGACGGCTTGTGCGTAATGATAACATCGATGCTGGACAAATCACACAAGTCTTCTTCGCCTAAGAAAATGCAGTTCTGTCAGTCAGTCAGTCGTTTATTCCACCTCCATCTGGCTCTGTTCCTTCAAGTCTCGCATGAAGCGGCTCATCAAACGAGGACGTGGACATCGCTCTGATAGAAGGCCATTGCCATCTTGAGCACGCACCACTCTGCCGCTGTTCCACGCGTAGCTGTTGCATTTGAGAAGAAGGCGTCGTTGTCGTCTTATAGAAGTGGTGGTGTTGGATTTTGTTGTGCTCTTGCTTGTGTTGTCTGCATCGCCGTCCACTCTTGTCCATCGGATGTCCACTCTTCTTCCTCGCAACAGGGCTCGATGGATGTGCCACTTCAGCTGTTTGTTACCTTGCATGAGAGTGGAGAGTGTGTTGGCGGCGTTTGGACGAAGGATTCGGGAATAGAGGACAGTGGGTGATGTGGCGACGTCAGTGGTGTCGGGTCGTACGCCCAACTCCACAAGGATTCTGTGTTGAGGCTGTCGGTTGTTGACTCGGAGTTTAGTGCGTATCCAACCGAGACCAAAACGACGCACTTGGTCATGAGAGAGACCGAGAGTGTGCTCATGTCTAGCAGCCAAGACTTGCCATGCTGACCAGCGACCAGTGAGACGCAAGGGGTGAGGCAGGCATGGGGTTTCTTCAGTCTCTCTCTTAGGTCTCAGTTGCTTGGAGACAGTCTTGTTTGACTTCTGTGCTTTGGCAGCTGCAGTCAGCCGTTTTGCAGTTGCAGATGGAGATGTTCTCTTCTTGGCACCAGCGGTTAGACGTTTTCTCTTCATTGGAGGATGAAGTATTCTCCGTATTCTCTCTCGAATCTCTTCATCTTTCTCATCGTCATCACCTCGTGTTGTAGCAGTACTGTCGGGGACTGACTCAGTGGATGGGTTATCCAGTCTCGACAACATGGCATTGACATCGCTTGCAATAGGATCGCTCCTTCCACGCACCTCCTCTCCGTAGGCATCAAAGAACTCCACTCCGTGCTCCAGGTAGCAGATGGCCATCAAGAAGTCGAAGATGCTGCTCATATTGCTCAGTTGGAGGTATTTTCCACCTGTCATGTCGGCCAACGCCTTCCAGAAGCAGTCTTTTCCTGAAACATCGCGCGCTTGCACACTGTAAATCCTTACACTCAACTCCTCCTTCAAGGCTTGTGTCTCTTGACGCCAATCTAACTTGCGTAGGTTTCTGCTGCTGGTGATGTCGTGTGGTAAATTGTCTCCAATGATGACGAGACGCTTTCGAGTGCCGGGACGCCATGAGAAGCTGGTGCGCACCTCGTGTAAAGCCAACTCATAGCACTCTCTGCTATCACCACCACCACTTGTGCCTCTCACGCTGCGTACAAAATGGCATAGCTCCGGTGCATCGGTTGTAAAGTCCAGTTGTTGCAGAAGGTAAGGTTCTCCGTAATCTCCGTGTGCCAGGATTCCGATCCGAATACCTGGGATATCGGCAAGCAATCGCTCCGTCAGCTCAATTACTCGGTCCTTCACCGTAGTGATGACACTCCTCATAGATCTGGTCGTGTCGAAGCAGAAGACAATCTCAATTGGCTGGTTGATCATGTCAGCTGGAGGCGGTGTTGATGTCGAGGGATCTGCAACAGATGCAGCGGATGCTTTACTGCTGCTTCGTTTGTTGAGTTCAGGCTTCGTCATTCTTGATCGCTTGTATTGTAGATTGAATGCTGGAATTCCCGTCTGCGGCGCAATTTATACGCTAGAATCAGTTATATTTGGAAGGCAACGACACTCTGAGTCATTCGTCATGGCAACATCGTCATTGAGAATTGGCGTCACAGCGGAACGTCACAGAGCTAGCAATTCAAGTGAAACAGTTTCTCTCTCTTCTCGTCTCTTCACCTGTCTGTCTCGTTCTGCATTGGGCCATCGACGCATCATTGCAGGCAAGATCACAGACAGTCAGGTAATGTATCAAGAGCGTGCTGATTTAAGCTAAATAGAAGGCACAGCAAGGAATGAAGGAGATGCTGCGTTAAGAGTTGAATATTAACTGTCCAGATAATTTAAAGGAGGCAATAAATAATACAGAATGTGGTTATTACTGTCTTGCTCAATGATCTAGAGACTTCGTGTCTTCGAATGATTGAAGATGGCCTAATACATCCCGATTACAGACTTCCAATAAATATAGTCCAATGTTTAAGATAAATGGTTCAATAAATGCCGAGCAACATCATTCCATTAGGTCAATGGCCTGATGAGCCTAAACAGCAACTTTTTGAAGTTCGCGTCGGTAATTCGAGGTCGTAATGTCCTCAAAATAAAGATATGACGCCATGCAGTTCGAATGACATGGTCGAGGAGTAGTCCAAGTATAAATTATTCATACTTGTCATCGAAATAGACACTAGTGATACACATATCCTGCATATTTCGAGCATCTTTGGTAGACAGCCAAGTAGTGAGTTGGAATGTTTTCGAATACCAGACTTACATTTCTTGCATTGATATCGAAGTTCATCGATATAGACCTTTCCAAGCCCTCATGGTTACAGAAAATATGGTCGTTATTCGCATTCTTGCATTTGGGGGAAGTGGAGTCTTCTGAAGACCTTTCAAAATGACAATTGAGTGAATTGACAGGGGATACCTGCATAAATTCACTGAAAGTCATACCAACGCGAACACAATAAATGTTGTGAAATATGCTGTCTCTTACCTTCTATTGCATGTTCATTCTGATTATTGCATGTTTAAAATTGGGGACTTATGTAGAACGGACTCTATTATTCCAGACATGGGTTAAACGCTATAAATAAGATGATGACAGAGAACAATGCAACAAGCACTTATGCTCAAAAGAAACCGAAAGCGATCAATATGTCATGATGTATGTTTTATGTAAACGCTTGCATGATGCTTCTCCTATTTGCACAACTGAATACCAACGCGATATCAATTCATTTTTCTGATAACTTAAGCTTTATCAATCGCATCCGAAATTTTCAATCCAAATTGACTCAAAATTTTCTTTCAATTTAAATGAAGATTAGCGAATGCACGCCGTTCTCTTCTTACAATAAATAGAAAGCAAAACTTTACAGCAAAAGTCCATCAAACAATTATTCGATGACAGAAATGTAATTTTTGACATTATCCGATGACTTTCTCAATGATATTGTGTGTCAAATCAGTCAGTACATGAAAATCTACTTAGAATCAATTATTTCATTCAACAGCCTACTGTGAGAGTGAGACTGAAGGTTCAGTGTCATTCTCCAGGATAACACTCCGCTATAGCTAAGGATCATTACTGACATAGATACACCTCTGGCATTGAAATCATCAATGATTAAAAAGAAATCTCGACTGACGTCACCACAGCAAATGACTCACTGTGTCGTCGCCTTCTAATTATAACTGATTCTAGCGTATAAATTGCGCCGCAGACGGGAATTCCAGCATTCAATCTACAATACAAGCGAACGAGAATGACGAAGCCTGAACTCAACAAACGAAGCAGCAGTAAAGTATCCGCTGCATCTGTTGCAGATCCCTCGACATCAACACCGCCTCCAGCTGACATGATCAACCAGCCAATTGAGATTGTCTTCTGCTTCGACACGACTGGCTCTATGAGCAGTGTCATCAGCACAGTAAAGGACCGAGTAATTGAGTTGACGGAGCGATTGCTTGCCGATATCCCAGGTATTCGGATCGGAATCCTGGGACACGGAGATTACGGAGAAGAACCTTACCTTCTGCAACATCTGGATCTCACATCTGATGCACCGGAGCTATGCCATTTTGTACGCAGCGTGAGAGGCACAAGTGGTGGTGGTGATAGCAGAGAGTGCTATGAGTTGGCTTTGCACGAGGTTGCGCACCAGCTTCTCATGGAGTCACGGAACTCGAAAGCGTCTCGTCATCATTGGAGATGACTTGCCACATGACATCATCACCAGCTGCAGAAACCTCCGCAAGTTAGATTGGCGTCAAGAGACACAAGCCTTGAAGGAAGAGTTGAATGTAAGCATTTACAGTGTACAAGCGCTTCCAAACGCAAGATTCGAGTTCTTTTGGAAGGCTTTGGCTGAAATGACAGGTGGAAAATACCTCCAACTGGACAACATGAGAAGCATCTTCGACTTCTTGATGGCCATCTGTTATCTGGAGCACGGAGTGGAGTTCTTTGATGCCTACAGAGAGGAGGTGCGTGGAAGGAGCGATCCTATTGCAAGCGATGTCAATGCCATGTTGTCGAGACTGGATAACCCATCCACTGAGTCAGTCCCCGACAGTACTGCTACAACACGAGGTGATGACGATGAGAAAGATGAAGAGATTCGAGAGAGAATACGGAGAATACTTCATCCTCCAATGAAGAGAAAACGTACAACCGCTGGTGCCAAGAAGAGAGCGTCTCCATCTGCAACTGCAAAACGGCTGACTGCAGCTGCCAAAGCACAGAAGTCAAACAAGACTGTCGCCAAGCAACTGAGACCTAAGAGAGAGACTGAAGAAAACCCATGCCTGCCTCACCCCTTGCGTCTCACTGGTCGCTGGTCAGCATGGCAAGTCTTGGCTGCTAGACATGAACACACTCTCGGTCTCTCTCATGACCAAGTGCGTCGTTTTGGTATCGGTTGGATACGCACTAAACTCCGAGTCAACACCCGACAGCCTCAACACAGAATCCTTGTGGAGTTGGGCGTACGACCCGACACCACTGACGTCGCCACATCGCCCACTGTCCTCTATTACCGAATCCTTCGTCCAAACGCCGCCAACACACTCTCCACTCTCATGCAAGGCAACAAACAACTCAAGTGGCACATCAATCGAGCCCTGTTGCGAGGAAGGAGAGTGGACATCCGATGGACAAGAGTGGACGGCGATGCAGACAACACAGGAAAGAGCACAACAAAATCCAGCACCACCACTTCCATCAGACGACAACGACGCCTTCTTCTCAAATGCAACAGCTACGCGTGGAACAGCGGCAGAGTGGTGCGTGCTCAAGATGGCAATGGCCTTCTATCAGAGCGATGTCCACGTCCGCGTTTGATGAGTCGCTTCATGCGAGAATTGAAGGAACAGAGCCAGATGGAGGTGGAATAAACGACTGACTGACTGACAGAACTGCATTTTCTTAGGCGAAGAAGACTTGTGTGATGTGTACATCATCGATGTTGTCGTTACGCACAAGCCGTCTGTGTACAGTGTTGTAATTAATGTGATTAGTAATTGTGTACATTTGTAATAGAGTCTTTTCTACAATAACTAGTCTTCTATTTTACTTGAATACGATGCTGCATCCGGGTTATTAGTTTGTCTTTAGAAGTGTGAAAAATTCGGTTAAATAAATTTCATTAACATTCGGCATGAACTTCATTATTCATTTAAATAATGCAAAGTCCATGTATCCACTGTTTTAGATGAAATTAGCGAAAAAATTAGAATTAATTAGATAACTTCACCAATTGATTATTCTTGAGTTATGAATTTTGATGATGGATTCACTAGTTGTTCGTAGCTAAATATAATTTGTCAATCGTAATTGGCTATAGCCGATGATGCGAGAATGCATAATATTATCAAAAACTGATTAAACTATGTAGCACCAGACCAGTCACACATGAATATCCATAGATAAATAACAAGGAATCATACAAAAAATTCTTTGCTGATTGTCGATGATTGCAGAACCACTGAGAAAAGCACGAGTTAATCGAGGGAATTTCCTTTCCCGTTGACACCTTTTCAGATGATCACTATATACACACGGCCTAACGTGATGTTTTAATCACGCAAGATAAATAGTAGCAAAATAAATATAAAACTATACAAGATATATGAATGAATCATGCAAGTACAATATAGGGGTCGACAAAAATTGCGCATTCATCAAATATTATTACAATTATCAAGACAAATAGATCAATATCTAAATAACTTTTGATGTCATCTCCATCTATTGAGTGATTATATAACATTTTACATACAACAGTTTACTCTCTCCTACCCACTTTGTTTAGTTTCACCTGATGATGGCAAGGAATTGGTGAAACAAGTAGTGCTCACGTCAAAACTGCGTTTTTGATTCTGATTCATTAATTGTTTGAAGTAGAGTAATTTATCTTTTTTATTGAGTGGATGTTAATTTTGTTTTATGGCTGCTTCTATGATGATAGTGAACACCGTGCTTCATGGCATTGAATATTAAGTTAGGGCTTCTTAATGCATCAGCAGATTCCTCTTCGAGCTTCATCGCCTGAACATGGAACTAGTACTCGTAGTATGTATGGCGTGCATTTTCTCATCAGAACGCCACCTACAACAAAAATAGCTGCTATGCGACAAAGACTGACCATACTTTTTGTCAACGTTTTGGGCGGGAAAACATTGTCAACGTTAGAAGAAATCAAGATCTCATCAAAGAATTCAATGATGGGTGTGAGATGATGATACAAAAGAACGGTTGCTTAAGACCCTGTTCAAGTTGTTGCTATACAAATGATATTATATAACAAATCAGAGAATTAAGTGAGGATTCCAGTCGATTATCTTGTGACTGACATATACTTTCTGAATGCAGTACCTTCTTTATTCAGGCATTCATAGGTACATGTATTTTATCAACAGATCATTCCTTCATTGCCAGTTTGAAGTAAATGTCAGTTAAGCAAAATGAGTTGTGCAAGTACTACTTGCCCTCGACGGTCAAATAGTTAATGAAGGGCAGGTAGAGTTTAGAAAATATGATAAAACTATACAATGCGATGATGATAACCACAGACAACCTTCTTACTCTTCATGAACAAATTCAATACACAATCAAAGACTATATCTACTTCTATTTTCCTGCGAGACTGCAATCCACTTCAACTGCTTTTGTCTATTATATGTCATAATGATGGATCAAATAGGAAAATCAACTACATGTTCTAATTCATCATTTTAATATATACCGCTTGACAAAAAATCTTAACTCTTAGAAATTGCAAGAGCCATCATTTTCATTTATGAAGTAACATCAAAACTGTAACTTTAAATGATGAAAATATATTTCGCATATATTCATTTAACCTGCATGACAGCCCCTAGCATTAAAGCAAGTTCAAAATCTACTAATTCTCTCAAGTTCATTGAGTCCATCCGATCTCTCTTGCTCAATGCATTCCCATTGCTTTTCAACCAATCTTTCAGAAAGTGATTGGTAAGAGAATGTGGATACGAGTCCTTCAGCCTTTTACCTAACTCATCCCACGAAGCTCGATCGGTGAAAAATCAGGAGAGCGTGAAGGCTATGGGAGTCATGCCTACTCAGCCACTCAGCTGTTATCACCTGGCTGGTTTGTTCTGTGCGGCCGCGCATTGTCATTGGATGATGATGAGATGGTGCCTCAATATTGTTGGAGTAACAAAAGAGTTACAACCTCTGAGGGATGACATTTACAATCCAAGGTGCTTTGGTGGCAAAGGCAGCCTTTCGTTCACCCCGCTACATACGCTGCCATATCATAACGCTGCCACCGCCGAATCGATCATAATCTAAAATTCAACAGGCTGCATATCTCTCGCAACAGACAGTCTACGAGCGCAAACTCTCCCAATGTGGAAATCGAGGGTGAACCGAGATTACTCCGTCCACATCACGCGATGTCGCTTATCAGTTCCCCTTTTAGAATGTCGCTTGAACTACTCTAATCTTTTTCATTTGTGTTCGAGACCTGCAACAAACAACATGTTCATTCATAAGGGAAAGTGGTCTCATAAATTCATCAAAGTTCAATATGTTATTGACAAGCATGCGTAAGTAGATATGCATTTCTAGTGTAACATTTGATACCAACAGCAGATTTCAAGACTATTGCTAGACGCGAAACTTTCTAAAACCGATTTTTCTTCGTTGTAATGATCAGCTTTGAATTGAGACTTTTTGGTGACTCTTTGTTTCCTTGGTCTTCCAAAACTTCTCTGTCGTACAACTTTTTCTTTTTCACGCCAACGTACCAACCAACTGCTATGAGCTAGCCTACATGCGATACATTTTTATTCTTTACCAGCAGTATAATACGCATACATCCACAACGAATCATTCCAATGGCCATACATTTCACGAAAAATTTGAATTATACGATGTTTTTACTTATCTTCATCTGATTATGCAAGATAAGGCAGATAGAAATTTGTTTGAGAGTAAGATTGACCTAGAATTTTTAGTAGCTGCCATTGATAGCAGCAATGATCATAGTTGGGCACAATCCGTTAACTTCCGTTAATCCGTTAATTAACGGAAGTTAACTTTTTTTAACTTTTTAACTTTCTAAAAAAAGTTAACGATTAGTTTAACTTCCGTTACTCTCATGGGAGTCCGTTAATCCGTTGACTTTTTTTAAAGAATATGCGGCTGTGAGCTCAGCTCATGATGTCAGAAGGCTTGATGTCATGACTTTTGAAGGCTGAGTTAACTTGCTTCACCTTCGTTCATGGTGCACTCTGACAACAACGCGCGGCGTCATACAGAATTCGCATCGGTTTTTGCGTGAAGCTATTCTCTTCACACAATGAGGCAGACAGTGTCAGGAGCGCAGTCATACAAGGTCACAAGAATCGATTCTGTTCCACAATGCGGTCTCATTTCGTCTACGTGCATGCTCCGAAGTGCCGAACAAATTTCCTTAGTGTAGGAAGAATATGTCAGCTTTGTGTGCAAGTGTTCTTTACACAACGACTCGAATGAAAGAGATTGATGGATAAAGGCTTAGTGGAATAATTCATCAGAACAAACGACTTTACATTTTGTAAGACACATTGGCATGAGAACTGCTGTGAGATGGTTTTAGTCTTTTTTGAGAAAAGCTGCATGGATAGCAAAGATGTAGGCTTATAAGTTTTCACAAGAGGTGTATAGGTTCCTAGCCGAAGAAAAATAAAGAAACTAAGAATAGCAGGAAATTTATCTGTGAAGACACGGTGTTAACTAAAATTCGATTTTAAAGATAACATAAAATTTAACGAATTAACGGTTTAACTTTAACTTCCGTTACTTTACTCCCAAATTAACGGATTATTGTTTACGGAACTGACTTTCTTTTTAGCGATGCCCAACACTAACAATGATAAATGTTAAGTTTTTTATCAGGCAGTGTACAAATATTTTGTAAATTCATGGCCCAGACCTATGCCGTCATTTCAACAAATAATGCTCTGTGTAAAAAGCACAAAACAACTGAAGGACGAGGTGTTACAAGTGCCATTTCTAACTTTTCAGTAGAGCAAACAAATTGTTTAAGATGACATTAAGTGATAGAAAAATTCAATGCATATCTCAAAGGGCAATCCTTTTAGTTCGTGACATTAGGGTTCGTATAGTCATTCCAAAAACTCAAATTATCGCTTTCGCATAACATGTTGTGCACACCACTTCGTCATGTTAGGAACGAATTGTAGCATAACGAATATCAAATGCTCCGTGGAAACCGGTCGAAAATGGTCAGCGCAGAAGAATTCGGAAATCGTCGAATCACAATTAAGGCAAGAGGAAATTATTGGTATGGTTCAGATGGGTAGACGCGGGTTGGGTTGGCAGAGAGAGAAGTGGTGGTCGAAGGCAAGGACAGGGACAGAATAGAGTTGATAACAGCGGAAGTAAGGCGTGCAGAGGAGGAAGCGTGGAAGCAGCCAATCAGAGCAGGGTGCATGGATGTGTTGGAGTGAGGTCACTGAAAAACAAGTGTCGTGGAAGAACCTACTGTGACAGTCCCGTGGAGAGACGAAGTTCCTGATTCGGTCGACGTATGATCTGTTACCGACGCCAGTGAACTTGAAAAGATGGAAAATCAAGGAGTGTGATAGATGCGAGTTCCGAGGAAGGTGTCGAAACTCGCGGGCGGTCCTCGGCTGACGACGTTGTTAGGATGCATTCTGTAGAATGTTCTAATGCTTGCAGCAGTTGTGCGGTCGTGCCAACAAAAATATAAAAATTGTTATGTGTAGAATGTTACTTGCGAATTAGAATGCTGCACCTGTTATTTGAGTCAAATTGGTAAAACTTCTAGGGAATCATAATCATATATAGAACATGAGCGGAGCAGAACAAGAGTACAAGCATGGCTCGACTGTAATTATAGTGTTGCGGAGTGACTGCAATTACTTGCTTTGAGTTGTATATATTCCAGATACACGGGCCTCATCATTTCTAATATGCAATTTTCATTTGCGGAGGAAATGTGGGCATGACGTGCTTTGACGGGGAAATTTTTTTTAGAAAAATGAGGATCAGTAAATTAAAATTTACGAGTATTCTTATTGATACAGGGCCATTCTTCCGCACAAAATGAAGTGATAAATACAAATAAATAATCAAACCTGAACGTGTTCAAATGCATCATAAATTTTCACACTGAGGCCTGAGCATACACAATGATATCTTGATCTTCAGTGAGTACGAGTATTCATGTGGTTCTTCACAACTTAATAGTTGAGCTGTTTATAGAGATGTTTGCAAGCGGATATAGTCAAAGGGATAATATCTAAATGCTTTTTTTAGTGATACTTATCGCTTTATTTCTAATTGCAAGTGAAAATAATGATTTTGAATTGAATATGCACTTAATGATGTTGAACCGGCTGAATTAGTGAACACAATCTGGAGATGGCTCACGACATCAGATAAAATGCAAAGAATTGATAATTTACGCTTCCAACACATTTCAATTTATGTGCGTTAGATTTCTATGAATTGAATCTCTAGGGTTCATCCGGTTTAAAGCGAAACGTTGCAGGATAGCGACATTCCTTTTCATAGAAATCAAATTAATGATAAGAGCTAACACAGAGATAACTAATTTTCTTAAAAAATAATTCCTTCGAAAAAGTTTGTTGTGAGAGTACAATTTCTATCCCATTGTAACTCTAAGGCAAGAACGTCGACGACTGGTGTTCAAAAGACCATACTCTGATGAGCCGATCAGGCAATGAAGATAAAAGCTCATTTTTTTTGTCCTGGTTCAAAGAGAAAACTTAGAAAATAAAGATGTAGCGACAGTGATGGCTGTCGATTTAGTCTTACAGCATCAGATATGAGAAAATCCGTATCCTAGGCCCATTTACGAAGAAAAGTATGTTTACGATGTTCTATGTGACGCATAGAAATTGACAACAATAAAACCTCTAGAATGGAAATTAAGCTTCATGCAATGCACAGTAACGGCACATAAATCGCACGAATTTTCACTTAGATGCACCTGCCAACGTCTGTATCATTGGGTTAGAATCAGTAACATGAGTAAATCGAAGCTTTTAATTGGTTCTTCATGCCCCAACTTAGTTCCCTCAGATGTGCCGCGACCTTGAGTCACACATGTGACGTGACATGTCTCTGTTAGATTTCTATGTTCGCATTTACTATTACCTGTATTGCGCAGCCAATCTATTTCATTAAGCCTACAATCGGTCCTCTGAAAATGGTGTCAGAAGTCAAGTGGTGAAATGGCGGCCAAATCGTTTCCTCCACCTCCTCATATAACATTGACGGCTGATGGATGGTTCGACTTCATCTTCAAGTGAAAGACTTATGAAATTCCGACGGACTTGGTCAATCATTATGACAGTAAACGAGTGGCGACCTTCCTAAACGCTATTGGCGATTATGCGTTATGTCTGTACAAGACATTCAATGGAAAGACAAGTCGGAGGCAACCAAGATGAACACAGTTATTGAACAGTTCGAACGATATTCTACTCCAATGAAGAATGTGGTCTTCGACAGATACGCATTTCAAACAAAAAAATGGGAGGTAATAGAAACGGCAATCGAATACGTGTCTGTGCTGCGTGAATTGGCAATGACTTGTGAACTTAAACACCGACAATATAGTTAATGAACTGATTCGAGGCAAACTTATCTTCTATGTCACTTCTAATTTACGCAACATCCTGCGCTGAGAAAAGCATGGTGACGTTAGTCTTGAAAAAAAGTGCTGCATATTGTGCAAGGAGCAGAGAAGGCCAGCTCAGAGGAAGAATCCTTTACCTCAACAGGGATATCGGCGGTCTCGAAACAGCATCCAGCGAAGCCACAGTGGTTGCACAGCAGTAGGAGAACAGGGAAGAACTGCAGAAGTCAGGGTCAAATCATGCGCAAGCCATGTGGATTCTGTGGAGGCATTCACAAACACGGCAGCTGTCCAGCCAAGGGTCAGACATGTCGACATAGAGAAAAACTGAATCACTTCAGAAGTCTGTAGAGCGATTACAAACTGTAGACATGAAGCCGATTTCTAACAAGACGTCAAGTATCCATATGCAGTTAAAGATGCCTCTACGTGGTTCGCCGCTGTTATCAATACAATCGTTCGCCAGCATTCCATAATCAAAGAGGATCTCATGGGCAAACGACGCATCGAACTCCTTGTGGACAGTGCTAGTGACATTAATACATTGCAAGTGTGGTGCTATATATGAATAACGGGAGATGTCGATCTTAAACAAGTGAGCAAAGGACTGTCAATCCTCAAGTGTTACAACAAGACAGTGTTGAACTGCATTGGATCAATTCAGTTCCCTGTCAACGATAAGAAAGAGGCGACCAACATCAATTGACGTTCTAGATCCTCAAAGGTAATGACTATGATCCTTTAATCGGTAAGAGATCGGCAATTTATCTCAGATTGATTGAAACCAAGTATATCAATTGCATGGAGCTTGTCAACAGAGTGCAAGCAGATAAAAATTCTATCTTCCAGCAATTCAGTGACGTGTTCGATGACGAAGTGGGCTGTATCGACGTGACGCAACACATCCACATTGATGAACGATATACTCCTGTGCAGCATACTCAACGACGAATTCTGCAATCACTGATGAACAAGTGAAGTCAAGTTAGGACAAGCTGGTGATTGAAGAAATTATTACGCAAGTGGCTGAGCCAACATCTTGTGTTAGCAGCATGGTTCCAGCACTCAAAGTAAATGGTGAAATACGCATCTATGTCTGAACCTGAATGAAGCTATCAAGCGTGAGCACTATACGAGTACCATCCCTGTCTTGAAAGAACTGTCACCTCAACTCAGTGGGGTGAAATACATCAGCAAATTCGACCTCAAGAATCGGTTCCACCATATAAAATTGGACAAAGAATCATCCATGTTAACAACGTTCAATACGTCTTTTGGACGTGATCGCTGCCTTCGACTACCGTTTGGTATCCGGTGCGCACTAGAAGTATTCCAGAAGGCGATGTCACAATGTATGGAAGGTCTACGTGGTACTTTCATAATTGCTGACGATATCCTCGTGATTGGAGTAAGCGAAACGGAGCAGGATGAACGAGTTATGGCGCTGCTGCAAAGATGTAGAGACCGTGTGCATTTGAATCGAAGTAAAAGACAGAAATACGGTGCACTGAAGTGCGATAAATGGGCTTCCGGCTAACTTCCGAAGGCATGACGGCTCCCAACAACGTATCAGAATTACGTACTCTACTTGTATCAGTGAATTATCTCATTGATAATTGGCCACTATAGCTCAGCCGCTACGAAATCTTCTAAGGAAGGATGTGAGGTTCAATTAATCCCCACAGTGTGAAACAACTTTCAATGAATTGAATAAACTCATTACATCAGCACCATTGCTGAAATACTTCGAATAGGACAAGCCTGCCGTCATACAGTGCAATGCGTCACAGAATGGATTGAGATGTGGACTTCCAGTAGCCTTCGCAAGCAGAGGCAGGTCTCGTCCTGAAACTCGATACGCTCAAATTGTGAAGGAGATGCTGGCAGTCGTTAATAGGGCTGTCCATCTACGGTTTTTTTATAGTCGACTAATCTCGTAAAAGGTAGTCGACTAGTCGTATTTCTACACTTAAGTATTTGACTGGGCCTATTTACTGTAATTCTGCGGATAGGGGCCTAATTCTTCACTTTCTTGTCGTTTGCAATTGTTTTACTTTACCTGATGTTATTCTATATTAACAACCATATTAGCTGTGCTTACTAATAATCTGTTTAAATGATAAATTCTATGAAGTAAATTAAAGTATAAAAATTATAGTATAATATAGGCGAAAGATCTCGCGCTTGAAAACAAGTCTTCTATCTCAGTAAAAGTTGTGGAAGCTTTTACTCGACATATCATGCAAATCTGTTTAATTGACGATCATATCGTCGATGAAATCATAAATGCACCACTGTGATATGTTAATGTCTACTCTGCTCTGTGCACTGGTACCCTTCTTGTTTGATGGCACTCTTCATCTTGCCAATCTATGATCGCCTGTTCAACTAAAAACCGATAATATGTTTCGGTGTCTGCCGATTGCACACTCACGAAATCTTAGTCAGTTCATGAGTGAGGTGTATTGTTCGATTCAACCAATTACAGCGAGCCCGGAGATTGATATCCATTCCTCTTCATACTGTTAACGAGCAAAGGATCGGCAGCGTGCGCCTGCATGAGCTGACAATCTACGGCTGCTGAGTAATCGCTGTAGTGATTGGAATTATGACGCTATCTGATGATCCCAAAATAGAATGACTGAGCAAGAAATCGGTTTGTGTCATGAAATGTGACTAGTCGGATTCTAAATTGTAGTCGACAAATCAGGGTAATAGTCGACTAGTCGATAGTCGGTGGACAGCCCTAGTCGTTAATGCATGCGAGCAGTTTGATCATTATATCTACGGAATATCAAATCCTGTCGTCGTGGAGACAGATCACAACCCCTGGAGGCGATTTTCAAGAAATCGATCAACGAGGCGCCTTCACGAATACGAAGAATTCAAAAGTACAATATCCAGGTGCACTGGAAACCCGGAAGGTCAATGTGGATTGAGGATCTTCTCAGTCGAATGTTTCCAAAGTCAAGTTTAGTAAGGAGATCATTCGCACTCCAGTTGGAGAACTCGTCATTACAAGGTCAACTTTCAGTGACGTTGAATAAGCTGAAAATAGCGTCAAAAGAAGACTCCGATTTGAGGATGCCCGATAATTCTAGCATGCAAAGGCGTGGCAGTCGAGAATTCTACGAAAGATGGACTAGCCTATAAGTAAGAGCGACTGGTGATACCGAAGTCCATGCATCGTGAA